>VZTF01003939.1:21711-186060 GCA_013397755.1 Cnemophilus loriae
TTCTTTCTTTCTTTCTTTCTTTCTTTGGGGAGGGGGGAGACATTTTCCTTCAGCCATGGGCTGCAGCAGCTCTCCAAGAACAGTCTAGCACTGGTGGGAAGTGAGAGGGGGAAAATGAGAGAGAACATTGGAAAACAGAGAAAGCCAGAGCATTTTCTGTCACTGAACTAAACTTCTTTACCTCCTTCTGTACCTACTGCCTAAGATTCTGAGGAAAAAAATTATAAATAAAAAACTGTGCTAAGCAAAGTAATCTTCAACTGATGCTGAAAATGTCTGAGATGCTGCAAAGCTACAGAAAAAGTAACATGGTAATTTAAAACAAGCTATATAGGGAGTATGGAGTGATTCAGAAGTCTCTTGTAAATCAAAGGTCTCACTCTTCTGAATAGATGACTTTCATTAACTTTTTTCCTGCATGATTTTAAAATGAATGAGTCAGCCCATTAAGATCAAACAAAGGAAAGGAGGTACTCTATGTTTAAGTTTCTCTGCTATCTATGCAGTTATTAATCCAGTGCAGAAAATAAAATCTTCACATAACCTGATTGAGACACACACCATTAGACAACACTATGTTTTAAATTATTAGACAATATTCTATTATTAGACAACACTATGTTTTGAATTTTTAATTTTTTTTTACTTTTGATTTAAAATTTTAGCAGGAATAGTTTGAATAACCAAAAAAAATGAAATTTTGGCTCATTCCTAAAAACTATTGTCTTGCATAGATAGAGAAAATATTTTAAAAGGATGTTAGTGTTTGGGTTCCCTAAAACTTCTCTCTTAATGAACATTTCAATGGCCCTCAGTAGAGTCTATCCACAGAACAGAGTCAAACAGTTCCAGTATCTGCTTTTCCCTCCATTTGTGGAAATAGATGCCTGGGGACAGCTTCTGTCAAGAGAAATAAACCTCGCCAGCCAGATAAAAGTGGGCAAGCAGGAAGCACATTAAAAGCAGCATCTTGCACGGTGGAAGGAAAGTGATAAGAGCTGATCCTCGCTTTCTATGGCAGATGATATGCCTGTAAACGAGCATTTGGTTAATAGCACCTTATCTCATCTCCAGAGAACCTATCCGGACAATATGATTGCAGGTTTTTTTTTTTTTGCTTTGTAGCAGTTATTTTCTGTTTTAAAGGAAAAAGAAACAGCTTTCTGCATTGGCAGAGCTTGGACTACTCTTATGAAGAAGGTTGGCACCATTGCATTTAAACAGCGGTTTCGTTTGTAAGGGCTTGCATGTGCAGGAGTTCTTGCTCCTCCAGGCAAACTCAACCAAGCTGGGTGGGTACCTGCTGCCTGAAGCCTCGCTGGCTGCTGGTACACTGCTCTGGGATTCAGGGGCACTCAGCATCACTCCCCTCAGCGTGGAGGCAGACCACAGCAAAGATTTCTGAACAGCCAGCAGTGTTTAAACGGGAAAAAAAAATCTCAGATCACTCTGCACGTGGTCAAAGACCTATGTATGTCCCGGTCAGTTATGCAGACATTTTTAATTTGACACTTTTTGAATACAAAGCTGTGGAGATGATGTATCCAAACAAATGTGGACCACAGCCTCTGTGTGCCACTGCCAATTTTTAGAGGAATCCTTGCTGGCTGTTGTAGTTTGAGCTGCTGAGGCTCTGTACTCTGAGAGTGCCTCCTGATCCCCCACTGCAGGAGCCCCGCCAACAGCCTGCAGCTTCAGCTCGGCAGGACACTGTCTGTGGAGTTTATTCTGGAGTTTCTGAGTGATTGGACTCATAACCCCACTGAAATCTTCTTGGAAAACAAGATGTCATTTTATAGCACATAATTTACCTAAGAAATGGGCTGTTGGGAATTCATTAACGTTGTAAACTAAAGGGGTTTGCGATGTTGTGAACAGTGCCACGCGATGTCGTTTAAAACCATGTCTGGCTAAAGTTTGCCTGAGTTTTCCTCTTAGCCCTTTGAAAAAAGCTCCTGGTGTCTAGGCGATAAATGGTGCCGTCAGATGACCAACAGCAACCTTCTCTATTGCTGAAATGAACCTGAGGTATATAATATATGAGTAGTCAGGGTGTCTGGCTTTTAAACTGGTACCAACAAGAATTATTCTTGTCCCTTTGGAGGGATAGATAACATCATAGCTGAGATTTAAAAGTCTATCCCCTGTTCATCTCTCACTGCAATTTGTGCTGCTCTGGTTTTCTGTCTAGACCCTTCTGAGCAGAGTCCAGCTCACTGAGCATTAGTCAGTTAATGTCATCCCTGGCTCTCTGGACTGTGTTTTATCTAGAAATGCATGTGAAAAAGTAGACAGTATGAGCTAACCTATACTTATCAAGGCTGACAAAGCAAGAGGAAATTCTGTTGAAGGAAGACACGGAAATTTAGCATGCAGATGACAGACAGAAGGTATATTAAATTCCCAAGGTTGTGTGGCCAGTGATGTCTCTCTTTCTCTGACAGATCCCCATTTGTTATTTTGCTTGTTGCCCTTTTGACAGTAATTTGCTTCTTCACGTTGGTCATTCTCAGGCCTTCTGATGACAGGCACATGAGGAATGCAGAATATTTTTCTTAGCCTTTTTGGACTCCTGGGCACTTTCCAAGGAGAAAAGAGTAATGAGAATTCAGCCTTTTTTTTTTTTTTTTTTTCTTCTTTCCTTCTGAAAGTGCTGCTTGAATACTATGAGGAGGAAAAGCAAGCGCCTTGTTTTAATTTCACACACTCACATATGTGCACGCAGACACACACACAAGCCCTCCCAGAAGCAAGAGAGTTATGCCTGCAGGGTTCAGGCTGAGCTGAAGAACAAACTCTTTTAATGAATATTTTGATCAATCTTGCCAAATTGATTTAGAGTGTGAGTACAGCCTGGGAATTTTTCTCATTAGTGGTGAACTTCATGTTAGAGGAACATGGAGTGGTGAGCTCGTTAGTATCAGCCTGCCTGTGTCTGAAGGCGTACACGGTGACAGGATGACACAAGTGACAAGAGACAGGGGCTGTGGTGCTTCATGTTAAAAATATCCCTTGCAGAGCGGCTCTGAAATATTAATTTTACTAACACAGTTCTTACAATCAGTGACCAAGAATTGATAGAAGAGCGAGTTGAGTTGAAAGCATTTCCCTAAAAGGAAATCTTCTGGCTCGTTTGGCGAAGAGTGAAACAAATACTGGAACATCTGCCTTGGATCAGCAGCTTGTTTGCTTCAAAAAGAGGAACATGCAGCAGATGTGTTACACAGGAAATCGCAGCTATTTCTCTTTACTGAGCAGAAGCATACACAAGATTGCCAGGCAGCCTTTGCCTGTAATCCACCTGTGCTGGCAAAACGCTGCTGCAAAGAAATAAATGAATAAGAATAAAGGCAGCAGTAGGAGCACAGACGAAACAGGCAGACCTGCGATGCCGTGATGGACTGGCAGCCAACCTCGACTGTAGCCAAAGCATGGCAGCAGCTCCAGGAGCCCTGGAGGGGCCGCGACAGAATAACCTGCCAGCTGAAAACGTTCCCTCCTAACCCCCCTGAGTTAGTGGTTGCCTCATGGCCTGAAGCGTTGGGCTTTATGTCCTCTATAAAAGCACTTTATGCTCTCTAACGTAACGAGGTAACTTCTGATTGTACATAAAAATGTCCACTCTTTCTAAATCCTGCTACATTCTTGACCTCGGTGATACCATATGGCAACAAGATCCAAAGGTTAATTATAAGTTTTGCGAGAATGTCTTCATACATTTTAAATCTGTTGCTTTTAAATACTTTTGAACACCATTTTCTTCTTCTGTTGTAGGAAAATTGATATAGAAGTATAGACACTCTACAATATCCAATTATTTTGTTTATCTCAACATTTCCCTTCTGCTATGCTTGAAATAGCTCCAAACTCACCATGAATTGAGAATTTTTTAACACCAGTTTCTTAATCTCACTGTCTCTGTCCTGTCTTTGAAACAGGTAGCTCAGAAATCAGTGTGTCATCCCTAGAAAAGTTCTTTATTTCAGCCATTTTCATCACTGGCATTATACAGTGATAATGTATATTATCAAAGGTGGTTCCTTTTTTGCTACATTCTAACATTTTTGTCTTCCCTTACACTAAGACACAACAATATTCAGGATGTTGCTTTATTAATTTTTTTCTTTCTTTTTTCCTAAGTAGCAGTTTTGAATTTTGAAATTCCAGGTGTGAATTTATAACAGGTATGCAAAAATTATTTTATCAAGATAAAGGAAGTGTATTGATCTTCCTGTTCCAAGATCAATGTAGCAAACAAAGAACAACCTTTATACTTAATGTCTGTGATGAAAATGGTTATAATATGTGGGGGTGTTCTTTCAGAGACGGTTGCTTGTTTGGGATGGCAGCTTGTGGGTCTCAGCTTGTCTTTGAAGGGAGACTGAGAAATAAACCCATGTATTTTCCAATCATCTGCAAATCAAAGGTCAAACTCAACTGAATTGTTTGGAGGGCACTGATTTCACACTTCAATTAAATGTTTCCTCATCTTTCTAAAATAATACTTTTTATATTTTATTAAACAAAATTAATTATACCTACTGAGTGTTCCTTGACTGTTATTCTGACTTTTTTGTTTCAATTTTAATAAAAACTTAATAATGTCACAATTTTCTGGTTTTTCACTGTATAATAATCTTCATTCTGTTTTATCTCTGCTGCTGCATTGTAATGCTGTGCAGTTTGGCAGTGTTTCACTACTCCTATTATTTGCAGTTAGTGTTTTAGCAGGTTCTGGTGCAACTCCATTTCTTGTCCTCTTTGTGACAGATGCCTTTCCCCCCTCGAATACACAGGGGTTGTTTTTTGTGTGTTATTAGCTTTCATTAGACCTGTTTTAAGAGCACCATAAAAAGTTATGTGCTACAGTTTTCAACAGTAAAAAATTTATGCATGCTGGAATTATTTATGTACTGTTAATTGACGTGAAACAATTTGCAATTCTTTTTTTTTTCATAGTCAAATCACTAATTATGTTGTAAACAACCAAATCATCTGCACTAATAACTTCAACATAACTGTATATACTTTTAATGATCAAAGATTTTTTTCCATCTAATTTAATTCCCTGTGATTTTAGATACTTGCTTTCAAATACAACCAGGTTTAAGAGAACACACCAATAATTAATTTTGAGACAGGATCCAAATCATTAGCTTTGACTTATAAGTAAAACTATCTGGGTTTAAGGATATACAGAATAAATCTTTTTTTAATAAATTATTTCTCTTCTATAAGAAACATGCAGAATGAATTTTTTGCCTGTGTGCTACTTAATGTGAAGTTATCAGTGTGATTTCAGACATGATCTGCATTCTTCTTTCACCTGTCAACAGACTAGTTGACGTGTTTGCTCAATACAGGTATGTCTTTAATCAGAGTAAGAAGATGTAGCTTGACAGAGTGTAATTATTTTAATTGCTGTGGAAAGACAGAGAAGTAAATTATAGGAGAAATTTGATTTTCAAACTTAAGTCTGTTCTAGAACTGAAATAAGATTTCAGACACCTAACAAAATGTTGAACTCTGAGGGTTGTCCTTTCAAAACCAGAATAACTTTTTCTAAAAGGACCCATCCAATAATGAAAAACAGTTCTTGCATACGTGAGCACTTCTAACTTTAGAAAGATTTGGTTTTCAAGCACTTTTAGGGTTTCTGTTGTACAAAATAAATGCCAAGCAGCTTGTTCAGCAACCATGCAATCTTTTAATTCTCGTTTGTCTACCCTTAAACAGTTTCTGTCAGGAGTGGACCTATGTTGATTTGACAGTCACACTAAAATGAACATAATTTTGATGGCTGACATTCCTCCCTCCACCCCTCCAAGATGTTTTAAATCATCAGGAAAACAACCAGAAAGGAGCCTTAGGGCTTCAGGTTGAAAACAATCATTGTTGAATGGTGGAATTTTTGATAAACTTTAAGTTTATTTCAGACTGGGACATATTAGAGCCTTTGTCAGATAGCCAAAGCTGTGGGCCCCCTTCCTGTGTTTGCTAGGAGCAAAGTCATCCTCTTGCAGCCCATAATTCAGGAGATTTCTCAGGGTATTTCTGGCTAGAGAATGTAGGAGTTGAGCAAGGCCAGCATGCGCACACAGAAGGCAGCAGCTCTTTGCTGGCCCTTCCCTGTCCTGCCCAGGGGCTCTGCCACAGCCCTGCCACGCTGAGTGAGTGTCTGATTTACATCCAGGTGTCTCCAAACCCATGAGCAGCTGCAGCCCTGTAAGGGCACTTGGGTCATCTTTGTTTATTTTCTTATACCCTAAATGAACCTGTATTGTCTTCACTTTTTGACAGCTTAAAAAATCCACAGTTCAAACCAAAAGACAACTCTTCTCGAGGCCTTGGAGACTTGTTCTGCCTGCAAAGATTTGCTCTTAGCTCCTGCTCTCACCCTGCCCACAGAGGGCTTGGTCCTCAGCTAGCAGGAGGCTTTGTAGCTCTATTAGTTGGCACCATCAGAAGACACAAACTGGTTCTATTTTATATCTTTTCCACACCGTTTTTGTGTGAAAAGAGAAACTCTGGGAATTTGTTGTTTGACATCCTCAGAACGCCAGGGGAGGCACCGTTTTCAGACTTTATGGCACATAGTTTAGGCTGTCACCTAGGTCACACAGCTTAGCATTTTAGTAGTCTTTTCCTCTGAGAAAAAAAAAAAATTTTGAAATCTCTGCATTCAGAAATATAAAAGAGAAGCAGAAGAGCACAGAAATGTATCCCAAAGAGTTTATGCCCTTAAGTGAAATGGAGTAAGTGAGAAATATTTTCGATTCTCTGTGGCACTTTCCCAGCAATTTCTTTGATTTATCATCTGTTCATGAGAAGACAGGGCCTGATACTGTGTAAGGCAGGCTGCACAGAGCAAAGGTTTACTTCTAAGTAAAGCTGACAATTTCAATAACTACAGTTGGGAAAAAACCAAAAACCAAACCAAATCAAAACCAGGTAGGTTTTTAGATGCAGTAGTTTTGGTTTGAGGTTTTTGTTTGGAGTTTTTGTTTTTTTTCCCACAGCTATATTTCTAATCAATACTACTTGTAGAAGGGCTGTCATTTCTTTATATATTGCTCCAGATAGATAACAACCACAAAAGTTCTCACATGCTTAAGTGACTATTTCCACAATTCTGTGGGCTGAAATTGGCTGCAAAAATAATCTTAAAGCCATTTGAGTAATCTTGCAACTGTTAGATGATTACTTGGTACAGAGACTGATGGAAAAGGTAGCACTTCTGTTCAAGTTGTCAATTGACATCTGGAATCCCTAAAGAACTTGTTAAAAATCAGTTTCACTGCAGATGCTGCCATATAAAAGTGCTTTTTTTTTTTTAAAGAGAAACGGATCATAAACATTGTACATATTATCCAGTCACACAAAGAGTCAGTGCTATAATTATCAGCTTTTCGCTACATGGAAACATGGGATGGAACACTGTTTAAGGCATTAGAATTGTAAGTGCCTTTTTGAGTGACATGAGCAGAGTAATCTCAGTAGAGGTTTCCGTATGTGCTTTGTTTGTGGTGGGAGGCAGGAGCATAAATGAGTGAAAAATCAGCAGATGGGGGGTCCTTTTAGTGGTTGGTTAAACCCTCTGGAGCCCAGCTGGCAGACAGAAGAGCATTTTTTCATTAAGGTGATTTTTCAAACCAAGATGCAACAAGCAAACAGGTGGTGGTGGTGAATACTCCAGTATCTTTCATGGAGATACAGTCTCAGGCCCTGTGATGGTCTCAGTCACTGGGTGAGGTGTACACTAATTGCTAGGAAAGGTCCATTGTAACTAATTAAACATTAAGCACCCTCTGTTCAGGCCTTAGCAGGGCTGAATCAGAATAACTCCCTTGAAATGAAGTACTCATCCTATGACTAATGGTATTGTACAAAAGTGTTCCCTATCTTTGCTTTTCCCTGGCCACTCTTCCACATCCTTTTCTACCATTCCTTGGGCATGTCTGGCTGAAACCCATCAAGAATTTCAAGTGATTCAGGCTGTGATAGAACTTTGTGGAAATGCACCCCTCAGTGAGCATGGCAGAGAGCTCTCAGGGCAGGACACCTGGGCACTGGACCATGAAAGCCTGAGAGGAACCAGCCAACAAATTACTGCCTCTGCAACAAGTTTGAAATGTTCCATTCTAGTTTCTTTCACGTATTAATGCTGCATGTAAAGCTGCTCAAGCTTACATCATCTTTAATTGAAATGAGAGACATGGAAAGACCCCAAGATATTGTTTCTCTCTCTTTATAGTTGTGTCGTATGAGTTTGTGTTAGCCAGTTGCAAGTCTTTCTAGATGCAATTTATTCACAGTGAGTACTTAAAGCTTCTTGGAACCCTTACTTCCTTTTATTTATGCAAGACTATTCAATACAACATCTGCATCCATGCTTCCTAATAGCTTCATCTGTGGATCTTTGTAAGTAGTTTTTTGCACTGTAAGATGCACACAAAAAGCTTGTTGTTGATTACACATATAATTTCTTTAAGTCAACACTTCTGTTACAAAGAGGTTTTATAGCAAAACATATTTTGAACTTTTGTTTTCAGGCACTAATTTTCCTTTCAGTTTAAGACACGTTTTTAAAATTATAATGTATCAACTATTTGGGTTTTTTCTTAAAAAAACCACCCAAACAACAACAAAGAATAGAAAAAGTATACACAATCCTTTAGCTTTAATGAATAACTGAACAATATGTGTCAGGAGAGGAGCTGAAATACATATTAGGGAAAAATGCTGTGCTCTCCATCTAGGGCCAGAGCAGCCATCTCTGGTAATTCCTTTCTTTTTGCCATGCAAAACTATAAAAGCTAAAGAAAACTGCAAAATAAAGGAAAATCCAACACAAATTATGGTTTAGAGCAAACTAAAACAAATCATTTTTTAAAGTATCACCCATCTTCAAGTAAGAACCAATAAACTGATGTTTTTAAAGCCTACACAGCCAGTTTTGGCAAGACAGCAATGAGAAGTGCCTGGAATCCCACACTTAAGGTGCAATTCTTGTCTTGTTTCTGCAGTGGAGCAAGAGGTAAGCCAGGGCTTAGGGCTGACCTAAAACTAGGGCTTAGGGCTGACCTAGATCAGGCATGAGGGCGGGGGGAGATCAGAGGTGGGCTGACTGGGAAAGAACACTGATACAAACAATGCTGAGGCAAGCATGACTGTGGGGAAGGTTAGAGGGGAAAAAAATTAAAAATAATCACTAGCAGAAATGTGATGTGACGGGAGAGAAAACAAACTGCTCCAGGTGCTTGGAAATTCTGGCTGCAGTGACCTGAGGTGAAGCTCTCAGTGTCCCTCATGACCTGTGTGCAGCCAGGGCAGAACCTGCTTTGAGTTTCAGCTGTGAAATACTGGGTGGTGTGCCAGAGTTAACTGAGCAATGGAGGGATAGGGATTAGGGATTTCAGGGAACAAGTACCTGCTCCTTATGGAGAAGAGTTGAGAGACTGCAACTTAAACCTTCATTTCTCCTTACGTGTGTGTGTGTGTGTGTGTGTGTGTGTGTGTGTGTGTGTGCAGCGTGATGTACTGTTCTGTGCACAGCATGGGAATTAATAACATCCTTGCTGTCAGTTTGGAGATTTCACAGTGTTCCACCCCTACCTTTCAGAACATTTAATTATGGCTCTCAGTCAATAGAAAGGACTTAGAATTATTAAATATGTCATTATATTATTAGGTATGTTTTTGCATATACGAGCAGGGCTGTCATTTTGTAAGTTTGTCAGATGGCAGGAAACAACAGAGAATAAGGGGAAAAACACCAGTTCCTACCTCTGTATAGCTCAAATTGCTGAAGTAATTACCCATCACTTGTAACTGGGAATTCAGAAGAACTCTGAGTATGCTAAAAAAGCCTTGGCACTGTTTAGAGCAACCTTCAGCTGCCATTTGAAAGCTGTGGGCGATCCAGGACATCCTCACTGGAAGTTTGGATAGAGATCCCAAAGAGCCCTGGGCTTAACACCAAGCTCTGGATTTCCAGTCTGCTGATGGATGGGTATTTGCAGAGCATCTTTATAAGTTACGCAAGAAATTAAAATGTAATTCATAATCTCTGTGGATTCTTCAACTCAGAATTAAAATTGTCACGACTTTTCCACTTGTATACGTTCTACTTCTACCACGGTCAGTGATGTTATATCACTACAGAAAGACATCTCTTACAATTGTATTTTACAAGGCAGCTGAGTGTCAGTGTCACTGTGCAGAGCCCCTTGACAATTGTAGAGACATTTTCCTCCAGAATATCGAAATGTTTACTTGTACATGTGCATTTTCCTGGAATCTTATCCCCTAGAACTTTTAAATTAAGGCTCTATTGTGATCACAAGGTGTACAATTTGGCAATGCCCTCTTGTATACCCTGAGTGTGAAGGCACACAAGTGAAAATGTGACTTCCCATCCTATGAAGAAGAGTTCTCTGTGTGAGCTATCAGGACCTGAGTTAATTTACACCAAGGCAGAACGGAAACCTGTCAGAAGGTGACACAGAATAGATTCTGCAGAGTGGAGCCATTTCCACCAGATCTGCTCCACATCTTTTCCATACTGTGACTCTGATAGGCATACATTTCAATAAATCACTCATCACAAGAAGCACGATTTCATTCCAGAAACATTCCATGCCACACTAAAGGATGGGACAGAGACACTTCATTGATGATCCTTGTAAATTTATCTTTTTATTCCATAATTTTACCATGTTGGTTTTGGCCTCCTTAATCCCATCTCACAGACTTAGACAAGTATTCTTTTACTCACTGAGAAGTCAAATGGGGAGCAGTTTCTTGCAGGCAGTGAAAAAGATGAATGATAAACATATACTAGAAATATACACTGGACCAGATATTCCATATCAGTAGCAGATAAATATGAATAGATCCTAGATCAAACGAGGGATTTAGGGTACCTGGGGTTCAGTTGTTTTGGTTTAACTATCAGCTTGTCTGTAGGAACAAATCAGCTGTGAATACTAAAACTTCTTAGCACAGGTTTTTTTTGGGCCCCTACAATGCTCTAAATTTGTTTTTGTCCCTTACTATAATATTTGCTGTTAGTTGACCAGACTGTATCACAGAAACTCCAGGCAGAAAATGCATGAACAGCAAAAATCCATGGATAAGGCCTCTCCCTCAACTATGGAAGCACCACACATGCTGTCAATGTGACAGCTTTTTGTAAGGAAGGGGCATGGTGCAACCACAGTGAAGTTTCCATAACCAAGATGCAGATGTGAGATGAATGTCCGAGATGAAGGCTCTGGAGTGCCTCAAGAGTAAAGCAAACTGCGAATCACCAGGAAAAGAAAGAAAAAATACCCAGGTATGTTCATGCACAGGCACGCACACTGATATTTCTCAAGGTGGACTGGTTAGATAAAAATTATGACCTTTTTTCCTCGACCCTATTTTATTTTCCAGTACTAAAAATATTGCAAGTGCCTGAGGCGTAAGTCAGAGCAAGCCTCCATTATCACTCCAGAGACTTGGCACTTGGCTCGCTAGGCTTCTTAGTCTCTAACTGAGTGACCTTGTTTGGTGGGAAGGCACAGATGGAGTCTGTCAGTAAATCTTGTTAATGGAACAAGTATTCCTACTGTTAGATGAGGTTTGCACCTCATACGAGCGTTTCTAGCCCGAGTAAACAACTACTACTCCCTCCTTCCAATGTCAGCCCCCTTATTTCATGTCACCAGGTACTCCAGCATTTGTTTTTACTGTGAATTACCAAAAAAAGAACATCTCGCTGTGAGTGTAGGATGATCTTTCTCTCAAAGGCAGTCATGCACCTCACTTCCAGAAAAAGCGACGTTTGCTTCTCAATTTGGACGTGTTACCTGATAAACACAAAAGCTTTCTTCTGCTGGGAATCTTTTCCTGAGCTTAAGAAATACTTTTATGATAGGAATGCAGTTTTTTCCTAGATTCATACTCACACAGTTGTACTGTACAATATAAATAACTAATACATAAATAAAAAATAAAAGGTTTATTTATGAAACAATTTTAAGTGGTCTAAAATGTTAGGATGTAGCCTGTTTTGTTTCTGTGAAAAAATGAAAAGCTGGTTTTAAAGTACATTCGGCTTCTAAAGGGCAATGCTAAAAATGTGACACCACCTTGGTTCAATGAATGCCTTTGGGTAAAAGAAGAGGGATACAACAGTAACTGAAATATTTAAGTAAAATTCAGTGTTGTGACCCTGAACACCAGGACAAATTTCACGCTGTGTAAGCAGCCGTGTTTTCTAAGTGTTTTGCACTGCTGAAGCACAGAGGCAAAGCTAAGAGTGGTTGGATTAGGGACTCCCATTTTTCAGTTCTATCTCCAGATTTATTTACTAAGTTTCCCACCCAAATGCAATTGTGAAGACATCGTTCCGAAGCAACAGCTTTGCATATTTTGAAATGACATCCCATCCTGGTTTGCAGATGAAAGAATCAAGCTTGAAGTCAGAAATTGGGATGAATCTCTGTTGTCTTTTCCCTAACCACTTGGTTCTACAGGCTAGTTCAGGGCTCCAGCACTAAGAATTTTGAGCCCAAATAAAAGGAAAAGAAGCGTCCTGCTTGCCTATGTCCCTGCAGGAAGGGCTGACTGCAGTGGGGTCTCTGTAACACCAATCCATGCCTTGGTTTGGTGAGAAGGAACAAAGAGAACAGACAAAAGCAACCACACTGCTTTTACTTCTGCCTTTCCACCCCTCATCCCCCTCCTAAAAGCCAGCAAGGTTCTGTCAGAGAACCTTCACTGGGAAGCCAGCACTGTTCACAGCCTTACTGAGGTTTATACCGCCTGCTTGTTTGTTTTTAAATACGTTAATTTATCTTATTCAGTGTGTGGTTCTGCCAAGCTCTTATTGCTTCCAAGGGTCCAACGCTTTTTTGTTAGTTAAAACTCCTCTTACTTGCTACTGTAGGGATTATAAAAAGAAATTAAATTTAGGACACCAAAGATCGTCACAGGCAGAGGAATAAAACCTCCCTGCAAGCTTAATTAAAACAAGAAGATGGTCTGATAACAGATAGTATATTACTAACTAGGCACCAAAGGTAGGAGCAGGCCTGCAGAAAAGGACATGCTATCATTATTAAAATCTTTAAATTGCATGGAAGCTGATGCCCAGATCCTGATACCACAGCAATGGTAAAGGCTTCTTGGGATCTGATAGGAAAGAAATGAGCAGAGTATGTTAAACAGATAAATGAGACAGAGGAAGCTGTTCTAGGCAGAAAAATGCTAGAAATGCTTGTTTTGAAGCAGAGTCCTGGCAAACTGTTTTCAACATTGTTGTTGGTAAGGTTTGAATAACATTGGCTTATCTTGATCTTGGCTTCGGGTTTTTAAGCAAGTAAAATTATGCCCTGGTATGATCCATAACTTCAGAGGTATGTGTCACTTTCCTATGCCTGTGCTAAGAGGCCAAAAAGTCACCTAATCTGTGTCGCTTGCTCATTTGAAACCACTCGGTCGTGTAAGAAATAACTACATCTGTTTTCAGACAATACAACTTTAGATAATTCCTTGCGTAAAATCCTCGCTCTGTGTGTGCGTGTAGATAACCTGCACACTTCACAGGGAAATATATGCTGGACAGCACAAGTTCTGTAAATGAAATAATAACAAAAAAATTTGGAAAAAATATTTCAGCTTTGTCTTTTCTTCAGTGAGGACTAATTGGGTCTTGCATGTTGTGAAGACTTCTCAAAGACGTGAGCTGATACTTGTGCCAATTTTGCACGCTGGAGGAAAATGGAAAATCAGCTTTATTATTTCTGAGATTGGTAGGTCAGGGCTATCAAGCCCTTTCTTTCACTTGTCCCTGCTCACTCGAGCTATTTTCTTGTGAGAGTGGCTCTGTTTTGCAGTGATCAGTGTATTCCAGGTGTCCTGTCCTGCATTACTATTACTGTAGGTGCCTGCAGGAATGAAATAGCAAGCCTTAGCAATTCTTCCTGGTAATAGTTTGTTCTCATAGTTAATTGACACAGCCATGGAAGCAGAGCCTCGGATTGCTTCTGCATCTCTGTGGGCACACTTGCAGAGAAAATATTCTGGTCCTAGGAAAATACCATTCCCTCCAACTGATAGGCCCTGCAATGAAAGCCTGGGGCAGCTGGAAGAAGTGGAGCCTGAAATTCAGATTGCCTTCATTTTATCAAAGCAAAACTACTTTTTTTCCCCAGGAAATTCATAAGATATTTCCATTGCTAGTTGATTTTACCCAGTTCATCCTAAACCATCCAGATTTTTTGGTGAGGTGTTGTTTTTCATTACATGCAAATGCAATTTTCCCTGAATAAAAATTCTTCATTTGTACTGTCTTATTATTGGGTTTTTTTTTCTGCTAACTTGCTAAATTTAGAAATGAAAACATTCAGCAAAGAGTAAATTATTCTCAGAGTGAAAACTTTAATGCAAGGACGATACTTTTTATCTCTATGTTGAGTTTTTGTATAGGGCCATACTTAACAAATACTTGAATGATTGAGATGTTGGTTTCTCAAACACCAGAGCAAATTTGCCATTGATTATGGTCACCTGGAATTGTCCTGGAGCAACATTTCACTTCACAAGGCTGGATTTGCTGCTAACACCGCAAATTTATTTATTGTTTATTTGTTGAAATAACTGTACTTATTTCTATAAATTGAGATTAGGACTGTGTTATTTCACATCAGTAATTGCTAGCTCACAAAATACCTGTAAGATTTTTCAGATTATTAAAAATACTGAAGGTGATATTAAAAGTTATCATGACATCATTAATTTAACCATCATCCTTTACCTTCCTACAGGCCACTGTCAACACCTTTAAAGCAAGCTCTGAGAGCAAAGTCTATGAGTTGCCATTTTGGAAGGTTCCTGATTGCATTTAAATCCTTGCAAATCCAGTGTAATACCATTAAAATGTACTGATAATTCAAAACTTTCCACTGAAACTAGTTTTTTATGTGGGGAAAACAATTTTTTTATTAACCTAGTCGTCCTTCTTAAAAAAAAAAAAAAACAAAACAACCAAAGAAAAAGAAAAGAAAAACAGTCTGATTTTCATAGGAAATTTTAACTAAAAGTGATCTAATATTACTTCTCTGTAGTCTCACATGATATATAAAATAATCTTACCAGGAATCCGGAGCTTGATAATGACTGGCATCAGCTCCCATGTCCTTGATATGTGTCATGACATGGATTATTTCTCAGATCAATACAAAACAATTTCCAGTCAAGGGAAACAACTGTCCATTGGTTTGTTCTGATCCATTTTCAGATAGTATCCCTACAGCCTCCCACGGATTTGCAGCTGCTCAATTGCAGTCTAATTGCACGACCCCTGTAGAGCGACACCCAAGGAGTGTTCATGGTACGTGGTGACATTCAGAGCAAAGCAAATACGGTGAGGATTGTAGTTTGCATGGGAAGGGAAAGCAGATCATGTGAAAATAAACATGTTGTGGGAAGATACGGGCGTCACGTATGTTCTCGTTTGCAAAAACTCTAGGATGTTTGTACGGCTCTAAAATGCCCCCTCTGCCCCATCAGCTGATTTTAAGACGCGCAGAAATACTGTTTGTTCCTTATCCACAGGAGAAAGAATAAAGCAGAAGAAAGGAAAATAACCGGTAGCTTTTGCAGCAAAGCTCCTGGAGAAGCTCCTCGTTAAAACTAAGCAAACATTTTTTAGCAGTGCTAGTGTGCTGGACAACATCAGGAGCCATTGGGGAAATTGGAAGGCACCTTCAATCTTCTAGATATTCCGGGTTTGGGAATATTTACTATAATAGGAACTGGCCAAAAGTAGTAGTTTGTAGCAGGTAGCCTTCAGACCTCACCATATGCTACCAAATACACCTGGTCTGGGGAATATTCGTTTTTGTCACACGTAATTGTATTGTGGAGTTACAGGAAACTGGCTGGACAGAGAACTTCAACCCAACTCCCAGGTCTGTTTCCTATGATGCTTTAAATCAGGATCAATTATCCCATTTGTTCCTAGAAGGATGTTGTGATGGTGTTATGCCAAAAGTTTTGAAGAAAGCTCACTTACAATGCACCATTTATGGTGTGGTTTCAGATAGTTTACTGCTTATTTGAAAAGACTATTTGGACAAATTGCTATTCACTTTGGAAAAACTTTTTAATATACATTTCTACTACATCCATCTTAAGGGATGTCTTAAAGCAATTACTGTAACTTAAGGAGCCAACAAATAATATATATAAAAATGATGTACACATAAATAAAATGAGACACCAAAGAGCTAAGAAAATCATTCCACCAGTCTAGATCATCTTTCTCCAGACTAATGTTTTAAAAGAGCAGCACATTCTTCTTTGTGACAAGGCTTTTCTCCTTGCCCAATAAGATTCTCATATGTCCTAGGGGTAATCCATGCAATTTGACGAAAGAGGTGAAACACAAAAAGAAAGTATAGTGAAAGTCATAGACTGACAGGGAAAGAATCTGTAAAACAGAGTTGTCAGTGCTCATTACTATCATCATTTCTATCACTGATCTAACACAGACCATGATTCTTCAAAACATTAACCATAAGCCACATTTTAAGTACATGAGCTAATTCTTACTTAGAAAATGTGTTTATTGCTTTAGTAGTTACTAAGATTCAAGCAGACACTTCAGATGCTTTCCTAAGTGAAATTACAGTGGGAAACAGTATATTCTAGAGATCTTGCTTCAAGTGTTTCCACTTCTGATTATACCTCCACTCCCTCTCCTAAGAAACCCTTATTGTTCAGAAATAAATCCCTCCAGAGCTTTCTTGGAGTTTTTTTATGGTAAATGTTATAGAAGGGCAGATGTGTGCCATGTCAGATTGTTCTGAAAGCATCACTGCCAGGAACTGAAATTTAGAACAAGAACTGCATCCTCAGATATCACAAGAGAAGACAACATTTTTGATATCTGGGCAAGTTTATTTTAAAACTAAGGAAGTTGTTTATGTAAAAAGCACTGAAATACTATAACTGACAACAAAGCATACTTTCTCATATTAAACTTTCTGATCCAGCTTGAGATTTAAACAAAATTTTCCATTATTGCTTTATGGATTATGACAACCTCAGAGGTGCTGACTACTTCCAGTCACCTAAGCAGTGTGGGGAAAACAGATGGGCTCATGATTTCTTTTTCCGGGTGTGACCCCATGCCCTCAGCTTGCAAATGCTTCAAACTTCTTAAAATAGAAATGATAATGTGTCTCATCTATTTTCTTCTCATCCTGCAGCTAAACGAGTTTGATTATCTTATATGCTTTTGCCTCTTTTCTCCTTGATTGCAGTGTGCAAGAATGAGGAAATGTGGCTTCCTTGGCGCATGGAAAGAGCTGACAGAAATGTTTCCTCTCCATCTTGACCTTGTTCCTAGAAATATTCTGTTCCACAATCACCTAGGGGACAAGCTGAGTGTCTCTTTGAGCTCCCAGGGTTTCTGTCTCCTATCAAGAACTGTGACCACAACTGAAAGACTGGAGCACAGGCAGCAACAGACAATCCCAAACTACAGTTTGAGTGTTGGTGCACTTTCCATGGGCAGGATTTGATACTACAAGAGAGTGCAGAGAGTGGAAGACAGATCTGAAGTGATTACAGCAGGCTGCATTGCTTAGCAGCCACTCACATTCCATGAGGCGCTGTCTTGTATTTCCAGTTAGTTGAAATTACAATTCCTATGCCTGGAATACAAATGTTTTAACACAAGGACAGCAGTACAACCTCACCATGTTCTGGAGGGCTTTCCACAAACCACTTGGCGATAGCTTTATTCTTTCCTGTGCGAATGGTCAGGTTAACCCCAGCAAGCATGAGCTTTCAGTACCTGCTCTGGGAGTCCATACTACCCATGGAGATAAGGATTTCTATTTAAAATTGTACTGTGGGCAGGACGTACTAGATTCCTTTCCCTCTGTGCGTGGGTTAGAGGAGATGTGATTTGACCGCTTCCAGCTTTGGAAATTTAGTTAGGATCCTAAGTCAGAAGTCATAAACCCAGTCCCACTGACAGAGAACCAGCGGGAGCTCTTATATCAATTGCACCTGCACAAAGCAGAGGAACACTCCTTCCTAGTGATAGAGAAGCCATTTCCAGCCTCCATCTGCTGGTGAACACACAACCCAGGCTTTCAGCCTTTTGCTCTCTGTAGGGAGCTGGTTCGAGTCAGTCACCTTAGACTGAGACAGATCAAAGGTGTCAAAGTCTGGAGTCCTTTCCATCACTCTTCAGGAACTCTGAGCCAGCCAGGAGTTAGTACACGGCGCTTCCAGCATGTATGTAATTCCAGTTATCCCTTCTATTTTGCATAAACACACATAAACATCCATACCTGTATAAGGCTGGCTCTGACGTATCCATTCAGTTCTCTGCCTCATGTCTCCAGCTTTCATGGGCAAAGCATCACCTGACTCCCTGGCATTCTGCAGGGCCACACTCACCAGCCTGCTGAGTCTGTTCAAACAACTCTTTTGTTGTTGTAGCCAAAAATATGGTTTTTTCTCTCCACGGGGAAAGTCTCAGAGACACAAGTTGATTTCCAGGTTTTAACTGGTACTAGATACAGTAGGTTTTGCAGAAGGTCACCTGCTACTGATTAAAGAGAATAGCTTTCCTTCTGTGCTATAATTTAATCCATTGTTCTTTGCCAGTTCTGTACCTCCACTTGCTAGGCCTGCTATTACCTTTTTCCCAGCTCTTTTCTACAACATGGGAGACATTTTTCTATCTATAGATACGAATGGAAATACTTTTGCTAATGCCATTATATGATTTTCTTGTGAATAGGGAAAATGTTTTGATTAAAAACCTTGACATTATGTTTAGAATAATCTTCCAATCAATTTTGTCAGATGACAAGCTGATAGAAGGCAGCATGTATCTAAAGAGTTTACAATCATATCCCTGTGTTATCTTAATTAATGCAGTAAGACCTGTGCACATAATTCACTATTTTCATCAGATATTGACAGCTGACCTCATTTCTCCGTGACATTTTTTAAATGCATTTATTGTGCTGCAACCAGTGTGCAAACTTAGAGAAATCCTCTGTTAAAGAAGAAATTCACATATTGTAATATTTACCTATAGTAATTAGTTTCAAGGTGTTCTGAGAGATACAAACCAAAGGAATAGAACAAGAGTCCATGAAGACAACAAATGAGTGTGGTATAAAAAGTTATGCTAGTAGTATTTATCAAACTTTTTGTGCATGAAAAGGAAATAAAGGCCTTCTACATCAACCATTCCTGTTGCTATTCCTTTTTTTTAATTTGTTTTCCTCTAGCCAGTGGTTTCAGTTTGCTCAGGATAGAAAGAAACTGAAGAGGAAAGAAAAGAAGAAGAAAGAAAAGTAAGAAGAAAGAAAAGTAAGAAAGGAAGAAAAGGAAGAAGGAAGAAAAGGAAGAAGGAACTTCTGCTTTTTACTAATTCAAATTTTTTAGTGAGGAGTCCATAGCATTTTCTGGACTAAGATGACACACACTTTGAATTGCATGAGCAATAAAAACACGTTACTGAGGACACTGGCAACTCATTTAATTTCTGGATTGTAAAAAATACTTGAATATGAGAAGTTAGAAAGTGCTCTTGCTATAATTTATTGGTTTGAGTAAAGATTTCTGCTTCAAAATATCCATTCCATTAGCCAAAGTACCAATCTGACTGCTAGCCAAAGCAAACAGAATGAGCTATTTCAATACCAGTAAGATGGCCTCCTTTTGTTTTATTCTTTTGTGGGATTTTTAGCTTATCCAATTGACACATGATCACAAAAAGGCCCAAATCCATTAAGTATAATTACATCATCCACACAGACTGTTGGAAAACCTTGTAACTACTCTCTGGTACTAAGAATAGTAAAGACATGAGAGATTTTGCCACTCTACTCGATTTTTCTCATCTGAATCAGACGACTTGGTGTGAAGAAGGGCAGCACATCCACGGACAATGGGCATGGATCAGCCCCACCTGTGCAGCTCCTTGTGAGGCACAGGGGGGAGCAGAACTGCTCCCGGGGTGGTGGCACAGGCTCTGGCTTGGCTTCACAGGGAGCTCCAGCTGCTCCTCCCTCCAAGCTGAGCACCAGCATTTCAAGCTTGAGAGCGGTTCTGAGCTGTTACTTGTGGCCAGGTGGAGTTTATTTATGTAAGGTGGGCCAGCTCACAGCCTGGCTGCTAGTCAGGTTCCTGATTTTCACAAAGTCAGCTTCTTTTCCATCTGTCTCTAGGGGCTGCCCTGGTGCTCTCTATTGTCTTTCATGCTTCACAGAGGGATGTTTTTAGCATGGCCATTAACCCAAACGCTGGCCCAAAAATTGTGCTTTTCTGTGGAGCATGAAAAGCAGCAGGGAAGAGCAAAGCACCTATGGCTCCTGGGGAAAACCTGGCAGGTGGTGAGAAGCCAAATCCTCTGTGCACTGAAGTTAAATATCTCAGATGGAGCGAAAGGACAGATGGAGTAAGACAGAAAAGCAGTTCCAATGTTGTATAGCACTGAAGTTTAGAAAAGAGTGATGCAGAATTTAGCAAGAAGCAACCAATGTGACTGGAGACATCAAGGGAGGGACAACATTTTAAATCTACATCCTCACTCAAGCAAGATGGCATGAGTATCTTGAAGCCAGTATAAGTCTAAATTCTACCTGGCCCTTCTACAGTGTAAGATGCTAAGGTGTATCATGTCCCTTAGGTTTTGAAACTGTGACCACATATGGATTGAAAAAATAAGAATGATTTTCTCACACCTTGCAATGCTCCACAGGAATTAGCAGTAATGTGTTACACAAGGAAAAAAAGAAGAGTACACATTTCAGCCAACACTTTGTCCTCCATTTTAATTGTAACAGCCTTCCAAAAGATTTGCTCTTTAAAACTCATATTTTCGTGCAGTTCACTACACACTCTTCATATTGCTCTCACTGCTCTCTTCTTCAACAGCTTCCTGAACACTTAATAAGCTTGACTCTTGACATTTAAGAATCTGTTTTGCTTCAGAAAAACGCCAAACCTACCACTCTAATCTCCATCTTACCCACCTCACTGCTCCCTCTCCCACTTATGCTCCAGATGGGCCCTGGAAAATTTTCTCTATGATTTTTTTATTTTTCCTTTTTAAGCTTCCTTATCTAAAAAAAAAAACAAACAAACAATTTTTATATGAAAATCTCAAATTTTCTCCCAATTTTCAAGTCCCAAACAGTGCCAGATACTATTTCTTAAAACTGCATTTACTTTTCACTGTCACACAGCTATTCTCCAAAGCTGCTGTTCACCTGTTTCTCAACCTTCTACATATTTTTGCTCTCAGCTTTTACAAGTCTGGATGCTTTTCCATAGTGCCCTCATTATTATCTAAATTTCTCAGCCACGTTCTGTGATTCCTCCTCCAGCAGGTGCCGACAGTGGGAAGAGAGAAAAAGAAAAGGCCAGTGCAGCTGTTCCAGTCTCCTCCTGCCCCCTTCCCCTGGTGATATTCACACCTTCCTCTCTTCACAGAGGAGACTTTCAAGTCTGTTTTTTTCCAAAACATCGTCAGATGGTTGCTTATTCACAGGAAGACTATGTGGAAAATCCTATGGGATACACTGCAATAACAGCTTTATCTATTCTGGGATTTAGGAAGCTTTCCCTTGCCACACAGGATTTTTGGGTCCATTACAAATACAGTTATGAGAAGTACGTGTGTGACTGAAGCTGCTAGAAGTCAGGCAGACTTGTCTCCTGAGTTTCAGATAGTAGGAATCAAGACCAGGAGAGAATTTTGAATCATCACCTTTCAGGATGTTTTGGTTTCAATTCATGCCTGAATCCAATCTCAGACCCGTCGAATTTCTATTTTCAAACAATAAATCCCCATGACCCACTTCACCTCTCTTGCAACTTGCCCAGTAAATCAGGGCAAAATAATAATAAGAAAAAAAAAAGTGAAAAATGTTACCTTTCAAAACTCTCAGATATTAAGCTGCCTACTGTTGAAACTAACACCCAGTTAAGTTGTTTGTACTGCTAAAATATTATATTTATCTACATACTCATGCCAACATGTACCTCTAATCATATGTGTTTGCAGAAATATAATTGCACATGCAGACACTCTATACAGGTACAATAAACATACTCAGAAGGCACTTTATTCACTGGTTGAAACAGAATATTGAGGTGTGCCAGAGTCAATAGACAGGGCAGGGGAAGCTGTGTTTTATGTTGAGGAAGGATTTGTTCCTCCTTTGTTCCTATTTCTTGTGGGAGCAATTATTATTTGTTAGCTCATCCTGATCGTACATGAAAACAAGTGAAACTTGTGAAAATGAAAACAAACAATTCTCTACAAGTTTAAACACATTTTGTTGCTTGTGCTCTGTTGACAGAGCCAAGTAAGTTTTAATTTCGCCAGTGTTTGCAGGCTTATTTCTATATTCGTGTTTTGAAAATACGATTACAAAAATCAATTCAGTGGCTGTGAACATTTCATCAAAATTTTGGTTCTCAGAAGCACTTAGTCCATGCCCAGAACTTAATGGGCTCCAGTAGGAGCTGAGAAAGGATCAGATTCCAAATCAACAAAAACTGAAAACCAAGCTAGGTATCAATAGCACATTGTCAATGTTTAATTTTTCACATCTCTCATTTTAACCAATTTTGCTTTGCTATATTATGGATGAATAAAAGCAGTGTTGTGTTTTGTACAGAGGTTGCTTTCTACTGGACATGCACTTGAGGAAGGCGCAAATGATATTTCCCTCATTCCTTTTGGAATTGCTGTGAATTGCACAACTGAACTTTCTGTATTCCAGATATAAACAAACTAAAACGAGCCAAACAAACTCTTTTGGGATGCTCCTCATCTTCATGAGCTGGTTTGACAGATACACAGCCAGCGTGGTGCTGAGGCAGCCACTGGAGGTTTAGGAAATATTCAGCCAAAAAGTTTAAGAGGGAGAAGCCAAACATCACCTCACATTTAACTAATGTTTCTAAAAGGTTACAAGGAGATAAGGCTCCATACAAGAGCAGAGCTCTGCACCTGTTCTCCTACAGCCTACAAACATTAGTGAAAGATACATTATCATCTAAGGAAGAAAAAGACTTTTTAATTTCCCATTCTCCCTGACAAAACTAAAATAAAAATCCCCTGCTACTGATATCTGAAATTTGCCCTCCTGCTGCTAAGGTAGAATAATGTCAGTTTCCTGAGGTCAGAGTCTGCTGTAGGCTACCGTCTCTACCCTCTTTATAGGAAAACCTACCAGTGAATAGACATAAAAATAAACAGCCATGTTAATCTGTCTCCCCTTCCCACCAAACCCTCTCAAATGGAAGAAACTTAAGAATGTGGCACACGATCGTTGAATAAAGCTGCAGAGCTCAGGGGCTGACTGAAATCTTCCTTCTCCTTGTGTTGCATCTACTGCAGCAGCTTTCTTTGAAGCAAAGAGACAAAAGCTCCAAGCCCAGCTGTTGTCAGTGCTCTTTATGAGTCACTGAGCAGCAGATGCTGAAAGAGCTGTGTTTCTAAAGGCAACACCTGCTGCTGAACCTGAGTTTCCGAGCCACAGCATTGTGCACATACAGAAAGAGCAACTGGCCAGGTATCTGTCACTAACAGCCACTCTTAGGGTAATATCAGAGAGAGATTGTCAGCAGGAAATTGTAACCAAAAGCTCTGGAGCCACTACAAAATTTGCAGTAGTCCAATGGCACGGAATTCCTTCAGAAAGCAAAAGAATTGCAATTATTTAACTTACTTTCTTTTATTGTTAAACAAACGCTTGAAGACCACCATAACTTTTTCAGCATGTACCTGTGTCTCAATTCACACTCAAAT
The DNA here is from genome assembly GCA_013397755.1 of Cnemophilus loriae. Classification (NCBI taxonomy): domain Eukaryota; kingdom Metazoa; phylum Chordata; class Aves; order Passeriformes; family Corvidae; genus Cnemophilus; species Cnemophilus loriae. Next base: position 45,560 of record VZTF01003939.1, read on the forward strand.
TCAGTGCTGTTTTAGGCAGAAATTTCAGAAAAATGCTGCTTCTGGTTGCAAAAGCAACATACAAAAGAATTAATTCCCTTCTTTATGTACACAGTGGGTTTACACGATTATCATATAAAACTGTTTACTGAACAGATTCAGCTTAAAACCAAATATTTCTCTCTTTTTGAAAGGAGAGAAGGAAAGTAAAGATTATTTCTGAACTGGAATAATTTGGTTCATCTGACCTATAGTGTAACACTCAAAATTTTTATATTAATATTATTGATCATAATTTTTATTTTCTATTTTTTTATTAAACAGTGTAGAAGTAATTAAATTTTAGTACCTGGCAGGAAAAAAAAAAAAAATAGCAGCAGAGGCACTGCTTCAAGGGACCCAGTTTCAAAACACAGGGATTATAAAACTTTGGCCCTACTTGCACATACTATTGAGGGTCCCATTGCCCACCCAGTCTCCCTGCTTGCCTGGGGACCAAGTGGATTGGCACAGATTCTGGGCTTCTCATTTCAAATTTTCTAAGTGTTTGTTGTGTTTTTGGTGACAGATCACCACTGCTACCTGATCCTGGCAGCTGTGCACATCCAGTATCTCCTGGACAGAAAGTACAGCACAGTAACCAAGTGACAATGTGTCAGCACAGCTTAGGAAACAAGCTTGGCTCAAACAAAAGAATCCTCAGAAAGTTGGTTCCTTGTGATCAAAGTAGAGGACAGTGCAGTGTCACAGCTAAATCTCCTCACCACCTTTTGATACCATGGTTAGCCTGCATCTCCTTTTTTTCCTCAAAGTATTTTCCTCCCCAAACTTATTCCTCCCTTTCGTCTCTGTTGGTCTGTAATGTTTCAGTGCATTTTGTAGCTATTTACAGCTGAGTGAGGTATGTGGCAAACAGTGCTGAGGGTGAAGGTCTCTTGGTGCAGGAGATGACTTTCTACGTTCAGTGTGAGCTCTGGTCCATGTCTGTTCCCAGAAGGTTCACTGTGCTTTCACAGCATAAGAGGATCACACATATACCCATGCAAGAAACTGAAGAGAAAAAAACTAAACCAAACTTTTTAAACGTGACTGAATATACTGCATTAATCATCCCAGCCCAGATTCCCAGCCAGCGTAAGGTGGCATTGTAAAACTGAAGCCAGGCAGAATGTGCAGAATTTAGCAAACTTGACATATTTTCTCAGCTCTGCACGCTGGGAAAACTGTAACACTTATCACATTTGTCTCCTGAGTGGTGTGTTTCACCTTTTAATGTCACACAATGCAGAAACATACCCGTAGTTGTAGTGTATATGCACTTATGTTTACACTCTCTGAAATATTTTTTGTAAGTGGCCTGACATCATAACTGCACCAGTGGCTCACATCTGTGGTCCCAAAAAAGGAGTATAATTTTCTTCTGGGTTTTTTAATGTGTTTTTTCATTTTTGGTGTTTTTCTTTTTGGGTGGGGAGGATCTTCTGCCAATCTCAGTTGTAAATTAATTTCTCCTTTTCATAAAATTTCTCATTATAAGTGCATGTGGCTTTAATCATATTCTTTTAATGCTGTAGCTCAGTTGTGTGTTCCTAAAATCTCTACCTGGGTTTTTCAGTCCATGTACAGCATTAAGCACAAATAGGGTGAATTTACAGACCAAAGCCATATCTCATAGGACCGACGTAATGAATCTGACTCGTGGGAATGTGTCCCTAGTTCTGAATGCATTGCTCGTTGTGATTTCTTTCAGATTGATTTACTGATTCCATGGAAGCAGCCTGTATGGTTATTTCATAGATTCAGTTTGCAAGCTTCTTTTAGCAGGTGTTTATTGTGCTGCCTACTTACCCCACAGTAACAGAACCCCAGTACCAACATCTCCTGAGGTACCAATTAAAGCATTATGAAAGGCTAAAGTACACATGGGAGAGTGTTGCTGAACAGAAGACTGGTAATTAATGTGGTAACTTGATATAACTGCTCAGCTCGCCTGTGAACCTTGAACTCTGGCTGTCTACTGATTCATCGCTCCCAGAAATTATAATACAGGTTAGGAAGCATACCAGCACTGGTCTTAATACAATCTGTGATGCACTCCTGTCTTAGGGAATGTTAATTTACTAGAGAAAAGTGGTCTCTATGGTAACCAAGCCCACAAGGTTTATCCCTCAGTAACTGCAGTCCGTTACAGTCAGTGTCTGCTGAGGCACTCACACACCAAAGGAGTTGTTTCTGTGTGAAAACAACAGCAACAAACATCCCTCACTCACTGCTGTGCAGCTCTGTTCCTCAATTCCCTTTAAAAATCACATCCCCTCTACATTTGTTAAATTATTCATTTATTTAATTCAACCTTTAAAAAAACATGGAACAATTAACTTGCTAAAACCAAACATAAGTTTTCTTTTCTGCCTCTGTAAACAGAGAAAAATCAGATGTCATGGAGCTGATCTGGATGCAGCTGGAGACACAACAGTTTTAACCCCTTTTTCCAATTCTGGCCTCTACAAAGATATTTTTGAGAGCTAAGAAGAATGTTTATGGCATATTCATAGGCATTTGTGTCTATTCAAGTCTTAAGTCTTGCAGAATTGCTAAAACAGGAGTTTAAATTTGCCCTTTTTTATTTATACTTTCTAAAGGGAAAAGATGGGAATTTTAAATGAAGAGACTGGTTTCCACAAAAGGTTTAGTAACTCAGCTGACACTCTTGCTCAGTTCTTACTCAGAGGATCCCCAGTTACAAGAAGGCTCAAGCGACCCGAGACGACTCCTAAGCTCTCAAGCTCAGGCACGTTTCTGCCCACACCCCTTTGTGTATCAGCTCCCTTCCCCTGTGCCCTGATTTCCACGCTGGAGACTCTGAAACCCACGAGCTGGGGACATGGTAACTTACAATTGCAGGAAATACCAAAAAATTGGGATTTCCTCCCTGAGTGCGAGGTGGCTTTGCTGCTGCTAAAAGAGAACTTTGTGAGCTAAAACTTGGATGTATTTTCCCTTAAAGCCTTCTCTCCTGGGTATATCTGGGTGGCTTCTCTGGAAAAGATTTTTTTTTTCAGTGTTAAGTGTTCTGATCCTTCCATGAAATTCAGTGGTAAATTCAACAGCAGCAGGTGAGTGAATGCATGCATATCCTTCAAGCCCCACACATTCACAGCTTGAAGTGTGGGCACAGGAAGGCAGAGTGCTTTAGGTTTCAGACTCTGAGGGTCATTCTCGTTGTGACTATTCAGATTTTTTCCGTGTCTGTTCAAAACAAACTGCACCTACTTCAATAATTTGCTGTTTTTCAAACCTGGCCCGTGCAACTCTGTAAATAATAGTGCACTAAGAGGTTACACCTTGGGCAAGCTTATCACCTTGTTTTCTTTTAAAAGCATTTTGGGGTTCCTTAAAATCTTTGAAAAATGTAATGATCCAAAGCAGTAATTTCTACAGACATTCCATGAACTCTCTGTTTGCTAACATGTCTCAGCTTATGGAGTCACTGCACATTGTTAAAAAGGTGACAGTGCCAATGTGGCTTTTTCCAAAGAATCCTGTCAGTTTTAAGGACATATGGGCCTCCGAGTGGCTGCATATGTCTGAATGGGAATATGCATCTTCTCTGTGGCAGCTATAAGATTATCCAATAGATTTTGTTCTCAGTTGCTTAAAAACATGAGTACACAAACAGAAGTTCATAGCGATGAGCTAATTTCAACTTCTGTTACGATATTTCTGGGCTTATTTTTAATTTTCAGAATGGAGAATTGTGATAGCCCGGGCCCCTGCTGGAGTGACAACACCACAGTCCCACATCTCTGCTAGGAATATCTGAATCCTGGGAGAAGCTGGATACCATGGGCCTGATATGTGTCAGAAAATAACTTCCACCAGTCTGCCATAAAGAAACTCCTCTCCTGGCTCAGCCATGCCCTCTGTCCCTCAGGGACCTCCCTCCAGTAAGAGTGAGACTCAAGAGGACCGCTAGAACGCTGACTTACAGCATAGTTTTAGCAATAAACTTTCCTGAGCAACAGCTGTCAACATTGAAAAGAAAGGTGGATTAAATCCACAAAATTATGGGGTTTTTAATTGTGCACAGCACTTTTACAAGTGCATGCAAGCTGGCCTGTATCTCTGTATGCATGGCTTTGCATGTGGAAAACTTGTACCATAGGAAAGAAAAACTGTGTCCTACCTGAATAACTTGAGAGCAGCTGACATGTGGATAACTTTTGTCTTACCTTGGTCCTGGCTGAGGAGCATAATGAAAAAAAACAAGACAGAGGCATGACAGGTTCTGGACACCCACGAAACAGAGAGATGCAACTGTTGTTACAAGAGCTCACAATCTAGGTATTATACCTTACAAAAGACTTTAACAAGCTAACTACAACTCCTGACACTTGAGGCAAACTATGAATAAAAATGTTTGTGTGACCCAGGAGTTGTGGGCTCACTCGATTTGTCATATTGGTGCTGTGTTTGCAGGGACACCTCTTTCCCTAATATCAGTCAGGAGACTCATAATTTATAGACTGAGGATCTACCTTACACCATGTGCAAACTGATGAAATTTACATTTCTTATAACTTATCTGATTTTTCCTAAATATTTTGGTCTCTTTCTCAATTTTTCTCCTAGCTGGGAACCGTGAAGTTACAGTGAATTACACTGTCAGTAAAACCATAAATTGTAGAAAGATACCACCTCTTTTTGCTAGTTATCAGCCAAGAGATGCTCTTACAACTATTTGTTTGTTTAATGATTTTATATACATTATTGTCAGGCTGAGTGACAGGAACAAAGATAAAACAACAAAGAAAAGATAAATAGCAGGAAACAGAAAATGAAGGAAATAGTACAAACACTATTAGGAGCTCCAATGGACCACAGACTAAGACTGAGGATGATGAATGTGACAACCTGAATAGAAATGATTTCCAAATAATTCTTCCTTGTTGCTCACACTTGCATTTATCTACTTGATTTGGGTAATTTGTATAACTGGAAGGTAATTTCCTGTTAAAAAACGTGACAAAATGCTTTAATTCCAGTGTGTATATCTCCATGCACGAGCTAGTCTGGAAAAGTCAGAAGTGTGGAAATGAAGTAACTTTTTGAAGTCTATGTACAAATAAGGAACAAACAAAATAATGGAGAGAAGGCGAGTGAAACTGCCCCTTTTCAGGAGTTATCCTCTCTAAGAGTCACTGGTGAATGTAACTCCAGGAGGCCCAATTCAGAAAATATCAAAGACAAAACTAAAGCACTCTTCTATTAATCCAACTTTTGAATAAGTTGTACAACCAAAGCCTTGACCAAGAAGGATTATTAAATAATCCATAATCAATTTGGTAAGTGATACTTTTTAAACATGAAAGACAGTTGGAGACAGCTTTTGAACAGAGGGCTCAAAGGCCCTGAAAAGACACCCCACCATGCCCAGTTTACTAAAGAAGAAAAGACTCAGCTACAATCTGACCTACATCAGATGGAGTTTTACAGTGGGTGAAGACTACAGTCTCTCTTGCATTAATTTTCATCAGATTTATGCTCTCTTTTAACTGCTGAACCTTGGCATTACTAAACTGGAATCCCTTGCAGATCCATCTCAATTTATGTTGCATAAAGAGTCAACTGCTTTGTGCAAGTCTGATGAGAAGAGGAAACAGAAACCTACTGCTTCAGAATGAGCAATATAAATTTGTGTTTGGAACAGCTGAAGCTGCCTGATGCTCAGCTCCAGGTTTTTTTCAGAGGTTTTGTTTACTGGCCATGAATGTTCACAACTATTAGTCACTGAAATCTCAGCATCGTTCAATTTCACAAATGTAAGAGCCACCTCTGGTCCTGATCAGATTTTGTGATGGGCTGTTAACCTTTCGCACAGATTGAAATCCCTATTAGTTCATCACCTGTAAATCCTCATTTTAAAGGAGTTCCTGAGACAAGTTGCCTATCCTGGGGCCGGTAGCTGTGGGATACCTCACACCAAACACCAGCAAGCAAAATATCAGTTCGTATTCGTGACCCTCTTCATGGACAGATCTTCTAAGGTTACCTCAAACCAAAGGCACGGCAATGGGACAATTTCCACCCCTCGAACACAAGGGAACAGTAACTGAGGAAGATTACTACTCAAGGAAATTTAAACTGGGGCTGCCCTGAAAGTTCCTTTATTAGAGATAGATAGTGGCTATCAATATCCAGAACGGGTCTCTTAATTCATCAACACTAATTGCCTCTTTGGGTGCTTAAAACCGTCGAGACCATATTCCATATCCGGAGATCCAATCCATAGGGTAGTGATCCGACAGCTGAGCAAACCGCTGTACTCAAATGAACAGATACTGCCTTGGGAGCTTGACATTAAATCTGGGTTCACTGAAATACAAGTTAAAGGCCTCATTGAAATCAAGAATCTAATTTCATTTGGGATTGAATTTTCCTGTGTAAAAAGCTCAAAACTCTTTCACCTAATACTAGTTTTGCTACTGACTTGCTACGTTACTATGGATAAACCATTTTGCACTGCAAAAACAAACACATTTTTCTCCTTTTAATTTATGGCACCAGTGAAATTGCTTTCATGCAAAATCAGTATGTCTGACAACAGAACGAATCATATGCCCAGAATTTCCTTTCTTGTCTGTAGGTTTGCACAAAACTCTGAAGTTTACAGAATAAATCTAAAATTTTCTAAGGTTTGTGTGATTCTTTAGACCAGGACCCCATGATCTAAATATAGGCCCTTAAGTTTGCTTCAATTTAACAGAAGAATTTGATGTTAAAATTACAATAAAAATGAAAGAAAATCCAAAATTCAAAATCAGTCTAAATAATTCAAAATGTGTATTTTTTTTAAAAAAAGGAGTTGAAATGAACATTAATTTAAATTAAAAATAGTTTAAAATGTTATTTGTCTTCAGTTGAAACTGAACCAATTTCATATACTGTATACATGTCTGGTGCCATGTATAATGCTTGAAAGAAGAATTTAATTGAAATGTGGTATGGTATCACAAAGTAGCTTTGTTTTTGCAGCTCTGGTTTTCTTGTTGGTTCTTCCATTTTTCCCTGTCCCTTATTTTCCCCATGGTAAGAATGATATTTGTTTGGAAGCAGCCATACAAACAGTGAATATATTATAATCACTTCCCACAAGAAAACGAAGCCGAACTGCTGAAGTTGTAGTGTGAGCGACATTACTGTGGCTTTGTTCTGCCATAACTGTTTCAGCCATGAACAAAACCTCTTCCTATCCTAACAGCAGAAGGAAAAAAGATGAAATTATTTTGTCACAGATTAATCTGAAAGTCACTGGAAGTTCCCTGTTATAGCTTTAACTGGTATAAGTTACAATCCTTCCAGAAGTTAACAATCTCAGCCTTCCTTAGGTCAGAAGACTCAGTTGTCTAACAAAGACTTATCTGCATGATAATAACCATTAACTGCATTATAACTTTCCTGTAATAGCTTAGAAATACTCGATAGCAATATGGAAGTATTTAAAAGAGGAACAGTTGCCCTAATTTAACTTCAGCATTAATATAATCTGAGGTTTACACTCTTGCATATGAAAGCTCTTTGGTCATGGAAAATTTGAGAGTTTAGTTGAAATATTATTTGTTGACCGAAGGCAAATTAAACAATAAAATATGATCTCATTATTATGGAGTACTAACTTTCACCTGAAGTATTCATACTTTTCCGTTTTTATGAAAGTACCCAGAGCTAAGATTTAGCAGAATTTTTGAAAACCTATTCAGCTATTTGACATAAACAACATTCTTACTAGAGATGTGCTGGTAAGTCATAACCACAGCTCCACAAAGTCATGTCTGCACTGACCTTGCCAGACCTGCTGGTCAACACACAAAACAAAATCTGTAGGAAAGATTGCTTCAAGGTGTCTGGCAACTGCAAAGGCGTCGTACCCCTTCAAACCTCAGACCTAGTAGTCTTGTCAAGTGATACACACCCTGTCCAAGGAATGGTTGGGCAGCAGGGTTTATGAAAGGTTGAGAATTCACGCAACCTCCTCTCTTCCCAAGGCAGCTTGATGGGTTAACCAAGTCACAGCCTCTCCACACAGGAAGTGACTGGAAAATACACCCTGCTTTAGTCAGGATTAAAACATATGGTGATCACTGAAGTCGAGAAATCCACCAGGCTGTAAACCTGCAAAATGGGACACGTCCTAAATTTCAGTGCAACACTTTCTGTAGTTTGGTTACTCCAAAGCAGGTTTAAAAGTCTGTGGATCAGCGTTATCACGTTTTGTGGTGATCATTTGATGTGTATAATTTATATAATTAATATAATTTCTTGTTATTAAGGAAACACTTCCATGATTTAACCTTTAGCACATTACACTTCAATACTGGCAGCCTTGCATTTTCTTGAAGGAGAGGCAGATTTCCCATATTTATTGTTAATGGTGAAGTTGGGAAATCATAAGGACTTCTTCTCATCACTGCCCTTGTTAAGCTTGGGGTGGGGAATTTGAAGAACGAAGTGAGTTTTGAGTGAGAAAAGAATAGAAAAGAGAATGAATTTTATCCGACTGCCTCAGGCCTTGGCAAACTCTAGTCGGGATTCGTTATGAGGACAAGCTAAGATCCTTATTTTATTTATTGTAAAGCTGTGAACCTGCCTTCATTTTATTTACCTGATTTTTCAGATAAGAAAACTGCCCAAACACACTGCACCTCACAGCCACATGAGTTCAGCAGAACCAGACCAGACTGTTGACTCCATCAAACACCCAACCCATGGAGCCAGGATAAATGCAGGGGATGGCTGCCAGCACTCACTGATGCATTGCCATTACATGCAGTGCAGTGAGGGATCACATTGCACGTAGACAAATCATTTTTCTGCTTTCCGTCCTTTTGAAATCTCTTACTCAATTGCTCCCTTCTCCTGGGAAGTACAGGGTTTTCAAAACACAGCCAGCATACTTTGAGGCCATCCAAAGAAGATAAACAATTATTGATATTTCACTTCATTCTTTGTAAATAAAATGCTGTGCTACAACTCACAAGAGCATGCTGAGTACACACTGGAGAGCGAAGAGGAAATGTAGCCCTGTTTATTCTTCATAAATGATTGAATATGATATTTCTTTTATGTTACTGTACATTTTTCTCTTTGAAAGACATTCTAGCTGGCCATGCTGTAGTGCACATTTAAATGGCCACTCTTACTCCATTTTCATTGCACAGACCTACTGGCACCAAATCATTTGCAGCCCACTGGGCTTAAGCCTGGCAGTCTAACACATGGCTAACATGAATTAGAAGATGACACAAAATTATGGAAGAATGCATTTAATAAAGCACATTTCTCTATAGAGCTGATGCTAAACAAAATTCCTAATTTTTACTAGTGAGGGCTGAAAACCTGACAATGCTGCTATTCTACTGTGCATACAAACTATAATTCCATGTCAACAATTTGTGTTTCATTAACAATACTAATAGAAGCTGGAACCATTACCAAAAATAAAGTTTCTAAGTGTTAGTCACTATACTAACATATGAGTAATAAAAAAAGTCCTTGTTTCAAAGGCTGTTAAATAGCTACTTAAATTTATTGAATGTAGTAATATGTGCTTCAGCTAAAGCCTGGCTTAAATTTGCTGGTGAAAAAAAAAAACCAACCTGATTTGAATCACACTGGGTCACACAAGAAAATTATAAATCCATCAGTCATATTAGCTAAGATTAGCAATACAGCAATGGGCTGCTGCATTCCACAAGTTCTCCTCTGTCACACTGGGTTTAATACATGTACTTTGTGTTTCCTGAAAGCACTTTGGACAGTTTCACAATGAATTTAATATCCTGTTGTCTCTAATTCAGCAAATCACATAAACAGAATTTAAGTAGGTGAATAATCCCTCTCAGCTTCAGTAGGATTTCTAACACGCTGAGAATTAGGCACATAGTTAAATCTTTATCTGCTTGGAAGTCAACTGGCACAGAACTATCTGCCTGGTGTGCTTACTACAGTGCACAGTGCAGTTTTAAAATGGTCAATATATTCGAAGTTGGACAATTTTATTTTATGAGAGAAATTAATCAATTAAAGTAAAATACAGTGAATGGAAAATATTTTAAAGAAGAAGCTTTATCATGTTTTTCTCATTTATCTTCTTTAACTTCATATTATTATTTTTATCTTAAAGGCTCTTCCCCAGTTACCATTGCTAACAGGGAAAAGCTGCCCCTATTGCACGGCCATCTGCTGAATCTGTGTGGTAGAATTCCATCTGAGCTTTGCAATTTCAGGAAGTGATAATAAGTTCGTAAATACCCTAAGACCAACAAAATCCATTAACAGGCTAGGTTTCAAAGCTGATTTTACTGTCTACAGCACAGGGAACTGGATAAGGGAATTTGATTGTCATTTACAAATGTTCTAGGAAAAGAAATGGCAAATAAAGAAAAACCAAGCATTACTTAGTTATTGTCTGAAGAGCTGTGAGTAGGGAACACAGGCCTGAAAGAAAAAGGAAAATTCACCTGGAGAACCCCACGATAGGCCTGTTATGTAGATAACTGTATTTCTTTGTCTTTTTCTCTTTCAGGAATGCTGATCTGACCGAACTACTTAAATGCAGACCGAGATACGCTGCGATAATTCTCCATGAAAAGTTTGACTTCCAATTATTCCGGATAGATTTCTTTACAAGGTTCAGTGTCTCTTGTCTGGCAGCAAGCCTACAGCCATGGTAGTTCACCTGAGGCTGCGAGCCTGTCAGATTCTCCTGCGCTAAAAGAGGTCAAGCCAGGTCTCTGCTTAAATAAGAGAACATGACAGATTTGAGTCACTGTTCTACTAACAGTGTCATCCTTTGGATGATGCAGAAAAAGAGTTTCTTTTGCCACTGACAATCCCATAGCAGTTGTGAAATGATGGTCTAATAGCCTCTGTGTTCTGGCCAAATTCCAGTGAAGATGATTGCCTTTTCATTGTGTAAAAATCCTTGGGATTTCAATTTGGTATGGTTTCACTCCCTGTCAGTCCATTCCAGCGGTGGGTGAAAACCCTGCACACAGAGGTTAGAGAAATCTGTGAAAGTGAGGTTATTAGGTTATGTTATTTATTTATTGAGTGTGTTATTAAGTTCTTCCATCTTAATTTCTTGTGAGGTTGTTTGGTTTTTTTCTGAAAAGCTGTTGAAGCAAACTGGGTCTGCAGTATTAACTCTGGGAGAAGGATAACAATTCTAAATAAGCTTCTACATCCAGTTATCGAATTGGAAAATGTTAGGATTACCTGTTCTCATACTTCAGGAAAATGTCTGTTCTGCTTTTGAGGTTCCTATTCTTTCATCCTCTAAAAACATATGCCATACATATACCATTCAATAGCCTTACTCCAGCTATTTTTTCTCTTTTCTCCCCCCCTTTCTTGCAGACATTTTTGAACATGATTTTGAAACTTTATGTTGAATATTCTTTCCTTTTCTTCTACATCTCCAAGAAAATAGGCAGACATGATGGAACTTTCCTTGCATGAAGACTTTGAAGCAAGGACACAGAATCCTCCTTTCAACAACTGGTATTTAAACTCATTTTTTGAGAGTGTACCAAGGACAAAAAATAGCAGAGGGGGGCACACCCCAGATAATGCTCTCAGTCAATGATTTCTTGTCATCCAGGCTGTAGCGAGTCACAAACCTGAGGCTATTGCAAATTATATCAATGGCCAGGTTTCAGATGCTTTAGGATCAATGAAGAATAAAGATTAGTTCAGGCTGCCCTCAAGGACGACAGAGGCTGACTTGAGTATTCTATCAGCAAGCAAGGTACAGCTTTCTGTAGAGGGTCTGCCACTAAAATCTGGTTTAGTTTTCTCTTTCTCCCACAGATGTCCTGTACCACTTTCAGCACACCACCCTCCTGCCTCACCTTTGCCCTGTTTACAAGCTGGTGGAAGCAGTTTGCTTCATTTCATACCATGCAACTCAATAGTTTTGCTGCCCTGATTGATGCAACATACTTAATGTACATGGATGTGAGCTTCTAGGAGCTTGCAGCTCTGCTGAGGAGTTTTCTGTAGCTTTATTTTTGTCATTGTTATTCACTGAGACATTGTCAAACAGCACTGAAAAGGAGTAACTGTCCTCTGGTGTTCAACACTCAGCTCCAGCTTTTGCTCACAGTGTGACTGGAGGATGTTTTCATGGCCTTATCAAGCTTAGCATGTACTCACAGAGACTTTGCCCAACTCTAAGATTTTAAAAATCTGAAATAATTTAACGCAACCTTGCAATTTCTTTATATCCTTTGTATGTTCTCATGCCCTATGGAACGTAAGTGATTTCAGAAGTGGCTTTATAAGGAATTCCACAGGCAAGGAACGTTTGACACCATGAAATGATTGCTTACCTTAAAGGGAAAATATGCATCTGGAAAGAACAGTAGGCAGTGATCATGTCGCGATGGAACAATGCTTACACCTAACAGCAAAATGCAATCAAAGGGAACATTTGCTCTTGAGAGATTTAGAACATTCTCTGCTAGCGTGAATTACCATAAATTCATTAAAAACTGCGGAATATATTGATTTAAACTCAGCAAGGCTGTTTAAGTACTTCAGCTTCTGGTGAACGTGAGACAGAATAGCACACCTGGAACTCACATGTCAGTATCTTGCACATTAGTATGACAGTATTTGGGGAGCAGAAATGTAGAAAAAATATAAAATGTTTTCTGCTGAATTGTATGTCCTTTCTAGGAATGTCAGAAAGAAAACAAATACACATTTTTATGCTGGCATTGACAAATTAAAAAAAAAAGAAAAAAAAAATTAAAGTCAAGCTAATTTCTGCAGTACCTTAAAGGCATATTTTGACAACTCAGTTTCCTGGTATTGTGTTCTAGTAGCTTTAGGTAAGAATATGAATTTTGGTGGCTTTGCAATTGTATGTGACTTTATTTGCAGCAAAACAAAGTTATAGCAAAGCAGATTAATTTGATTGCAAGCTATACAGCAAATCTATTCACCAGTCAAACTACTGGGTAATCTCTGGACAGTTCTTGCATTTATTTATCTATTTGAATCTCAATTATCTGCACAATTCTTAGAAAAGAGACAGAGCATCTAAGAACAGGCATAACGCTTGATGGATTTATCTGATCTACACTTTGCTTCACAGCTTAACTTCTTTACATATCAAACCTAACACAGTCCCAAGGACTACGTGAGGGGTGGGAAAGATTGGATGCAGCCTTCCAGCTGGTGCTGAAGAAACCATCCATGCAAGACAGTCACATAATAAGTTAAAAGTTCAAAATGCCAGCACATCATTTTGCTGATAGAGGTGAGGTTAAAGATACTGAGAGAGAGAGAGAGAGATGGAGAAGGAATTTAAGTATAAGCTGGCGAATTCCACCAAAAGCAATATTAAAGTTGTGGTTTAGCCCTTTTTATAATCTGAACTTTTTGCTTCCTTGAGATGAGAGTAACTTTATCAGCTGGACATGGAAGTTAATAAAGTGCAGAAAGGACTTTCATGGGAATGGGTGGAGTTGTACACAGAAGAATTCTATGAGTCAGATTAATCTTAATGAAAAAAGTAAAACTAAGTCATTAAATCTTTTTAGCAATTTGAGTAACATCAGTTTCTTCAGCCTAATTTTTAGCTCTTAAGACACATGGGAATAAAAAAACCATCAGACTTTTTCCACTCAAACAACTTGTGAAGTTCCCTTGCCAAATCTTTGCCCTGGTTAGGATAAATCAAAAGAGAAAAAGACCTCTGCTTCACATCTGGAAAGAGTTTGTTCCTCAGTTTACTAGGTTCCTTTCCATTCCTATTCACTGTTCAGGGGAAGTCAAAATCCAGCAGGCTGTATATGACTTTGTGGTAGAGTTGAGAGTATCAGATAGGTCCAGATATTGTCTCAAGATCCAAAATACTCCTAATTGATGTGGCAAGCCCTCTATTTGAACCCTTTCTAAAGATGTTTCTTTTTTTGTGACAGTCACCGTCAGATTTCTGAAAGATGAAGGCAGCCATCCCTTTCTTTGATACACTGGGTCCCACTGAGCAGAAAAGGGTGAACAATCAGTTCAGATTCCTTTTAACTTCTGCTAGACATTTGTCTACAAAACTGTGACTTCAGTCTGGTTTTCCTTTTTACACACAGAACCAGCCAAAGTGCATAAACACTCCGAGCCATCTGGGAGCTGTTCTCTTTGACCGTTCGCTACTTGCTATTTGTGCTGTCACATTAGAAGACAAGTTTTTATTAAAACTGAAATAAGATCAACTCCTTTATTCTATCATAACAGAAGCTTACCAAGCAGCTGTGTGGCATTTGTTCTCATGCTCTTTGAGCACTGGGGGGGTTTTATGTTTATAAACCTAATAATTTTTAACTAGAAACATAGAAGTGTTTAGTAGACCTTTGCAGCAGAAATGCACAAAGCCATTGAGGACTTGAAAACTCCATGAAAAGGGACACAGTCATAACCACTGAGGCTCCATTTAATATAATAGAATTGGATTTGAATGGGCTTGACTGCAGAGGTTTGGGAAGGATGAGATTCGTAGTATAGGAAAATTACAGACTTTTATTTTATTGCTGGTACCACAGAAACTTGTATGGGGTGAGATCACTTCTTTGAGAACCATGCCTGAAGCAGGAAACTGATATTTTCAACATATTGGCAAACGGTTTGGTGATAAGTTCAGCTATTCTATTTGATGAGCTGTCATCATCTTCATCTTATCCAAAAAGAACATCTCAACGTGATTTCAGCAGTGTTGTGGAAAGGAGGATCCCACAAAAAGCATCTAAGTGCATCAGAGAGCACTGAAAGAATCCCGGCTGGAATGCTGTGGTTGATGTGGAACACTGGAATTTAGAGACATGAACCAAAAAGCGAGTTCAGAAGAGAGGCATGAGAAGTGATCAGCAGCCTAGAAAATTGTACTTATGGAGATTAAAAGCTATGGGACTGATTAATATTAAAAAAAAAAAAGAAGAATATATATAAACTGCTGCTAAGAAGAAGTGGAATAATCTTCCTAACACATCAGGCAAAAAATAAAAGTATAGACAGCATTTTAGAAAACTGCTTTCTCCTGTCTCAGCAGCAGAAGGAAAGAGATAGAAACTTTAATCAGAGGAAATTTAAAATTACAAGTTAAATCTGCCAGTATTCTCATTGCTTAAATTAACTTGGGGAGGATTGCATCATTGACTTCTTGAAACTCTCAACCTTATTTTCGATAATATTAGCAGTATGGTACTGCTAATGTTTCCAGCTTGGATTAATGACTTCAAGGAAGAGGATGCCCCTATTTCTTATTCTGAAAACAAGATGGAGAAGGTGGAGAATACAGAAATTTGCAATTCTTTAGCAAAGCAACAGAGTACTCTTGCACTGCACTGAATAATAAAGATAAAGAGCTGCATGACATGTTGCTTCTTTGCCCTTATGTTCTTGTCACTCAGTGGAAAAGCAGAGTGAAAACAAGAGCTGAACCAAAGAGAGAAACAGAAACATAGAATTAATAAAAGAATTACCTATCATTTTGCTTAGGTCTTGTTGGTTTCTTTAACCTACTGGAAGCTTTAGCAGTTTATTTCCTGTAAGGAAAGATTTCTCCATAAAATTTTTAAAGAAATTTTCAAGAACTAATGTAATTTAATGAAATTTTCTTTTGAGAAGACAGAATTAGGGCATTGCTATTCCCAGTCTTGAATCTGCTCTTTTCAATGACTTTATGAAATTACTTTCTCTATGTCTGTATCAGTTTCCACTTGGTATGGACACTTTATGGAATGCCACAATAAAAACCTCAAAGACTACAGGATGTCCTGCTGAAAGGCAAAAAAGGCAAACCACTGACAATAGATAACTCTAATTGTTATCATCCTGTAGTAGCCAGAGCCTATTAGCTGCCCTCCTCCAGAAGCAGACAGGTATTTAAGATGGGATTTTCAAGAACGTTCAGAGTGCTTGATTTTCCACTGACTGAAGCCACCACAGAAGGAGGAGGAAAAAGGGAAAATGTAAAGTCTTCTGATAATATTTGGAAAGCAAGCTAGTTTTATTGCTCTTTGGGGTTCTGCATTACCATGGCACAGCAAGAGTGGGGCTGCTCCATGAGCAGGGGCCCAGCCAGCAGCCAAGGCTGCCACCAGTAATAGTGTGTTGCTGCTACGTGTATCCAGAGCTTTGCTCACCTATTTCAGCTGTGATCTTCTCCTCTTAAAGGGAATGCTGTGCTCTGGGAAACCACAAGGTTTCTCAAGGGCACGAGAAAGCAGCTAGCTTAGCTGGATGAAGAAATTCAAAAGAACTGTAATCTGGACCATTAACTATTTTTAATACTTCACAATGTTTTACTGATGCATTTGGATTCTCCATTATATGAGTATCCTCCCCTTATCCCCTCTCCAGGATGTGAATCCGGTTTTATTAGAGCATGAAAAATATGTCCTCTTCTTGCAGTGATGTGGCTGAGAGGAATAAAAGATGGCTCTGATGATATATGCTCTCAATTGCACTAATAACATCTCATTTTTTCCCAACTTATCCTGTTGCTGCTGATAGAAGTGTTTCTGTTACTGCTGAGAGGCGTCACTGTGATTATTGCTGTTCCCTTAGTGTCTTTTATGCTCTGGGATCCAACCCAGAAAAGCATTCTGTTAGAGGAGATTTACGTGGCCAGACTGCACAAAGAAAAATGATAACACGAGCAGCAGCCCTATTTTTTACAAGGACATATTTACAAGTCTAAGACATCACGCCAGAAATAGCTTTCCTTGTAACACACAGCTCACTAAATCTAAAACCAGCCCAGCCTCTGGGTTTTCTTAACTCTGAGTTCAAGAAGTTTCAATGTGGTCATACCTAACAATGAGCTGAAGAGATCAAAACTTTCCAACAAATAAACAAGCAAATAAAAAACCCCAGCAAAACAAAAACAACAGCCTCCCCCCACATTTATAAACATTTTGACACACTTAACCTCTCTACCTCAGCTGACACAAAAGTCAGTAACCTCCTAGATAAGGATGCTTTTGCTGGAGCAACGTTATCATATTTTCTGTGAAGTTCCTGGTTTAGTTATTATTTTGTGCTTTGTTGCCAGTATTTTGGCAGGAAACAGATAATTTTTAATATTTTTTTCAAACTTTTAATAGTTTTGAAATATTTCTAAATGTTCCCTGTCAGCCCTTGTGATTCCAAAGCTGACAGCCTTAAGTGCACATAGAGTACACACATGACATATATCTGTCACTTCACACCTGGCTTCCATTTTTGATCTGCATTTTAATTGCTTCAGGCTATTTCAGTAAATAAATAAGAGAGATCTCATTCCTTATAAAATGGATAGTATTTCTCCCTTATGCAAGCACAATGCTATTCTTTTTCTAGCCCTTCACAATTTTTAAGGTCTTCTCTTGCCCATGGGTTGCTATAAGATGCCATTTTGTCCTTTGGAAACAATAAACCTCACCAATATTTTTCCATGTTTTAATCTGAGACTAGAATATTATCTTGGCCAGAATTAGACTATGATGCATATTACAGCCATCGGTATGCCATGCTCATCTGAATAAATACACCTGTAAACCACTTGCTTCTTGCAAACAGTATACAAACAACTATAAAATATATTCCAAATTCTCAGCCTAGTTAAACTGGTGTAAATTAGAATGAACTGAATTGACTGCACCATTCATCATTGCTGCAGGATTAATGTCTTTCACTGTTGTAAAACCAAAGGAATGACATTAGTCCTTTAACATTTTATATTTTAGCATAATGGAATAGAAAAGAGAGAACACAACTAGTGTAAATTATGTATTTTATACAAGAGTGCTAAATCGATGCGGCAGTCACACTTTAACATGTTGTTTTCCCAGGATATTCTAAACTGACACTGTCAAAATCTGTCTACCAAACAGCAGCACCAGCAGTTAGGGTAAAAGAAGCCACAGCTTGCTCATCTGATGCAGCCCTAGCAAATGGAACTGAAGCTGAGGAGCTTAGGAGAGCGAGACCTATATTAAAGCACATAACCATCTGTGGGACTGCTCCCTCCTTTGTGTTCTGCCTCGGTGATCCATTAATTGTGCGTCTGTATCGTGGCCTCAAGGAAGGATTTCAAATGATCTGATAAATATCTGATGGCATACCATTTGTATCGCCAGTTTCAATTCAGGAGCCTGAAAATGCCCATGATCCTTAACTTACTTTGAGGTCAGATGATGTATTTCACAGGGGTGAGAGGGACTGTGTGCTGAAGGACAGCATTTCCTCTTTAACTGGGGACACACTCACACCGTCAGCACCTCATTCCCTGGCAGCTGCTCTGCTCCTGCACTCACATCCCTTTGAAGGGGAGCTGTGTAAAAAAATCTGCTTTCAGGATAAAGCTTGCTCTGACTGGTTTCCTTGTGAATTTAACTCTCAGCAGCTAGCAGGATTTTGAAAAACTCACAAGGCCACTGGCATGCCAGGAATGTGCAATTAGTTCTGATTTATAATAAATTATCTATGAATTCACAGTAGTTAACATTATGTTTACATTCCTGGGAGTTATTGCTAATACAGGCACAGTTGGACAATGTATATTTTTACTATGCCTAAATAATTGCATTCAATAACTCTTCTCGTGTCAACTACAGGTGTATGAAAAATCAAATTTAGAAAAAAAAAAAAAAATCTACTCATGTAAATCTCTCCCTTCATTCTCCAGGAAAAGAAAAAGGACAATTTTAACGAATAATTATTCTCCCTTTCCTTTTCCAGAACTAATTCAAATGAAAGCTAATGTGGCTAATAAAGTAATTATAATTGAATGATACATTTCAGGTGTGTCGGAGTCTTCCCAGAAACTCAGACAACGAATTCACATTTAAGTCTCCACATTCTGAATTACTTCTTTAATCGGATGTGCTGCGGCACGGCCGATTTGCAGCATATCATTCAGGATGTAATGGGGATGCAGGAACATGTGTGATGGCTTTTAAGAGAGCCCTGGAGAAGTGTTCTACAAAGGGTAGATCAGTGAAGCAGCATAGAGCAAATTCATTGCTGTCATACCAGACTGCTCCTCAGCCTACCAGCTCAGAGGTGCTCAGGGAGCTGGTTTTGGAGAGATAGTTCCACATAAGTGTTTCATTAGCTCTACATCCTTCCTCAGCAGGCTGGCTAAAGGATAAATTAAACGGCAACAAAAAAGTCAAAACTTATTTGTCTTCTAAAGGACCGGTATCTACGTCCTAAATAAAACCAGGCAACTTACCAAAGGGTAGCTGGAGATTAGAGATTTGGAAACTCTTTCCATGGGTACCAATTGTCTGAGATGTTATTTATGTGTTTTGTCTGGTGACTCTGTGTGTCCCAAACGTGTGAAACTGCCCAGTGAGGAGGGAGCAGAACCTGGGACTTTCTCTTGCTCACAGATCACTAGGCAATAAATTGTAGCTGTCTGAGAACTTTCCCTGAGACTCCAGAACTCCCAGACTGCACAGCTCTTTCCCCCAGAGCCTGGAATTAGCTGCAGCTTAAAAAGTCCTGCTACAGGTGAAGAATTGACTGCGATTCTTCTCAAGGACAAGTGGTAATTAAATTCTGCATCCTGGGGAAGTGCTCAGCCAATGAGTTATTGTACAAAAACACAGCAGCAGCAATGCTTCCTCTGGCTGCATTTCAGAAGGGAAAAAGCAGCAACTTCCCACTTCTCCAGTGTTCTTCCCAGCTTTGTTCTCAAAATAAAAGGTAATCCCAATGTTCCCAGAATCGTAAGATTCCTGGATTAAATTTTATTTGGGAGCCTCAAAGTTTTATATTAAACAATGCAGTGCTTAGGTCCCTCAGGTCTAATCCTTCACGTATCAGCTAAAAATAAAAACAATATGTAATATGCTACAAAAGACAAATGAGAATCTTCTGTAAGCAAAATTCTGGCTGGGATGATCTTCCCAACCTAGTCCAGGAAGGACAGTGAAACAAGTAGTCTAATTTAGTGCTCAGAACTAGTTACATTTCACTGTTTACTCACACATCTCATTCTGGACCAGTGTCAAATACAGAATGATAAACTTCACTGCAGACACAGAAGGAAGAAGGGCATGAGAAACATTACCCTGGGACCAGAACAGAAGCCTGACAAATGGAACTGGCTATTTCAGGATGATCTACTTAATGGAGTAGAACTACAGGAAATGAATGGAGATGGAGGCCTAAGGGTAAAAATTGAGTGATATCAGGAAAATGGAGATGAAGTGTGAGTTTGGCATGCTCTTACAGGATTAGGCTGCAAATATTAAGGGATTGTCTGCTAATCCCTAATTATTCCATTATGTATGCTACCTGCTACGCATTAGGTACTACTGCTACCATCATCTTTTTCATCTGAGTGGTCATTTGGACTACCAAGATAACAAGTAGAAACTACAGCATCAAATGCAATTTAAAACAGAAGGGCTAAAAGAGAAGGTGCTTCAAGTCTTTCTTTCACAATAGCATATTTATTACTTAACAAGAGGTTTAAGGGAATGAAGATTTTATTCTGGCCATGGTTTGGTTTTAAGCATTTAGAGCAATTTCTGGGGTGCAAACCAAGTGTAGCAAGGCACCAACATAATTTCTTCCATGGAATATATTTGTACCAACAATCTTGTAAGATAAATCAATCTAGAAGATACTGTTTGCCTTGAAAAGTAACAAGCATTTACTATAGTAAATTCTAGTCCAACATCTCAGTTTTACAAACCTTTAAGTATCCACCATTTTCTAGCTGAAAAAAGCCAAATAACTGTTCCCTCCTTCTACTTAAAAGCATATTATTCACAGTCCTGAGATTCTAAGTATTAATTTAATCTCATATTACCTTACTGGAAAAGGGAAAGTATGTCATTAGAAAGCCTTTAAAAGCAGGCACGTGTTCCTAGTCTTTTAGAGACAGGTTGAAGCTAAATAGGTTCGGATTTGGAAACTAATTTTAGGTCACTCATAGACATTTCCAAAATGCATTACTTAAAATGGTTTTCCTGTACGAGCTTGTGTTTAGTTACCTAATAAACAGGGCTAGTTAGGCAATTAAAAAATAAAGTTTTTTATTGTTCACTCCTTCCTATTAATAACTAAATGGACAGAAAAAATAATAATAAGTGGCATTAGTAATTGAAACTGTTTTCTGTAGGGCTTCTAGCAATGACAATAGACTAATTAAAAATGAACACATGTATTTTAATCCGTATCTGTTATGGTTAGAAGTATGCTACTGCTCATTTTATCACATGGAAATGCTTACTCAAAAGCACAAAAATATATTAATTTCCCTGTGCTTTGTGTAGAGTAGCTTAGATATTATCCTGAGGAGAATATATTGCCTTAATTACTGTATCTTGAAAGAACTAAATCCATGCACGTATTCCAAGTCCAGAGAAGTATACACTGAAGTTTTCTACAATGCTAAAGTCTGCTAAGGGGCTGCAACAGAAATATAAAAACTTGTGATTCCTGTTGCTGGTCCTTAGTAATTATGCAAGTTGGAATGAAAGAAACGTCAAGAAAAAGAGGAACAACGAGAGAAAGAGTTTGATCGTGTAGCCATTTTTATCAGGTAGGACCCTCACATCAAACAGTTTCCAGGGAAGATGCAAAAACATGGGCTTTGCTGCACAGCAAAACACACTGGCATGCATTGAGTTTCTTCTGTTTCAAAACATTTCTAATTCCGTCCCCAATATTAGCTATGAATATTAATTTTCCATGTATTGGGGAATAGGCAAACCAAAATAACAGAGAGTTCCCTACATCCCTTTGTAGCATAACATCTCAGGAATATTTTTCTCTCTCATCCTCTGCACGTAGCCCCCAGCACACAGAACAAGGTGTAGCTTCTTAAAGTTCTGCTCTGAGCAGAAAGAAATGTATCCAGAGGCTTTAACACTGTGGAAAAGCTTGTTATGAAACGCTAAGATGGGCTTGGTGTAACAATTTATTATTTGTTGTGATCCCACAGGGCAAATTACAGGCAGCATGGTTCCCCTGCAACCTGTGAAGGTGTCTTACAAACACAAAGAAGAAGAGACTGATCCTTGGAGAATCAAAGGGAAGAAAAGTTAGTAGGAAGCTTTTGTATACTCTCGAAAGGAAATGTTTTCCATTTGAATGCTATAAATTACCTATTCCTTTGAAGCGACTTTAAAACATTTTCTTGCAAAAGAAGTCCTGAGTATTTGAGTGGTAGAAGTATTGGGGAGCTGTTTCCTACATGATATCTACAATCTGAACGTCTGTTAGTCTGGCTCTCCGAGTCAGAGCTCCAAGAGGGTGTGCTCTCAGGGACACCGTTCTGCTGGCAGAAAAACCCTGTAGCTACATTTCTTGCTTCTTTTATGTCTTGGAAGGCTGAAGGGAATAGATGGAATTAATTATACACGATAAAGCACAGTTTTGTTAAAATAATCTACGCTAGGAGTGTTTTGCCTAGATGAGCTGCAGTGTCAGTTTGATATTAATCAAAGTCTTAGGTTAAGCCAATTTAAGGCAATTCTTTAATTTGGTTTAAGGCTTCTGAGCACAGTATTAACAGGGTTAATACCATAAAAAATCCATTCGTATGTATTTAGGTCAATTTTTAACTTTTGCTCACCTCTCCTTTGCATTACTTCTCCACAAAGTTATGTTATTTTTAGTTCCTTGCTGGCAATACACAATAATTACCTGGAGCAGAGATCCTTACATCTTTGTTTGTTCACTCCCACAGCAACTGCAGCAGTACACAATTTCTGACAATTTCAGACAGGGTTAGAAGGGACCTTACAGATCATCTAGTTCCAACCCTCTGCCATGGGCAGGGTCACCTTCCACTAGACCAGGCTGCTCAGAGCCCTGTCTAGCCTGGCCTTGAACACTTCCAGGATAGCTTATGAAATACATTTTCAAAACATGGCTCAGGCTTCAACAAGGATCAGAAGAGGTCTAAGACATGATAGGTTATACGACAGGAATAATTGGTGATTATTTTCCAAAAATGAATTTTTTTTCCTTTATATTGGATTTGAATGAGACTATCTTCTCTTTTTAGTTTGTAGTAGGGCCAGCCTAATGATGCTTTGGTAGCCACTGTCATCATACAAATACTAGCCATACTAATAAATGACGAAAGTGGTGTTACTTTGTTAATAAATTACTACAAGATTTCAACAGCATAAGATGCCTAAAGTTTTAAAGATGAAGCAATAAGAAAAATGCAAAGTCATAGTTTAAAATTAGAGCTTCTCAAATTCATATATCTTCGCCTGTCACCTATGCATTCACAGAAAGAAAAAAAATATGCAAAATGTGTAGCAGAACCAATAAGACAGAGATAAATATCATCTATATTTGTATTCAGTTGTGATATCTAGACTATCTGCTTATCTAATCTAGTCCTAGATTATGATTGCCAGCAACAGAACACAAATCTTGCAAGTTGTGTGGATGGATGTATGGATGTTTGCAGGTCTGTAGCTAAATGGGCAGTGACTGACTGACTTGGTAGAGTGGCTCCTTAACTCATCCTGAGCATGAATCTGGAACAAGGGGCTTTCATTTAATGTAAAGCAGTTTTACATAGAACATTTTGCTTTTAAGACTTCCTGTCCTGCTGCTGTCAAAAACAAAAAAGGCAGAGGAAGATGTGAAAGTCCTGAACCAAAGACAGGATGCTGAGGAGCTGTGTAACCCATCACTTTCACAATCTCCTTTAGTCAGGCTCAATTTTAGGTGTACTTCTTTTGATTTATGACCTTCAAGGCAGAAGCCTTGCAAAAAAAGTCTGACTCAGTAGAGGGGAGTCATCCCTAATGAATTTCATTATGGTTTCTTAGTAAACACTTCTGCTCTTTTTCTGTGGCCCAGTGGTGCCCAAAGGATGCACCTGTTGTATCTCCTTTTCCTGTAATTCCATGGGGACATGCTCTGCAGCCTGGAACCGTGCTGTTCATTCATCCACAGCTGCTGGATTCTGAGCTCACCAAACCCGCCTGACACAAAGTCAGGACACAAACTGCTGGCACCTTATTTGAACCTGTCTGGTGATGCTCAAGCTCCCTGGGGAGCAGGCAGTCTAATAAAGATGTCTGCATTTTTATCTCTGAGGAAATGACAGAAAACAGCTAATTTTTCCTGTCATAATGACACCCCTAAGAAATGAAAGAAAGATTAAATAACTATAACCATACTTCAGCAACGTTGTGCCTTCTGCAGCCCGGGCTCTCATTTTAATTTCCAGTTGGAACAGAACACAAAAACTTTAATTGCTTAACAATGATCTGAAAGGAATGAAGAAAAGTTTAAAGGGCAGAACCAATATAATCTAAATACTACATAGTTGTTTTAGACTTTGAACTGTACAACCATTAATATGAAAATACGGACATTTACTGAGGTCTTATTTTTCTCAATTTCCATATTTCTTAATTATATACCTTGTCCTCAGGTGATCTGCATAGACATCTTGTAACGTTATCTGTTCGCTTTGCAGATGGAAACCTGAGTTATGAACTACCTTATTTATTTCAGTTGTGGGTTGAGATTGATTTTGGTTGCTTGAGTTTGTCTGTTATGTGGGGTTTTTTTTTAGTTTGAGAACTGTAACATATAATGAATATATTAGAATCATCAAGCCTTCGTGGCTGAGTATTTAAAAGGGGAAAAAAAAAGAAAATAATTTTGTTATCTAGATAATTTTCTCAACTTTCTATTACTTTAAATACTATATTGTATTTATTCAGAAAAGGCTCTTTTAAAAAAGAGGAACTACACGTTGTTTCTGAATATGAACAGAGGTGCTCAAGGGAGCTTGTAGCTGAATTAGGTCAAGCTTGACCATAGGTGATGGCTCATTATTGCCTTGAAATTCTGATCCTAGGCTTTTAGGCCATGGAGTCTTCAAGGCCTTTAGAAGAAGAAGCTGAGACATAAAAAAGCAAGCAAAACGCTTTCAGGTTTCAAAAAGAATTAAAAGTTGTAAGGGCAAAGAACTTATAAAAGGAGTTTACAGCTTGCAAATGTTTTACCATCAATCTTAATAATTAGTTGTTGTTATCCTGCTTTGCTTGATAATGATGAACAAAACTAAGCCCTTCTGTCTTTAGAGGATTTGAAGCCTCATTTCTGAACCAAAAACAACAGAAAAAAGTCCAAATCTTCATAAAGCCCTGTGCACTGTGCATTGCAAATTCAAGCATGAGAGGTGTTTGTCTTAGTTATCGAGCAAATCTTCCTAGCAGGAGACGAACAGCTGGAGAGAAAATTCAGAACCTCTCCATTCCCACGTGTAAATTGTGATGGTTGGGAATGCTGCCTTTGCTGGGTTCATAACCCAAATCCAGCCAAAACAGCCAGGTCAAGCCCACCTGATCTTGCCACTCAAACTACACAAAGCACTTTCTGTAGAGAGAACATGCTCCCTACTCTGTAAGCAGAGGACTGGGACAGAAGTTGTAATAATTTGTGGCAACTTTAAATTAAGAACAATGTGCTTTCTCTTTTTTAATGTCTACTGTGATTTCTTCTTGGGTGTCTACTGCTAATGGTAGAAAATAAATAAATATCAGTCTAGACAGTGCTTAGTGACAATAGATGTAATTATCTTGCAATCTGAGGATTTTTAATTTGATCTTGCACGGTTTAAAAAGATTGTGTTGAATTTATAGCATCTGTTGTGATTATTGTTATTCAGTGTAACATGGACTCCACGACACAGATAAATGAACCCAGTTCAATGAACCCAGTTCTGAGCACGATACAGACGAAGCACAATGAAGAGTTCCTAATCAGAATCAGGTTCTTCACAGATGCAAAACGAATGCATTCATAGTCAAACAGCAAAATTAAATTGCAGGTTACCAGGGGAATTAATCTTGATTTGCAGCTATTTATGATAAATAGAATTCAGAATGCTGGTGTCAGTGAACTGCTCCTTACTGAAGAGAGAGATAAACAACAGCAGCAGGACTGTAGGAAAATTAGCTTCCAGACTTGTTAAAATAACTGAATGATGAGGTGCACCAATTAAAAATCATTTAGCAATTTGCATATAGGTAACTCACTAGAAGATCACAGATACCTCAGTTTCAAATTTGCATTTTATCTCTTTGAAGCATGTAATAATTAAAATGGCCATTAGTGATAACAAGAATTAATCACATAAATCCTCTCATTCATTTATTTGACATAATAGAACCCAAAGTCTACTAATGTTTTTTTCCCCGATTATAATCAACTCTATAAATCTACAAATTATGAAAATAAAATGCCTTAAATTCCTAGAAAGTCAGAGAAAAGTGTTATTTATGCACCATGCTGTGGGGGTGTGGAGACATGTCTGTGTGTGTATGAATGTACCTGGCTCTTAAAGAGTACATAGAGGATAGGGAATTTAGATTATGCCTGAAAGATACACCAGCCTGGAAAACAGCACCAAATTCTTAATCTCTGTTACGTAAGATAATTGAATGGCTTAATTAAGAAATTCTTTAAGGAGACCAATTTATTATAAACCACAGAGTTCTGATAACTATCGGAAAGGTAATATACTGCTTTTGAAGATCCACAAAAGGAGGTCTGATGACCTTAATTTATGAACCAAATAATACAGTACCAAATATATAAGCCAGTTTTAGGTAGATATATATTAAAGAAAAAATATCTTAAAATGTGAAAAAATAACAACAAAATAGGAGTGTTTTTAAAAAGGAATGATACAGAGTACAGGCTTAAAACCTTAGCCATCTATCGCTTTCATATCTGAATACAACTTTTATACTCTGAGTAAATAATAATTTTGCTTTCCCTTTATGCATTCCTGGAATGCTTCTGCTGCAACTCATGATAGTATTTGCTTATGACTAGGGACAGTATTTTACCAGAACACCAAAGCTCAGGAATTTAACGGCCACAAAAACGTTCTCCAGACTTTGTTGCATTTGTCTCGGAATTTATTTTTCGTGGAAGAGTAAGGTAGCAGATGCTGATGCATATATCATTACTAAACAAGAATCTTTAATTTTTTAAAGAAAAATTTAAAGGTAACACATAAGGGCCAGACTGGCACACTGCCAGGTACCAGCTAAATGACCGTCACTTGGAGCGCTAGCAGAACTGAGTTCTGTTACACAAATAATTGAAAAACTAAGTTTCAGTGAGACAAGACTAGAACCAAAATTTTACACAGCAATCTACATTCAGGGAAAATCACCTTTCCTCATTGAGGAGCTGAATCAGAAGTATATTTAGACAGGGATGAAAGTTTAGTACCGAAATGAACGTTTGTGTGTGCCTGCGTGTTGTATATTTGGCTCAGGAACATTCCCATAAAGGTGAGGCTGTATTTTGAAACTAAGTCCATTATTCAGGTATTTATGTGAGTTCCTAATTCAAAGCATTGACTATTCCCCTTGAAGCAGCATTTTTATTATTGTGTCTCCTCTCTAATTTAGAGTCCTCCTCTCTTAGGTAAACTATTTGTGGATATGCTTAGAAAAAAGAGAATTGTATGTGCAGAGACTTCCATGCCAGAGCTCAGCCTGTGAATGCTGTGGCCTTTTAAACACTCACTAATTGCATGACAAAACTTGAAATCTTTCCTCGCAGGTGAATGGCTGACAGTTGCTTAAAGGCTGCTTGAAAATTCTGGTGGAATGCTTGCAACTGAGTTAGGAAAGAAATGCTCTTTACTTCCTTTATTATCAATAAGAAAATTCTTAATTGGCAGTCTTTCCCACTTCAAAATAAGCTTTGAAATGCAGGTAAAATAGAAGTTAAAAAGCAGCAAACAGCAACAAAATCCAATCTGTGTGTTTAAAATATGAAAGACTGAGGGGGGAAAGCTGGGGCTATAGTCAAACCTTCTGCTCATAATGGAGTAATATTTAATAAAGATGAATGGGTTGAAGAAAATATTAGTGGCCTATGCTAAACCCCAGAGCCACTTTCTTGGAGTCCAAGAGCACTCTGCACAGAAAATATCTGCTAAAGGAAACCTTATGTAGTGCAGGATTCAGAGTAACTTTCCTGTGGGAGAAATTATTGTCCTGACTTCTGTGTGTACATTTAAAGACGTGAACTGAAATTTTCCAACTTGAATATTTGAAATATTTTTTTATATAAAGCTTGCCTTTGCTAAACTTGTCACATGAACATGATGTTACAAAGAACAAAGCCCAGCCCAAAATTTTTCAAAAATACATGTCAGCCTTCTGCACATCTCCTCTGCATTGGTGTCTCTTGTTCTGACTTCAGTTAGAGTCAGGTGAATGAGGTAATGCCAGCTCAGGCAAAATTCAAGAAGAATTTGTACCCACCACCAGAGGGTACAAGCCAGGTTTTGAGCCAGGTAAGGGAAGAGGCTACCAAGCAGATCCTGCAAGGTGAGATAATACTTTTTATCATGCCAGTGTGATCAACACTGTGACCACCACTGACCCACAGACCTCTGAATTACAACAATCAAAACTTGTCATTGTCTCCATTGGAGGAGATATCTTTCTACCTTTATTCTTTCTTTTTCTTTCTTTTCCTTATACATTTTCTTAAGTGTTATTTTAATGCTTTTATATTGCTATATTTCTAGAGATAATAACCAAAATGGCTACGTGCCTCCTTTCTACGGCAACCAAATTGTTCTAAAAGAGACCCTACATATATATATTTATTTATTTTTAAACACAGATAATTCAGTGTTTCATTCTAATCCACCCCAGGACATCTATTAACAAGAACCTGAGTCTCCCTGGCATTCAGGGGCGGGTCACAACAACACTAAACAGAGTACTGTTGAGCCTGGGGAGAGCCATCACAGGATCTTTTACCAAGCAGCTCATCTTTTGCTATAGTTAACAGCTGAGAGTGAGATCATCACGCTATTTCATTGTGGTGGAAAAGGAAGTTCAGGGTACCCATGCTGAATGTTAAACTGGATAGTTATAGTCAGATTTTAGAACTGTAAATAGAAGCATATGCAAATTTTAGACCCGACCTGCATCTGCAGAAGCCAAAATTAAAATGGAATACTACTCGGTGTTCAGCCTTTGAAATTACATGTTAATAATATTTCTCAGAGTTACTCAAGAATGAATTGTAACTAATGGTGAGGCAGCATTCATTTTACTAATCTAGTCTGATGTTGAATTTTCTCATTGAAATTTTGAAGCAGGGAAAAGGTAATGTGATGTAACTTTCAGCTTTGGATATGTCTCTGTGATAGACACTCAGTGGAGCTCAACTCCAAATGAACATTGATTCAGGAAGGATGGAAACAAAGGGGCTGCTAGTCCTTGTGGGCTTACTACATCAGCAAGAGGGCCATCCTGAAAGTGAATTAATACTGGTTGTTGATAGGATTAACCACTAACTTGTCTTATCTTCTGTACTTAGAGATGATTTCTTTAGAGGGAAATTAAAAGGACTTTATTTTGCTATTGGTAGGGGAGTATCTGAGAGGAATTTGCACACAGGGCAGGGAACTGAGCAGTTCTTTCCCATTTCTGAATTGTAAAGGCGGGCTCACACTCACAGCTGCGATTGAGCTGTTCTGTCCTGGTCAGGCTGTGCCTCTTTGGTGCTAACAGTGCCTGTTTGGGTTCTGTTATGTGAAATATCTGTCCTTGTGAGGGCTTCATTACAGATGACACACAGGACTTGGTCAGCCTCTTTCCTGGCGATGATGCTGACAGTTTACCTGTGATCACATTTGCCACTACTCGAGATCCTTTCACTCCTGAAGATGAAGAACCAAATAGCCATAATCCCATATCATATGCAAGCCCTCAAGAAGGGTCAGAGAGGAGAATGGATTCCTCCGTGTGGAGGTAGACTCCCAGAGTGATCAGAAATGACAACTTTATTAAAAATATATTTTAATACCTGACAGGTGGTAGGTTCTGTGAGGTCGATCCTATATTTAAAATGTAAACCCATCAACTTAGATAGCCTGGTGCACATCATGGCAGTGAAAAAAATAAAAAGAGAAAGAAAAGAGAACTCTGGGCAGCAGTGTGAGTAAAAGACGTAATATAATATATTCATATTCTAACAAACATCCTCAGAAGAAGCTTGCATCAGTAATGGCAAAGCAACAGGTACAGAGCGCTGAAGTGGCACAGACAGGGTATTCAAACACAGACACTGTGCTTATATTTAATAACCACAGCAGGTGAACAATTGGATTTGAAAGGGAAATTAAATGGGCTGACCTAAGAGCAGAGGCATTTATTGTCTAGCTCTGTACTTTCTATTCCATGATTACTGCAAAGCTCTTTTGTAAACCAATATGAAGGAACACATTACTGTGATTGTGCATCAGCTAAGCACAGTAGCCACAGTAGGAAATACAGAAACATTTTTAAAAGTCAAATTCAATCAGGTTTTACCTCCAAGCTTTTATATTTCCTTTTCTTTTAATCTCTTTTCCTGAATGATGTCTGCTTTAAGCCTAACTTTGTTTACATTAATGCTGTTCCTAGATGCCTGATAACACAATAAGGTAGAAAAATTAGCAAAGAGTAAGAGGGAGACAGAACTCTCATCCTAGCCCCTTTTAAATTAAACCAGAAATAACCATTTATCCAGAAGCATAAACAGCCAGCTACTCTCAAATTGCAAGATTAACTCGAAATGAAGACCAAAAATCTTCATGAGTTCTACAATTTTGCAGATGAAAAACAGCTTTATGAGTTGAGACCATAAGCACGACCCTGAATGTGAGATATAGCCAAGGAAAACAATTATGAAGTTTCCCCTACCCGAAGACCAAACTCCAGAAACCAGGAAAATAAAAATACTTAAACTGGGAAAACATGTCAAAGTTCTTGTGGAAGAACTAGTGACTAGTTTTGTCTTTTCTCCTGAATAAATGATTTGTAGCATTTAGCCACCGAACATTACACATTTTACTGCTCCTAATGCAATTGGCAGAGACTTCCATGAGAATCTCCCCAGACATAAGCCCACATTCCAAAATAGAATGCAAATCATGGAAACCACAAGCAAAATAAAACAGATTATCTAAGTGAGGAACAGAGGATATGAAAGCAGGACAATGGGTGTCACAGGTAATTATAAAGATGCATCTGGTCCCTAGTTACTTTTGACAAAGCTGGTTTTGTGATTTATGGCAGGTGCTTGTTTATAAACCTATTTCAGCACAGACACACTGAGGCACATTCATCATTCTGCCTGGTCTTCATTATTGGATAAACGTCATTTAAACAGAACCTGAATCCAGACTTCTGCTACCTTGACATAAAAATCAGGATCTTCTATTTGCCTGCATTTATTTATATATTTGCACTGACCTACAGAGGTGAGGTGTGTTTGACAAAGGTTCTACACTTACCCCACAAAGAAAGCAAATGAAAATGAGCTGAAGTTCAGGAAAAACCGCTGGCAAGCAGCACTTCTTCTAATATTGATATTTATTTTTGTGCCCTTCAGCTGTGTTTTGTGGAAATGCAGGATAACCAACACGCAAGTTCGAGCAACTACAACTCTGACAAAAAACTAGAATTGTTTTGGTTGGCTTTGGGGAGGTTATTAGGGGCAGGGGTAGGCAGGGGAAGTTGGGGGTTTGGGCTTATTTTAATGCCTTTTTTCAACGCACTTTTCAAACTGTGAGGTTTGACATAGTCCAAAATTTTTCTTATCCTGTACCGAGGAAATCTGGACCTGAGGAGTTGCTCCATTACTGTGGCACAGAGTTGTGCAGTCGTCTCACGTGAACAGCACAATTTCAGTTTCTTGATTTTTATCTCACTGAATATTTCTTGCTGGAAACAAAGCTAAACAAAGAAGTCCAGCAAAAACCAGTGAGAACAGAACTCTTTGTAGATTGCTGCAATAAATACCTAGGAAAGGTAAAGTTATACAACAATATGACCTGCTTTTGTAAGTTTGAACTGCCAATAAACAGCCAAACATAGAAAAAGGAAGCTGAACAATTTAGAAATTGTGCAAAACTCGAAGTAGATATTGAGGTTTTTAGGAAAAGTTATGGTAGTAGAGAACATGATTTTTGTTATAGTTGTGGGTTTAATGCAGAAACTTTGAGGCAGCATATTTTCATGGAAGGAGCAATGAAAATATAAGGGAATAAAAGCTGAATGTCTAAAACTCAACTGCATCATGTTCTTCCTTTGCTCAGTGCATTAAGCTGTAAGTCCAAGAAGTTTCCCAACTGTTAACCATTACAGAACTTAAATAACCTGTTACGGAAAAAAGGCACCGAGGAATATATTTCTAGAAGAACACTTCTAGTCACAATTAAATCTTCAGAAATTTCTCATTGTGATTCTTCAAATCAGAGCACTGATGTCAATAAGAGAATAGAGACATATTTTCCGAATAGAAACAAAACATACCTCAAATACTAACTGGTATGAATAAAGTCTTGGTCATCAAGTACACAAAAATCAAAACTTTTTGAGAATTTTTAGAAATAGTTATGCATTTATAGACCATCCTAGATATGGAATGAACCACATGAATTATTGCCTGGCTCGGGAGCTATTTTGCTGAATGCTGACAGATTGACAACATGACTACTGGAAACCTACAGGAATTATAAAGGAACTCACAGGAAATATAAAGTAAAAATGAAAGGCTGTAAAAAAACCTTGTTGGCAACAATGAGGCCAAATATTGCAAGATTAATTTTTGGTCTAAGTAATTTCTTCAATAAAAGTAAAAATGAAAGACTGTATTTCATTTTACTTTCAAAGTATCTCCATGTGTTAAACTGATACAGAAAATATAACTCACACTATAAAGCTTAACAAAAAACCTTGTTGGAAACAATGAGGCCAGATATTGTAAGATTAATTTTTGGTCTAAGTAATTTCTTCACTTCCCATTAAAGACTGTCCATACAATTTCAGCTGTTACCTCCTTCC
Source organism: Cnemophilus loriae (assembly GCA_013397755.1). NCBI lineage: Eukaryota > Metazoa > Chordata > Aves > Passeriformes > Corvidae > Cnemophilus > Cnemophilus loriae. The sequence continues at coordinate 78,460 of VZTF01003939.1, forward strand.
TGTAATTTGGTTGCTGAATGCAAGTCAGCTGGAATACTCCTTACCTGTAAATAAAGATATTCAATAACTTCTTGTTTCAGCAGCACAGCAGAGTTACTTAGAACATTTATTCATCATGAAATTGCATATTCAGCGCATGAATGCACATTCTGTGACATTGATCTAATGACAACCCGTGCATTTCTCAATAATTTCAAGTCTATTTAACATAACATTATTTGCTAGCAGATATGAACAATTAATCCTTTATCTGTGAGCTGTTAGTCAACTTCCTGTACGTGTTCAATGTCTGAAATTCACACTAAATCCATATGCTTTTGAAGGAACACAAGGCCTACTTTAGCACAGCACCACTGGAAAGAGAGGCACTGAAAGAGTATCAAGAATTCTTTTTGGCTCTTTCCCTGCCCCAGCACAGGATTAAATGTATTTATATTGTTCCAGAAAGACACTTATTCTTCCTGCCTGTAAAGACCTTTAGTGTTGATGTGAAGTGGCCCCAAGCCAAAATTAGAGTCTTCAGGTCAGGCTATATTGCTTTTCATTAAAGGGAGCCTGTCATCTGGAAAATTATTTCCAATTTCTACTCTAAGGGGGTTTTGTTGTTACTATTATTGCCTGGAACAGAGTAACCCTTGAGATGGAGAAAACTTAAAAGAAGAGGCTTGAAACAAATCTCTCCTAAGTCCTTTGTATCTTTACAAGGTAGGTCTCTCCCTTCAGGTTTGCTTTCAGTCTGAGAACCCAGGCTTTTCCTGAAGTGTGCAGTCTGAAATGAAACCGAGCAGCATACAACCACTCCATCCTCTTTTTCCTAGTCAGAGGCAGGCATCACAGATGTATTTTTCATTTTCCTGATTCCCTGCCAATCCTCCACATGTCCTCAAAAATGACAACCACAGGCCTCAAGTATCCACAGACAAAATTCATCAGGCTCACCAGATTTAAGAGCAGTTAAGGACTCTGTTTTCTGTTCTGTCCTTCATCAAGATTGAAAGGCTTTTTGGTTTTTGGTTGGTTTTCTCCTCCTCCACTTCCCTCTGCTCAGTTTACTTTCTTGTAAAGGTTGATGGGGAAAAAAAAAAAAAAATGTTCAGAGCATTAAACACTTTTACTTTCTTAGCATCATCTGTCAACAGCCTTCATTCACTCAGCAGCAAGTGCACAGATTGCAAGTTTGAGTTGGCCACTACACGTGCTACATACACTGTGCAAGGGAGAGGAGGGTTTCTTCACTTTGTTACACTGCTGTACATCCTTGGAAGTGCCAGATACTCCAGCCAAATTCTACTGACAAATTGTACATACCAAGCTGCCGTTGGCATTACTGGCAGCGCTGATTTTTGCACTGCTGACTAAAATCGTGTGCCCTCTGCAACATTTCTAAATAAAGAACAGTAGCAAGATGACCTATTTTCTAATGTATGGAAAGCCCCAGAAGCACTCAGCCACAATTCTCACCACGAAATCCGGGTACACAAGCAATTTAGTCGTATGTTAAGCTTTTATAAATCCTTTTTCCCACGTTTTTCAGAGAGACAGTTGTTAAGGTGATGGACAAAGGACCACATGAGTAAGAGCTACAGACCTGTGATTACTACTTTATTTGCCTTCTCTCCCTCCCTCCTTTTTTAGGATTTTTTTTCTGCTTATTTCACTGGATTTTTAAAATTCTCTTTCTTTTCAGGTCTTGCTGTATTGGATACCTCTTTAGAGATTTCAGTTTCTAGGTTACAGAAGGAGCACTCCCCTTTCCTTAAGGTCTCATGTCTATTTTAAAACCTAACCTCTTTCCAAATCACATTTTTCACTTTCTGATGTGGAAAGAACCTTCTTTCTTTCAGCTTTACAATGAAAAACAACTCAAAAGAAAATTCCCTCATCTTTTAGTCATATTTCAGGCATCAGCAGTAGTGACCTGCCATTATTGCTACGGTAATGGACGCGAAAGGACCTAATATAGATTGTCCTGCTGTTACCTATTTAAATTCTTATATAAGGCACTTCAGCATGGATATAGCCTGAATGTACCACAGAAAAAAGAACGTAAAAAAAATACATTATTCTGTGAATGGTGTGTATATAAGAATTCTGTTAAGGATGAGGTTGCCTATTTTCCATGCTCAGAAGACCGGAGAAGGAAGTGGGGAACACACTGTGGGGGTTGGGACCTTTTTGTGAAGGAACAGTTATGAGGTGTTTAAGCCTGGAAGGGAATGGCTTTGTATTTCTATATTTTAGCAGTGCAGGCTGCCTCAGCGCGCCCACATCCCAAACAAACTGCCCAGAGCAAAGGACATCATACATACAGGATGGGCTGAGCCTAAGCCAGATGATCTTAAGCCTTTCTGATAAATTGCAAGAACTGTGAGTTGGAGACATATCTATTTTAAAATATTCAGAAATCCTTTCAGAAATATTCCCATTGATATAACTAACCAGGAGCAGAGAACCAAAGGCAGCTGTTACAAAGGGGAACAAAAAAAACCTCTTAATAATTTAACAGTTCACTTGGTCTGCTTGAGAACCTGACCCTCGTTAGGAACCAAAGGTTAAAACAATAACTTTCCATATCCAGCATGTTGGGCATGAGAGAAAAAGGTGCAGTCAGGGAATCTGACAGATAAAAAGAAACAAAAAAAAATAATGAAAGCAGAAAACATGACCTGCTACAGCACATGGGTGAAATTTTATGTCAGGTCAGTAATGAGTCTTTGTACCCATCTCTCCCTGAGAGACTGGGTGCTCAGAAATACTTAGATAATTCACAGAACTGTTTGTTAAGTAAGACTGGATGAACAGTTCAAACCCCTTTTATTTTTTTTCTTGATGACTCCAGACGTCCTACATGGCCGTCATTTTAGTTATGGGGTTTATATGGCAATATTATTTTCGGTTTAAGGAGTGTTTAGTTCACATTTAAGCTATGATAAATACAGGTTCTTTGTCCTTTTTTTACTACCTTTACTGTGAGGTGCAAACTGTCCTTTGTGTCTGTCAGGTTCCTGATTTTAATGGTCTGCTCTCTGGTATTTGCCCAAGAGAAAGGTTGTTGAGGTCATGGACAGAGGTACCAAATGCTTGGTGTAATACAGGCCATCCTTTGCCCTGGCCTCTCTAATTTTAGATTGCAAGGACTGAGCAACTAGTTAAATCTATAATTTGTCTGCCTTACAGATGCAAGTTAATCCTTTTAAGATTGCCAAAAGAGGATGGATACTTTTATGCAGGAATAACAGAAAATATCAATTACGTTTGTGAAATATACATTTGTAAAACTGCAAACCTAAGTGTACAAATCAGAATAAATGTGCTCAATATATGATATTAGAATACAATGTCATTGCCTGACACACACTGGCTTTCACAGATGTTACTGAAACCTCTCACAGTTCTGCAACGTAACAATCATCTTCACTATAAGACTCAAACTACTTATAGACCTTCAAAGGGAAGGGGTGTATTAGCTCTAAATCTCGGATATTAGTTTATACAGAAAACTGGTTACTGGTGGAACTTTCAGAAGAGTGCAAGTTATATTAATGGATGGATTGAATCAAGAAATACAAAGAACATTATGAATGTCAGATCTGTTTAAATACAAAGATTTGTTTACCAAGGCTTACTGGAAATGCTATTTATAAAATATCTCTAGATACTTGTAGAAGGTTATTTGTCTTCTCACCTCACCACCCCACCAAAGGCCCCCAATACAGGGAACCTGGGGAAATTAAAATTTGAGTCCTCACCTGCTTTGTTCATCCTCTAAGGTTTTTATGAGGAATAATTTGCAAAAAGATTAACCCGCTAAAAAAGCATAGAGAATTTAGAAAATTCTAATGCAGGAATTTTATAGAAATTCTGTGAGGAAAGTATTTTGTAGTCAGAATACCTCCATTCGTTTATATTTTTATTTAATGATCCAAAGATGGTGTGATGACCTGGTTCTGCCTAGCCTCAAGATATCCAGATTTTCCCCCCCAGTCATATCAGCAAGGTCCCAAACAGCTTGGACCCCATCCTAGCCAGCAGGACATGCCTACACCGTGCATTTTGTGGAGCACAACTCCCAGCTTCTCGGAAGGGACTCGTGTCACGTCCTGCTCTGAGGCTCCTCCGTGACCCACAGGGAGTGGCAAGGGGAAAGCCCAAGCTGGCAAGATGAAAAGCCCTGTCCATGTCAGCACTGCCCTTCTGGTCCAAGGGGGCAGGAGGACACGGGTGAGTGAGGGAAGCAGTAGCTGAGCCATCTTTTCCCTAGAACAAGCTGTCACCATCTCTTCTCTTGTTTGTAGAGATTTACTATGGAGACATAGCTCAAAAATTAGTTTAAAATGTTAACGGAACTGAAATTGGACAATAATCTCTGTTGGCCACACCAGTTCCTGCCAGCCTTGATGGCAGGATCAACAACTGAGGGTCAAATTGCCTTGGACAGAGAGACATCTGATAAAAAATTTAATTTATTTTGGAAATTAGGCTGAATGAACTTTGTGAACTTCAGAATACCGTCAAAATCCTGACTACTTTAACAAGCTATCCTGGATGCACAACCTCAGAATCTAACAAAGGGCTATAAGGGAGGGTCGAGAGGAGGAGCCAGCTGATGGAAACCTGAATAAAATGTACTGTAATTGTATCTCAACGCGTATTATTGCAAAGGTGGCTACTTAAATAGGCACATTACTGAGGAAAACTTTCTATATTTGTAAGCCATAGCTTGCAATCAGACCTTTGAAAGCTGCATGCATTAAATAGTTTGACTGGAAGCCTGAGAAAAATTAACTGACCATGCGAACAGAGCCACAACGCTCAAGTGCTTCCCTTGCAGCAAATTCTTAGAAAATACAGCAAGCTCTCCTCATGTAAGCTCAGCCTTGAAGGCTTTAATAAATGTGACTCCGTGGCATCTTAAATAGCCTATTAACAGGAGGAGAAGATCAGAGAAAGCCTTCGTGCCAAACAGTCTGTGTGACAGGCAACAATACCATGCACATGTTCTGAATACTCAGCTGGCATTATCATAAACAGCTTCAGGAGAAAAGGCAGGCAAGGTGGTAGGGTGAAATGTGCTTATTCCAAGCAGCCACACAGGAAACCTGCCTCAAGTAGCCCATTTTGTGGAAAACATCAGCCACAGGATGGGGCACAGGGTGGAATTGGCAAGAAATGCACTTCATGCCTGTATACACATATTTTACTCGGAATGATAATCAACATAATCCAAGATATAGCTCCAAACTTGCTGTCTACATTAATGACCCAAAAGCAATCATAATAAAATAAAATAATCTTAACTATTCTTGGGCTGCCAGAGAGCACTTTAATTGCTCTATTTCAATTGTTCCATTTCAATTAAATTGAGGAGGAAAAAAAGTAATAGAATTAAGTGCTTCACTATTTACAGCCCTTGAATGAATACAATTTACGTAATCTGTGTCGAATCCCTATTAGCAGGGTTCACAGTAAGAAACCACAGTGATTAAACCATTAAATCATATCTACGAGGAGAGAACGTTCCCATTGATATAGGAAGCCTTGATGAGATGTTAAAACAATTAGACTCATCAAGTGCTTTTATGAATAGCAAGGATTGTGAAGGCAGAAAAGGTTTTCAAAACTGGGAGATTCACACTATTTTTACCTTAACAAATTTCACTTAACTTATTTCCACCTTAACCTTAACCTTATAACAAATTTCCACCTTAACTATTTCACTTTCTCGTTGGTTCATTATCACTGATACAATTTGCATCCATTTTCAGTCATTAAATAGTAGTTCGGCTCTTCAGTATTTCAAGCCCTGGTCATTAACGTGAATTCATACAACTTATTCCCTCAGCCCCTCCTATCTTTTCCTCAAAGAGAGCACCCTTTTCAATAAGTGACTCTCAAATTGCTGTTAGGATAGTAATTTCTAATTTCCATGGTTACATTTCCCAAAAGAGCTGCTGCTGCTAAGAAAACCACATTGGAGAATCAGAGAATTGCAATAGTATAGTTGGCTCTTAGCTTTCATTCAGAGAGCTGGGGGTGGAGGAGTTGGTTGCAATTCCCTGTTTTTTTCTTTCCTCTTTTTAGTAGCTTGATAGATCATACCCAAGGCTAGTAAATGCACCCATAAAAACACGGATCTTGTCTCACAGATCTTGAAGATGGTGACTTATTCTTTTGTTTCAATGGTTTTGGAACTATTAGAATACATTGAAAAGTTTATCAGGAACACCAAATTGTCCAGTGCCTTGCCAAAAGTACCACTGTGAGATCAGGTTGTGGAGTCACATGGTAAATAGGAACAGCCCCAGCTACAAGATCAGCCATGGTCATCTCACAGACATGAGGTTATAAAGCAACCTACAGAGCTGTTACTTTCACAGGACGTATTTTGTAACACATCAGCATATTGGACAGGTGTTACACATTTTAATTCAATTTTTTTTCAAATCAAAACTAGAGATGTACAATTATTCACACTGAAGATTAAAGTTACAAGGTAATTTTGTATAGAGGTTTGGGTTTGCATTATATTGCGTCCTCACTTCCTTTAAAATCTTAGATCAATCAAAAAGTTTCTCTAAGTTAACTTTGAGCTTTGCTTTTACATTTTGAGCTGGGCAGCTCAAGCTTTTGGCTGGCCAGAGGATAAAATAAGTTATTGCTTATGCTACCCTTGTAAAAGATCAGACTGACTTCAGGTTTGCCACAGAAATTAAGCAGCTTGATATGACGTGTCACATTAAAAATTGTAACATTATTTCAGATGTGCCTGTTGACACAATAGACAAAAAGCTCCTTTGAAGCATCCATTGGCTTATTTGGAAATCCTTCCTCGGTCATGGATCATTGACCTGAAAGACAGGTTGATCAGAGAAATACTGATTTTCCCCAGTGGCATACAAACACTGCTACAGTTTTAGAGGTTCTCTTTAGTCTTCTCGACAAATTCATGAGGCTCGAAGTTCTGGCCATTAATAAACAGAAATCTAAGAACAGTGGCACTTAGCAGTTGTATTCTTCCTTAGCAGAGAAGAATATTACTGTGATTATGTAAAATAAACCTATTTTAAACCTAATGCTTCACAGACATTATGGAAAACATGCCTATAAGGAAATATTTTATTGATAATTCAATTTTCTTTCCAGCATAGCTGGAAATTTCACGCCTCCATCTTTGTTTAGGACTGGTTTATCTATTAATGTGAATTAAATGTGACCAGCATTTCCTTTTGCTTAGCATGAGAGGATTAAGGAAATTATGAAAACTTTTTAAATTGTGGCATTGCCTTTTTAAAATGGTCAGAGAAGTAGCTGGGGATATTGCTATTGTTAAAAAAACCCACTGCCTACACAATGTGATTGTAAACTTTGGAAAAGAGAGATCAAATAATCACCATATCTCTTCTTTTCCTTTGCTTCTATACTTTGTGTGCCAAAAGTAGATTTATAAATCATTGCTATATTTTGCAATCAGGTCCCCTGCTTCAGTTTCCCCCCCGTCCTTGTTTTTTTTTCTGCGACAGTCACTGTTCTGGCCTGGTGCTTACACTGCTCATCCCTGCCTTCAGTACATCCCTCATTAAGCCATACGAAGCTGGCTTCATGCTGAACTGCACCTTGGCCAGCTACACCATTTAGAAGTTTAACTGTGGATAATTCTCTGAAGTCCCAGTGTCAAGACCTCAGCACACATTTTCTGTGTTTATTCGCTTTTCTGAACAAGCCCAGTGAGTTCATTAAGACCAGCAAAAATAAAAAACAACTGTCTTGTAACACTGGCAAGTTTCAGCCAGCTTACGAGCTGAAAAAGTCTTGTCCCTTTGATCAACTCCAACAATAAACTTTTCTCATAATAGTCTGGTTCTTAAAAAAAAAGAGAAAGGAAAAGGTTTGCACTCCAAATATTTCCTTTAGAGCAAGCATGTTCAAAGCATTTTCCTTTCAAGGAGAGTTTCACAGACATATCTGGGTGGAAAAACACATTAATGGCAATAGAATAACTGCAAATATTGGGAGGAGTATTTTTGCTATACTTTTGTGAACTTGTTCTTAAATCTCTTTCTTTAGGAGAAACTGGCTGTATTAATGAGGACTAGTGCCTCTGGTACAAGGTTTCAGTATGAGCTGATTAAAGACTCAGTAGGTTCCATGTAGTGGAAATAAATATTTCTGGGTAAATTATTTACTGGGTAAATAAATGAGCATCTGAGCATTTCCATAGCTTCTTAAATGAAATCAGTGCATTTAAAAGTGTACCGCAAAATCTCTGCACTAACACACATATTACAAAGGGTTTGAAGCACTCATTTCCAAATGTATTGATGATTTTGTTATCAGTTGTATACATCTACTAATGCAGAAAAACAGTTTCCACCTCTTATTACCATCTCCTGCAATTTCAAACTATGTCCTCCTCAATACAATTTAAGACAGAAACTTCAGAACAAAAGGTAAAATAGACTTAAGCATTTAATTATTTTGCCATAATCTCTTTGCCCTACACATTTATGTCTTACAAAACATTAATGATTTTGTAAATATAGCTATTACTAACCTAATAAAAACTCCATGCCAAATGGAAAATAAAGCCTGCATAAAAACGTAGATGGGTACTCAGGAGAGATGATACTCATCGATCTCCCAAAAATATGCTTGCCTGTATAAAACACAGCAGCTAACAGTGCTTTATATGATTCATAAGAGACTGTGTGGCCATGAAAATAATGCTTGCAAACGATGCTTTTAGGGAACAGTAAGTTGAAGGTATAACGGTTCCTGCTAGTTTAGAGGACAGTAAAACAAATATTATCATATTCTCCACATTTGTCATAGGGACACCTTGGAAGTTAATCCAAATTAACAAGAGGTATCAATTTAAACTGCATTCATTAAACAGCATTAAATCTTGATATTGACAATCCAAGGATTAGAAATATGGCCATGTTACTGCAGCTTAACAAGCTAAGCCCAAGGAACAATGCATGTACCCATGCATTATAAAATGTGAGGTAAGATGAACTCGTTTAAACCTCTTAGGTAAATATTTTTAATATCACATTTGCTGTGTGCTAACAGCATCTCCACAGATCCATACTGCAGTTGAGCTCACGACTAGGAAGTAATTAGTAAATGCCTATCTACAAATATTTAGACCCATTCTGACCATTGCAATTAACTCTTTTCATATATATATATAGCAGCTGGAATGTATTTAGAATATGTGAGGATTCCAAAGAGGCAACTTCAAAGTCCTCACCCCAAAGTTTCTTCCATCTGTAAAATTAATATTCTTCTGCCCATTAATAATGGTATTTACATGAAATAGCCAAACAACTTCAACATCTCTGCTTTCCAGCATCTACATCTTGCTGCTCCTCGAGTCTACTGGTCTTAGGACCAGCCTCTGCTGGTGGAAAGATATGTGGAGTTACCCAATGACCAATTCAATTGATTCTGGAATAGCTTTGAATAGTTCGTCATTGCCTAACATTGCTTCTCGTAAAGCAAGCTGCCTTATAATGGGATACTTATATCTTTAACAGAACAAAAAATAAAGAATAGTGTAATGATTAGCAGTACAACCAGCAATGAGTTCTGAGCAAATCAATATTTAAAAATGATTTCATGTACAATATCTCGCAAACGCAATGAAAAGTGAACAAACTGGCACTGCAAGCTATGAACTATACTTCACTTACTGCAAATCTCAGTCATTAGTGGGGAAAAAAAATAACGTATTATGGTTGAACACACAGCTAAAATAAATCTAATCAATGCTTCATAGGTGTTTAAGATCCTGAGTCCTGTCTTTAAAACTATCAGGTTATTTTCATTAAGACACATGCTCAGAGGGAAGGAAATGCCTTCTTAAAAGGTCTCAGGTTTAATTTTAGGCATACAGAGTTCTAAACATCCGAAGGAAAAAAACTGGTTCTAAGTGACTCATTTGGTTTGCACTGGTTTGTACTGAGTGGCTCTAAGCCTTTCTAAGGCTTTTTGTGGAAAAGGGAGGGAATGGGGCAGATCACAAAATTAAGCTCTTTCCTGAAAATCAGTTCAGACAGGTGCACCATGCAGACTCTGAGGAGAGCAGCTGAACAACCTCCCAGCAGTTCAGCTGGATGCAAGGACCACCCCCGTGTTCAGGGACTCCATTAGCAGTGATCAGTCAGGGTGCATGAAGCCTCTGAGCAGATCTAAATCCTGCAGACCGACAGGCATTCTCTTACATCAAAGTTTTTAACCTTTTGTTCTTCTGAGGCTAGAGACACTGCTTGGACCTAAACAAGCACCGTGGCCTTGTTGAGGACTGAGATGTTCGGGATCTTCTCCCAGGCTATCACAGATAAAGTTCTGCAGCTAGATTAATTTACAAATACCTTCTCTTTAGGCAGTAACACGCTGACCACTGAGGAAACAGAAGACACTTCTTTTTCAAATTGAATTTACCCTGTAGGATCTCACTTTCACAGACATCCTTAAACCAATCAATTAAAATACCATTATTTGGAAGGAGCAACATCGCAGATTTGAATGTAAGATATTTAATCTAAAGAAATAGGTATCACTTCAAAAGGCCTTATAATCCATGCCATTACTGTATTACTTAAATCAAACCATGTCGTATGTAGGATTCATGTTATTTGTGTTCTGAAATATTACATCTGTTTTAATTTAATCCCATATCTTGGCTAAAGAGCCTGTGTGTGACACACCACACAGATTACACAGCAGACTCTGCTGCAAAGTATCCTGGTCATACAGATTTACCCAAGTCATTATTTAGGGATCTGAAATGCTTTTCAAAAAAAGTCTTTTGTAACCTTCCCGCCCTTGGTCATTCCTTGAAAAAGAAGAGGAAATTAAGAATCCACTGAGTGAAAAGCAAAAAATACTACGAAACTTAGTAAATTTTTCTGACTGTGTATTTTAGCTAGAAAAGAAATTACCAATACAAGACCATTGGTAAGTTTCTCTCCTGAGCCTGTTTATTTGGTGAATCGTAATCAAAAATGTCTAAGTGCAATAATTCCTATGGAGTATTTTGGATATTTTACAAATAATTATTTAATCCTAAAGCAATATATTTGTTCCCTAATAGATGACTAGCCTCTGCAGACAAAAAAGAGTGTAGAAAGACCATTGATAATTGATTCATTCAAGTTGAAAATGGCACAATCAGAGGAAGCCTAAACTGATGGGAAAACATAAAACCAGAGAAGCGTTCACATTCAGCAGCATGGGTTTTTCACTCCACACGTAAACCTGTGTTATTTATTGATTGAAAGTAAAGATCAGTGGAACAGTATTTTCTGACTGCCAAGATAGATTTTTCTTTTCCAATTTCCATATGGAGTGACTTTGCGTGTGCTTATATACATATACACACATATATAAGTATATATAGGTTTATATGTCTAATATGTACGTATAAAGACCCATCCTTGTAACTGCATATTTCTAATTCCAGACTTCTGTGAACTATTTCTTTTTTTTAAAGAAACTGACGAAATACCTGTTTAAGATATAGTGACATATATTCCATTGAAACTCTTCAGCGTGTTGTGAAAAAACATCCATACCTGTGTAAACATACATCAGTGACCCCTTCTCAGCACCAGGTCTCTTCATGTGTATTAAAAAAGCAAATTCACCCTGGTGTCAAGTCCTTCACTGGTAGTTACACATTAATAAAACCTAAGCTTTACTAGATTTCTTAGTGTCACAATTTCTCCAATAATTAAATTATTTTATAATGCCTACAGCGCAATTTTATTAACTTTTAAGATTACCCAGCTTCAAAAGATGACCCCTTTTGCATAGGTTTTCTTAAACTTTGAATTACATTCAAATTATAAGATTACTTGATTTGTGCTTTTTGATATTGAGGTATAAAAATAGTTAAGCAAAAGGATCCTAAGGAAAAAAATCCTAAGGAAAGTACTATTCATCTCTCTCATATAGAATGCATATCTGATAATGAAATTAATATTCTGTGCTTAAAGGAAGAAAAAAAAAACAGCTTGAGAGGAAATAGGAAGCACTAGCAGAATCATTGTTAAAGAACTATAGGACCAATTTTAAAATGCTTTAAATTTTCTGAACAGCCAGTAATTTTGCTCCATACATAAATAAAGATGGGGTTTGGATACTCCACACTTGAGGGAATCTACTTTTCTAACTCAGTTTTATCAAATAATGAGGTTAGTTACAATAGATTAAATTGAAGCCTGAAAATGCTTGGCAATTTACTTGTCTGAACATTGAGATCATTTCTTCAAAAGGCTAAAAATTAAAACTGTGGGAAGTCGGAGCAAAAAGTAATTCTCAAAATGCGGTAGCTTAGCAGAAAATACTAAAAGAAATGAAGTTTATAGTTTGAATCGTGCTTGGCCTGCAGATAAGAAACCTGAATTTCACTGGAAATGAGCAGTAGACTAGATATGGTCTGGGAAGAAATTAAAGTGAAATATCGGCAAAGTGAAAGGAAAGGAGTCCACAAGGACAGACACAATATAGCACAGAAGAGAGGTCACACCATGCTATAAAGGCAGAAATGAGAGCTCAACTGTTAAAACAGCACGGACAGCAAAACACATACTGCTCCTTTGTACAGGGCAGAACCCTGGACAGAAGCTCTATTTTGTGAAATTCTGGCAGTAATGGGTTTAACTACGAAAGAAAAGTAATAAAGAAGGCAAACGCTTTCACCCAGAAGCCTTAACTAAGGACGGCTTTAAGCTGTGAGGAGGAGGCCATTGCCAAGTGCAACATCCAGCACAGCAAAGGGCTGCTTTGTTCAGCTGAGGTTGCTCTTTACAGGCTTGTATGGCAACGCCAGTTTAGGTCAAGCCTCCATCAGTGACAAACAGCAGCTGTTCTGGAACAAGACCTATGGAAAAGCAGGCTCGTGTTTGCTGACCCCTCCCTCCTCTCAAAGGGACCAAAACAAACCCAGCATTCCGTGGCTCTTTTCCATCACCTCACCTCCCTGAACACCCAGAAAACGATGGACCCTGAGCCTGACACTGTCCATCACCTCTCAATAAACTGGACCAACACTGCAGTAATTGTAGGCCTAAAACCTTGTAGACCTATAAAAGCTGTAAGCCTCTAGAAACAGCAGCCTCTCCACAGTCATGAAGTAGCCTTACTACCAATAATCTTCCAAATATAAGCTTTTACAGATTGAGAATTAATAACTAGTCAAATAAATATTTTTCAATTATTCAGAAAAAAGAACCGTGTCATGCCACCAAACAAATGGATTTCCTATAGCAAATATAACCAAACAGATCTTCACAGCTGGCATAAATCATTATATTTCCATTAACTTTAATGGAGAAATGTCAACTTCCATTACTGGGATCAAATATATTAATATACTTGTCATGCATGATATGTCTCCTATATACTTTTCAGGTAAAAATATTCACGCCAGATTTCACGTAAAAACACCAAAAAATCCAAGTCTGCAATTACAAAATCAAAAAGTAACATTGCAAAGAAGACATAGAAGAAAATGTGAATCACTTTAAAAACTGAAAAACTTTTATAATGTAACGTGCAATTAACAGGTGTCAAATTTACGATGTAACAAGCAGCAAAAGAGTAGAAAACATATGCCAAATTCTTCTTTGATAGAAGAGAACAAAGAAAAGAGTTATGTCTGAGCCTCTTTTTCCTCTGCTCTCATCTTCCCTCATCCAAGGTAAGGCTTGACTCACTTGTCTTTAATTACCACGATGCCAGATGAAAAAAAAGCCTCAAGACAAGAACAGAGCAAAAGGCAAAGGCAGCAAAACTGTCAAAGTGGTGGCCGTGCCCCCAGAAGGGAGGAAAAGCTCCCCAGGAAAGGCTGCGCGAGCCGTGACTCACCCGGCGGGAGATCAGCCTCCACCTCAGCACGCCTGGGACGCGAACGAAGCGCTGCGTCCCCGCTGGCCACAGGAAAGCACCCTGAGGAATAAACAAAACAAACCCAAAGAATAAGGTCACGCTAAATTAAACTTCCTTCTTGCATTGAAACGAACTGGTGCTGTGAATGCCTTTGCTGTTACTGATCAGAGCAGCATAAACTTTTTCTGCACACAAAGTGGAAAAAACACCCTATTTCTGTTTCCCGCTCCCTTTCCTGCAGTTTTCATTTAGCTTTTAACCTGGACAAGACCTTAAGACTGTATTTTAAGAAGGCCTAGGAAGGTGCAGCAGTGGTGAACTCCTGCCAGGGCTCAGGGCACGCTGAGGGAGGGCGGGAGAGGTGCCATGGTGTGGCAGCAGGGCAGGGTCCGGCCCAACACACCTGGGCGAGGCGGCAGGGCCCACAGGGCAGCTCAGAGTGCAATCCACAGGCACCTCCGTGGAGAAGGCTGGGGCTGGGCTGTGTCCTGGCAGCTGGGATCAGGATCAGACCCCACGTGGGGCACTGGGGCCAGCCACAGCCGGGATGGCCAGGCATGACCATGGGGACAGGGCCTGAGGGGACAGCAAGGACAGCAGCAGAGCTGTGGCCAACCCAGAGCTGACTCGGCAACCCGGGGCTGCTTCAGAAGGGTGATGTACAGCAACACCTGCCCCCGTGGAATCAGAGGACACCCACACCAGCCCAGCGAAAGCCACACGCACTCATCAAGAAGCTGAGGAGCACCATGAACAAACTGACCTAAAGGAGCATGGCCCACGGTCCCAGCCCTGCAATCCCAGAGCTTCCACACTCCCCAAAGCCCAGGATCCCAGCCCTGCAATCCCAGGGCTGCCAGGCTCCCCCTGAAGCCCAGGATCCCAGCCCTGCAATCCACAGGCTCCCAGACTCACCAAAACCCAGGATACCCGACTCACCAAAGCCCAGGATCCCCAAAGCCCACGGTCCCAGCTCTGCAATCCGAGGGCTGCCAGGCTCCCCCTAAAGCCCAGGATCCCAGCCCTGCAATCCCAGGGCTGCCAGGCTCCCCCTAAAGCCCAGGACCCCGGCCCTGCAATCCTAGGGCTGCCAGGCTCCCCCCAAAGCCCAAGATCCCAGCCCTGCAATCCCAGGGCTGCCAGGCTCCCCAAAGCCCAGGGTACCAGCCAGCAAACTCCTGTCACAAACTGACCCCTCAGCTAAACCCCACAGAGAGGAGGGATTGTGCCAATAAAGTTTCTGAAAACATTTTCAGAAACCACATATTTGTAAAGCTGTAAGCATAAAGAAGGAATGGAAGAGGAAAAAAACCCACAATTTTTTAGAAGTTGACTTCCATTCCACAAGAGGAACAGATGTTTTATTGTAATTAAAGCTCATCTTTTCTGTACAAGGTGACTCTTAAAGCACATATATACTCCAAGTAAACAAGTTTACTGTATTGCTTTCATATGATGTCGATGATCCACAGTTTTCCTGTAAATCTAGCTTATACTTTATAAAAAAAAATAATCTCTGCTTCAGCTCATATGGCTTTTCATTCTGTTGCTTACACTCCCTGCTAAGCCCTAAATAATTACTTTTACTTAGTCTGTCTTCAATATTTATGGAAACTTCCTCCCTATAATATAAAAATGAAGCATAGACATCTGAGATTAGTAACCAAATGAACCCAATGTTGAGTTGATTAAAACCTTCTTAGCAGCAGTGTACCACGTTGTCACACTCATATAAGCAATTTTACATAGTTGGAACTATCCAATTACTTTTTCAAATATATTAGTAAAGCGCTGTAAACAGCGCAATGTGCTAGTTTAAACAGCACACAGTAAAATATGTGTACAGTTAAGTAAATCACTGTGTCAAGTCTGGCTCTTTTCTAGCAATTATTGTGTCAAACTCAGCTCAAGGTCAGGTCTGTGTGGCAGCTGTAGGATGTTTGCAAGTGGGAACCCACTGGGTCATGTCCATGAATGCAGATGCAGTGCAAGAAAGAAACAATGAATGTCATCTCCTAGGACAGCTCCTCTGTCCCACCCGAGAACTGACCACGGCAATGGAACACTGGTATCTAGCAGGACTTGCTAGGCAAGTGATAAACAACCCCATCTGTGTACTGAGTGTAGCTATCTAACCTGTACAGCAAGATAAAGATGATAAAATATGCATGCAAACTAGGAGAAAAAAGAGGCCGAGAGGTTACCCCTCACCAAAACTGCCAGAGAACCCTACGAAACTACACATTTCTGCAGCTGTGGCTTGCTGATGTACTTTTCCCCAGCTGAGGACAGCCCTGATTACAGGCAATTTTCTGTAGACAATGTCAATCTGTTGATTAAAACTTACATGTCAGAGAAAGTGAAAACTTGACTGTGAATGTGTGAATGATTCATTATCCAGATGAAAGGAGAGCTGCGCTTGACTGGGTACAAACATCACCAACCTGTTTTCTTCCAGTTTTATGACTATCTGCCATTTTATTCTAGCAAGAATAGCATAACAAAAAGGACTGGTGTTCTTTCTTTCTTTCTCCCCTCTTATTTTCAGCTGGAAGATGCTGTACACAGATGACAGTTTTCAAATGAAGCATTTGTCAAGTTTAAGTCAGAATAACATAAAAGTCAGAACCCAACTTGCTTTTGTGATAGCAGGAAAGTCTCCCCCTATGTTTTTTTTGATGGAATATGAATGCTACTCATTTTGTGTGATGGTTTATCTGGAAGAAAAAATGCAACAGACCATTGCTGTCCAAAAGCCTGCACCTTCAAACTTTCCTGCTGTTTCTGTATTAGTTGTCAGTCTGAATTTTATACATCTGAAATTATTTAAATGCTAAAAGGCCAAAAATACATGTCAAATCATAAGTATTCAAGTCAATCCTCTCTTGCGTGCCTCAGCCTTCTTTTATATCGTGGACATCAGTTTGATGTAGCAGATTGCCAGACTGTAAGGATTTGGCTTTGGCTTCAGTGAATGCTGAGAATGCTCAGCCCAGTGCTTCTGCAGCTAAAGTGATTTCAAGTGGTTTTACTAATGAATTCTTAATCTAGTTTGGTGGAAATGCGCATCAAAAATAATACTAAGTTCTGGGATTAACATTTCAGAAAGAAATAAATGAAACGTTTGAGTTCAGAGCACAGTAACAAAGGTGACCAACGTTTTTACTTATAATGAAATATTAAAAGAACTAGTGAACACAGAGCTGCACTGAGCAATAATTTAGGGATTATAATGGTAGTGTAACTTTTCAATAGCAGTCCTCAGAGAATATAAGACAGAAAGGAGGTCAATGAAGTATTTAAATCAGCTGAATCTAGTAGTAATGAGAAAAATCCAAGTAAAAGAAATTTGGAGGGAATGCTGAGGAAAAAAAAAAAGCCAGAGTGGTCTCACTCAGGCAATAATCTTCTAGTGGAAGGAAGAAAAGAGTCTAGAAACCCCACAGCAACAAAGCCTTTAAAAGTAGATCTGAAAATAAAGTAAAATGAAAAATTCCCTCTTAGTGACATTATCAATATATTAAGTCACAGCTGTACCTGTTTTGTTGCTGAATACTTAGCTCTATCTTTATTTTAATACCATTACTCAATGGTGTATCGTAATGCTTTATATTGTGGTGATATTTTTGAAAACGTACTTTTTACAAGTATCTCTGGGAATAATAACCTCCAAAATGTTTGCAATTTGCAATCTAACACAGGCACAATTTAAAAATAAGCTCTCTCTTAAAAAGTACTGTATAGATTCTAAAAGGTTATTTTTTAGGTTTAAACTCCAGACTAGTTTTCCTACACTCTCAAAATATCTAATTCTACTGCAAAGGAAGGTGAGGAGAAGTTGTGCGAAAAGAAGAGTAAGTTGCTGTACTTTTTAAGGGAACAGAAATTTTAACCACTTCTACGTTGGCCATTTTGTTATCAGCCGTTGTATTAGCACATCTTATTTATAGTTATTCTGATAACATCATCTAGATAATTGCTTTTACTTCAACGAGCTGTTCTGGAAGCTATAGAACAATCTCTTAAAATCTTATGCATTCTAATTCTGCATTGATATAAGTATTATAATGAATGCTCTAGGCTGACGTAGGATAACAACTGCTGGCAAAAATTTTACAGCCAAGATGCAGTACAGAGAGGCAGGCCCCAGCTGGAAGTGTTTTACAGGTAACTGCTTATTGTGAGCCTCCATTAATGCCAAACTGGAATGGAATCCGTACAGAAACTTGTAAAAACAATTTTGAAATAATTGAATTCAAAGTTATGGGGCACTTAAAATGTTCTTTAAAAACCTGTGAGCAAGACTACAAGGAAGGATAAAGATGAAACAAGTAGCTTTTTGATGCCTTAAGGAGCCATCACCTCTGAACTGGCTAGTTATCCCCTCGAGAATGCTTTTAGCTTGATAACTGTGAATTGCCAATAATTGCACTAATGCCACCGTTTACCATAAGGAATTCAGTTTCAAACGGATGACTCAACCCCTAACACAAAACACCTTTCAAACTGCATTTCACTTACGTGTGTTAGAATAAAGAAATGGGACAATTCTATTGGTACTACTAAAATTTAAATGTTAAAAGTCAACAGCTATGGTAGATACACACTTTTTTGATTTTACTCTTCTGCAAGAAGACAAATGAAATTAAAGGTATTTGAGCTATCAACTTGAAGCTTCATTAAAAAATCAACTTTTTCCAGATTGTGATTCTCTTTCCTTAATTACAGATGAAATAGACATTATCTGTTAATAACTCCCAGTTATAGCAGAAGGTTTTACAAAGGTCTCAAACGCAGAGGAGTGATAATTCTAATCAACTTTCTTTCTTCTTCTTAAGGAGATCGATAGCATTTTGTGTCTGATGAGGACACGGACCTACAAAGATGCCAAAGCAAATTGTGTCTTACAAAAGGAAATGAGTTCTATAGAATCAAAGTTTCACGTTTCCCCAGAAGCGACTGTAGAAGACATGCCAGTGATGGAAAATTTTTAGCCTTTACTTTTATAAATCTTTATTTTGGAAAAAAGTCTTACATTATCATGAAACACCACATTTTCTATGTGACTGAATGTCAAGTCACATCATAAACAGAACATTCTGAAGTAATATCCCTGCTTAGTTTATGTGTGTTGCAATTCAAGATGGTCAAGAGACAAGGAGAATACCCAGAAATAGGGAGTTTCCCGCTGAAACGCACACTGAATAGCAATCCCTTTCCTTCTTGTTATTTTAGCACATTGAGTGGGTATCAGAGACCAGCACGTGCTGTGCAGCTTGGTGGTTGTCTGTATAATAATGGCCTCTGTGGTCAGCAGCTTCCCTGCTGCACCACAGTAATGGATGGTGCCTAATAATCATCTCTTATCCGCCACCCGAATGGCAATTACAGCCATTTCCTCACTGGAAACTGCAATCTCTTCTTTATTTGGCACTAAAATTATTAGCTCTTTTAAAGAGTTGTAACATGGATTAATCGATACAAAAGCTGTTTATATAGTCCTGATAATGATCCATTATCCCTTAATCTGATTCTTGAACTTCCTCAGGGTATGAAGGCATTTTTTTTTTCCTTTTTAAATGAATATCATATCTTTAGTAATGGCACATGGAAAACCTAAGTAGGCACTCTCCCCGAGCTATATTACCCAAATCATTTTGTCTTTCAGGACAAGATTCATTTATGGCAAATAATTATATTCAGGAAAGGGAAGTAATAATGCAATAATGTATCTACCTAATACAAACAAGTTTAAAGTGAAGCCTGACCTAAGTGTTTGCTGAAATGCTGGAATTAAAAAAAAAGGAAGTTCTGCTTGGACATGATAAATCCTATCATCTACTAACATGCCTGAAATAGCGTGGGGAGTGTTAGAATCCATTCCTAGACACGACTGTGCAGTGTGTGCATTGCAATCACTACTACAGATGTGCTCTGTGATAACTTGAACATGATGGTTTGTCACTTTGAGTATGAAAGCCAGCTCTTGGCACAGTTTGGCTTTTGAGTTCAACTTGATGTTTGTTTTATCTTTGCAATTCTGTGATTAATAGTGTCATATCAAGTAATAAAATAAAAACAAACCAAAGAACCCCACCCAAGCCCTCAACACAGCATGGGAGGAAGAAAAATGTGATTAATGAAGTAACTACGTGACAGAAATCACACAGCAGTGACCTGAGCAGTGAGTTCTTGAAGAGGTACACTGAACATCTACAGGCTGAATATCTAGGGATGGCGGTGAAAAGCAAAATTTAAAGAAAAATTAAAAATAAAAATATTCATGCAAATTAATGTTGTCTTTTCTTTCAGATCCTTCTCATTGCAGCATCAGTATTGTGCTAAGTGGGGTAACTATTTAAAGTTTTACAGGTCTGCTTTTGAGCAGAAAAGAGATGGACTTATGTGAACATGACTCTTACAATGATTAAACATTAATCCAGAGAAGAGGGAAAACAGTATGCGAATTACCAATTCTTTCAGGAAACTCAGATCAAACTGACTGCTCAAATCATAAAGAACAGTTTGTTCTTTAAAAATTGATTCAAATAGGAAATGAAAGCACCAAAGCAAATTTTCCTTGTGCTCAAAGTCTCATACTTCAGGTTTCAGTGCCTCTATATAAAAGCATAAATATCTTTATTTCAGACTGAACATTGCATTGATAAATAGCATTGAAGGTTGTGCATCCAAGTGTAACATATGATGGAGCCTCGATTTCCCTGGAAAACTCTCTTAAAGCCTCTTTTTTTTCCCTTTGTTTGGGTTTGATTTTTTTTCCTTGATCCCTAAAAATCCCCTAGATGAATCATCTGTTCAATTAAAAGAGCTGCTGCAGGTTTCTGCGTGAAGATGTGTATTGGTGAGCCAGGTGTTGCAGCAGAATTATTTGCGACAGGTAGAATAAACCTTACCGGGGAGAGAGACTTTCCGAATTACCAGTAAAATTTCTCAGCCACCCAACATTAAGATTTTGTGACATTTAATCAAAATGTCACAAAATCAGAAAATGGCTGAAATTAGAAGGGACCTCTGGAGGTCATCTCATCCAGTCTCCTGGCCATAGAAGAGCCACCTAGAGCTGTTTTCTCAGGACCGTGTCTAGACGGCTTTTGAGTATCTCCAAGGATGGAGACTCCACAGTCCCTGTGAACAACTTTCAGTGCTCGATCAAAATTTGGGTTGTGAGTTGGTTTTTTTTCCACTAGACCTTTTCTCAGCTTATTGACACAGCTTATTTAGAACGAGTGCTCTTTCAAAGGCAGAAAATCAAAACATGACTACTATGGTTCTTCCTATTTGTTGATACAGAAAGTGGAGTTAAACTGTTGTAACATCAAATATGGAAATATATATCTATAACACAGTCATCTTTCAGTGATATAATACATACTGTCTCTTATGATGTTAATTTATACAACCTTTTGTCTTTAATCTAACTTCATTTGACATTTTAATGAACTCTCACCAGGACACTGTTGGGTGATTTATACGCTCAATGAATTAACAACATATAGTTATTTTTAGTGATGATAATCAGCTGTGATTATTGACCAAGTCCAGCCTTGACTATGTCAATATCAAACGTGGCAAGACACAATTAAGGCCAGAATAATATACTTTACAGCAAGCAAGATTATAAGAGCTGAGTTAGTATCTCAAATCAATTTCTACTGATAGCCACTTTAAGAAAATAATCAAAACTGCTTTACTCCAATTTGGGATTCCTTTCTATTAATTTATAACAGATACTGCCCTTTCATAAGCAATGTTTACCACCACCTTCAAAAGAATAATTTTCCTTTTTCATTCATTCCATCAAACTTCACTCACAAACTTCAAAAAACATTCTGAGTTAATTTGTCATGGATTAGCTAAAAGGACAGTTCACTTAAGTAAGTCTCTTTGTAGGAAAAAGAAAACAGGAGTTGAAAATAGACCTTCTGGGTTCCAGGAATTCTGGGACTCCATCACTCCCAAGAGAGTCTATTTACAAACATTTAACTTCTGTCTTTCTAACGAGAAAAAGATTCAGGTGTTTTATGTATAATATATATATATATATTTAGGTATACAAACATGTTTATATGAGTGAAATATTCCCTCATTTCTTCTATGAACTATCCATACACAGCCTTAAATGTGCAAAAGCATAGTTGTGATCCAAGTCTTTTGCTCTCTTTCCACCATACTCTGTATGGTCTTAGAGGCACATAAGAGTTCACGGTGCATTTTGTTCATAACAGGAATATTTGCATTTCTAATTTCCCACAACATACACAAAGAGAATATAAGGAGAGTATACACGTCAGCAAATAAAGACTTTCTCAGCCAGCCCTTACATTCAGGGTGTTTTTTAAGAATGTCAGGAGCTCAGTTGTCCCTCACTGATTCACCAGGGCAGCAGGAACTGAAAATATAGATTGGGCACCCTGAGGCTGCTGTTGCACGAGGAAGGGGGACACAGCAAGAGGGAGCACGAGCAAGTGGAAAGCAGCACTCGACTCCAGCCCTCATGAATTCTGCTTAGTGCAAACAGATGAACAAACCAGAGCCCGGGTACCTATAGCAGACTCATCAATTCACTCCGAAGAGATGAATGGTCATTTGCATCTCTGCCTACCTTTTCAACATTAATGAATCATTAAATATTGTTTCTGGACCTCTCTGACCTTTCAATGATCAAGTAGCTGATCCCTATTGCACTGTAGAGTATTTAATTACTTGGAAAGAGCAGTCTTAGAAATGGTAAAAACAGTGCCTTGCCTGTTTTATATACATTGTATTTAGATTATATATGGATTCCTGATAAATGTGGGATGATACAACTGCTAAACTCCTACTTTAAAAGTCTAAAGCAATATTTCTTATCCCAGCTTCCAAATCAGCAGCATTTGTCAAATGGCCATGACAGGATGGCATGAATACAGTGTGGGAAGCATTAATTACAATAACTCTAAGCTGGTAATTTTGCATTTAAGATCTCAGAATCTTTTTTCTTTGTAAATAGAAATAATTTCCCTCAGGTTTTCACAAAAATGAATTACCTGGAGACGAATAAAATAGTCCTTCCAAAATATCTTTGCTATCACTATGGGGATCATTGCTTTTCAGAATCAGAAACTTTCTTATCTACATTGCATCAAAGAAAGACAAGATGTTTTTACCTCAGGTAAGTGAAATAATATTTCACTTATCCTAAATTTTTGGTTTAATTGTTTGGTGATTTCTAGGGGAGATAAAATTGATAGAGGTAAAAATGAAGTTTTCTGGCCAATCCTTTCCTATATTAATTTAAAAAAATATACAATCAAACATTCCAAATTCAACATGTAAACATAATCCTCAGGCACCCAGCAGGTAGTATATTCTGGGTGAGGACTGCAGCGCTCTCAGCTATAAATTTAAAAATCACAGAACTATTTTATTAGGAAATGATCAGCAAAGACTTTGCGATACACCAAATGGAATCAGAGAGGACAGAAGGGAAGGAGGAATGAAAGGTTAAAAGAACAACCTAATTGATAAAGTCTGGGAAAAAACACCCAGAAGCAGAATGTAATTTTAGAGAAACATAAGTGGTGGAGATAATGTCAAAGCTGGTTATTGCTTTTTGCACAGCACAGGCGATAGGAAAGAAGGCACACACAGAAAATGGAACTTGGAGCCAGTCAAATTCCAGGGAGAGGAGGCTTTTCCTCGTTTGCACGTTAATCCATTTCTGGAAGGTGGAGGTCGCTCTTTTCATTGATTTCTGTTTGTCTCAACAATTAGAAGTTTTTTGGCAAAAGCAGGTTGTAAACACTGGCTGAAGCACTCAGGAAATCACAATATTAACTTGCAGAACTACAATTGTCTTTAAACAGCACATCTTATTGTGACTTGGACCTAGAATCACAGTTCATTTGGGAAACTACTTCCCAAAAGACTCCAAATTATTACAGTTGGATTTAGGTCACAAGATACTGAGTTAGGCTGTTTTTGAAATAACACTGTAAGAAGAAAAGTCCTTATCTATTCCTACCATGCCACATTACTTTGTACATTGTGTATATTAGTGCAGAACCTGGAGTATGCCAAGTATTACTTGGATATATCACAAAACACAACTGCTGTTTATAAAAGCTCTCAGCCTGATGGGAATAAAGAAGATTCCGTATTCCTTTAAATTCCTTTAGCTACGCTCCCTCTTCAGCAGCATCTTGCTCACCAAAACTTGTGCTGTGTTTGGAACTCGACACCACAGAATACTGACAGTTTGGGAGAGGCAGCAATGGTCTCACTGAATCAGCTTCTGGCAAAAATGAAGCAATTTTATTTTTCCAGAAACAACTTTTCTTGCCTTTTTTTTTTTTTTTCTGAGAACACCCAATAGTCATAACTCATACCTCAGAGCAAGGAAAATCTAGTTTTCTTTCAAAAGTCCTGTTTAGTGTTTTAATATTTACCATTATAACTGTGGGGTTTCTTAACCCCAGCCTATAAGCTGCTAGTCCTGGACCTGTATAAACTCTTCTCTGGACCTCCTGTTTCTCTTTTCCCCTTCTGCCTTTTTATGCAAGCCCCGTGTTCAGGCTCAATAAGTAACATCCTGCCACAGATCATCACTCCTGCTGTAGCCATTGATACCAACCAGGAGGTGTTTCCTTGGCAGCGAGATCCACAAGACCTGGAGGCAAATATGTAGGAAAGAAGGCAAATTATCCCAAGGAAAGGACACCTTACTGCTCTGATGTACTTGTGACTCCTGGCTACATTCCTGTTGTACTGGGAATAATATTTAGCTGTTATTTGTAGCAACTTTGCAGGGAATCTGCAAAGATAAGCTTCGTATTCTGAGCTTTCAATCTGTTAAGAGTGTTCCTAGAAGAAAGGTTGCCAGAGAAAAGGCCAAGGGAAATCTTTATTTAGCACAGAGATTTTCTGAATTAAATCAGACAACAATCTACTTTTTTACTCAACCCTCACTAGCAAGCATTTTATTTCAGGTAGTATTAAGCAACATTCTGAATGCTAAGATTGGAATGATAGAACCAAGCTGTGATAAGCACAGAAGAGTACTGCCCGTTCTGAGGATCTGAGCAGAAGTGCCACAGCTGCCACCTTCCCCTCTGAAAAGTGGTTGCATCAATGATGGCAAAAAGAGCATAAAAAGTGACAGCAGAATTTTTATGTGTAAGATTTCCACATGGGTCTTAAGAGTGAGGTAGAAAGCTCTATCTACATATTTTTCTGTATAAATAGAAATATAGAAGAGAGCTTTCTGCCTAAAAGTTTCCACAAAGAGGTGGGATAGCTGCAGTTCGGAGATCCCAAGCTAGGCACCTACTAGAGGGAGGTTAAGCCACAGCCTTTAATTAGACAGTAAAAATTCTAGATTTATCCTGACGTGCACACTTACAGTGCTACTGAGGGGGCTGGTTCTGAGTACTGCCTACCTTTTGTCCTCAAGTCTAGCACAGTGTCCTCACTGATGAAACTGGAGAGCCTCAGATGAGTAAATCTTATTATTGGTAGATTTAACATCTTCTTAATAGCAATTAGCAACCACTTTTTATATCTTCCTGAAAGGGAAAATGGCCTAATAGGTAGCTGTCACTGAGGCAGTGCTAAATGCCTAAACTATAACACAATATAATATATTTTAAGATTGGTTTATGTGAGGAAAAGCTTTGATGAGTTTAGGGGCAGGGCTCTATTTATGTTTGAAACGATTCTTTCCAGACTCTGAAGCACACAAACATTTAAAAAAATCACTTTGCAGCTTTTAGAGATAAACTGAAGGGCAGTCCAACAGGGAGTACCTCCAGGAAATAATTCACATGAGGGAAGACATCCATCCTGACAGTGCTTAATCAGGAAAACCAGGGCAAGGTAAGATTATTCTGCTTTACTTTGTCTTTTCTTTTCTTTTTTTTTTTAATCTGGTTCACCAAGAGAGGGTAATTTAATTTTAGAGGATCAGAAGATCAGTGAGAGAAGTACACTCCTAAGTGTTTAATAGAAGTTTAAAAAATAGGTGAAACTCCTGGCTTATTCAAAGTGTCTGTAGGAAGTCGACATGGAAATGTCTATGTTGGACTTCAATTTGTTCTGGAACTACAGAGGCTACCAAAATGATTGGGAAGTGTCCTTACAGTGGCCAGAAAGCCAAGTTCTGATGCACGTAGAGGGCAAACTGAGTTTTGCTTCCTGCCACGGCTGGCCCTGCTCCCAGGGAGGAGCTGGATAGGGTCTGGTGGTCCCTGCACACCTCATGGGTTCTGTGCTCTGAGGCTCTCAAGCAACAGTGGTTCAAAATTCAGAGCAAATAATTTTGTATGCTGAATTAAAAGCTGCTGTTTCCTTCGACATCAGGATATGAATCAGAAGTTCTGTCTTGGATCTTTCACCCATATTGTTATCTGTGACAACCTTAGCTTGCACAACATTGTGGACTGTTCTCAAGGAGATAGGTGAACTTGATAAAAGTCAGATTTCCTCCAGACAGATCTGCATTAAGCAGTAAGTGATGCCATTTCTGTTCTGCTGAAATCTTCCTGTACCTCATTTTCATTTCCATGTAAGCCTTAAAACAGCTCCCTTTTTTCCCAGTATTAATTTCTCAGTTTGCTCTGAGCCATGAAAAACAAATGCCTTGCTTTGCCACTGTATTCAGGGAGAACCTTTTGTATCAAAACACAGTTTCTGAATGCTAAAACTGTTGGGGTCCTATCATAAAAGTGGCAGTTTCATATCTACAGCAGTGGGTTAGAGAACCAACTGCTTATGAAAACACTAAGTGCTAAAGGACAGTAGAACAAAGCAGAGTAAGATGAAGTCGTTACTTCAAGGAATTTTGAAAAGGATTGCAAGGAGTGTTGCCAGAGCCACAATACACCTTTTTCACTGGCTTCTCACTCAGATCCTCAGCTATGTCTCTTCAGCTCTCAAATATATAAATGCCTGTCCATACCTATCCCCTGCCTCATTTTGGATGAGAAGAGGGCTCTGATTCAAGTATGATCTACTCAGGAACAAGGAAATTAGAACAGCCCTGCATGTAAAGAATTTGTTTTTCCATTAAATAGTTTCTTAACACAAATTCAGCCAAATGAATTATTCTCAAGGGTCTGGCTAGCCATGTGTAATATATGGAAATCACAGAAACACAGAATGGTTTGGGCTGGAAGAGACCATAAACATCATCTCATTCCACCTCCCTGCCATGGGCAGGGACACCTTCCACTAGACCAGGTTGCTCAGAGCCCCATCCAACCCAGCCTTGGACACTCCCAGGGATGGGGAGTCCACATCTCTGGACAACCTCTTCCAGTGCCCCACCACTCTCACAGTAAATAATTTTTTCCTAATATCTAATCTAATCCTTCACTCTGCCAATCTGAAGCCATTCCCCCTGCCCTGTCACTACATACTCTTGTAAATAATGTCTCTCCACATTTCTTGTAGGCTCCCTTCAGGTAGCAGGAGGTCACAATTAGGTTGCCCTGAAACCTCTTTTCCAGGCTGAACAATCCCAGTTCTCTGAGCCTTTCCTCATAGGAGAGGTACTCCATTCCACTAATCAACTTGGTGGACCTCCTTCCTCTACAAAATATATAAAGAATAAACATGAACACAAGGTCCAGTTAATAAGTCTGTGTTTTGCTGTTGAAAACCTACATTCAGTAAGGTTTTAAAATGTAAGCAAAAATGATTTCATGAGACCAGCATGCAGCCAGAAAGATCTTAGGCTACTATCTTCGTCTGCAGGAGTGGCATATCCCAAGTCCCTCAGACACGTAACCAGCTGACATGACAAATCCTCATAACTGCCTTAATTGTGAGCACAATTCTCTACTTTTCTGCAAAGCAGGTGAGGTCTGAAGTCCATTTGTGGAATATGTATTGGCATTCTCAGCCAGCAAGTTACAGCATCTCCCTGTCTGTCCTCCCCAAGCCTTGGGCAGCTGGTGCACAGCACCTCTTACCCAGGGCCTGTGCGGTGCTGTGCCTTCCATCAGAAAAGTACACACCAGCAATCAGAAAAATCACTGCTTGTCTAAGTGTGGTTGTGACTGTCATGCTGATGAAAACTGGGCTTGAAAGTATTTTAGATGCAAAACAAATAAAGGGATATGTTACAATTTAGTTTCAGATCTTCAGTCTTTGTGTGAGATGCTGTACACGTGCTCCATGAACTTAGAATCTGCTGTACCGTGAACAGCTTACACACAACAACATAACAGCTTACACAAAACAACAGAAAATAATTTGACAAGCCTCTATTATTTCTCACCCCCCCCCTTGATTTTTGTGCTGATATTTAGAGTCAGCAAAGGAAGCAGTCACATTCTTTCTTCTCCCACACCAGAGTTCTGCTTCCTTTTAAACTGAAGACACCTGAACTGTATGTTCCCCCCTCCAAAACTGTCTTTACCCATGACCAGAGAGCGCAGACCAAAAGTCATGAACAACTTCTTCACTCAGACTTTCTGAGCTTGAGAAAATAAATTTTTCCTGCACCTAGCTGCAAGATAACTCTAATTTCCAATGCATGCAACTTTCTCAATAGAACAAATTTAAAATACACACGTGCGGGTCTGTGAATATTTTCTTGCTAAAAAGTCCCATCCCCAATGAAAAAAAAAAATCAGACTTTTGCCTCGAGTTATATGTGGAGCTGCAAAAAACTAGTAAACATTAGATTACTACTTCCCAGCAAGAACTAACAACAAATACAAGTAATGAATATATTTTATGACATCTCTGCTCTTGCATTCGTCTTGGGAGTGTTAGAATGTCTACATGAATTTTGCAGTCACGTCTTCATGTGAAGAAGTAATTTATGGCCTAGAGAAGTATGTGGAAGTGATTAATAAGATCTGGAACCAGTTTAAACTTCATCAGAAGAAAATGCAGATATTCAGTAGAGCTTATTCTATCATTTGCTGTATACACATATGCATTGGTCATTATGGTGGATTAGGATGGAGTTTAACTTTCAGTTATTCCACACATAGATTTTTTAACTCCCTATGTAGTATAGAGGACTTAATTTATTTTGATGAAGCAGTAATGTTCAACTATATGATTAGGGAATAAATATGTGAATACATCCAGTTGATTTTTAGGGAAATTAATTCAAATGCTGTATTTTCTTAAGTATTGTTAGTGACTCGTACATTCTTTGACAACTACATGCAAAGAAAAAGCCTCTAGAGGCTGTTCTGCGTCTCATTTTCTCACTTCTTCCACTTTGGTCGACTGGTGGAAAAGGGATTTGGCTCAGCTTGAGCCATAAACTCTGAAAATGACTATTTTTGCTGTCTAAAGATAATAAAACTTTTCTAAAGTGACTATCTCTACTTTGTTCTATTTCCTCGGTTTTACCTCCTGCATAATTCACTCACACAATTCCTATTTACAGCAGATTTTGCGGGGTGGAATCCCATCTTCCTGCTGCACATAAACCCCGTGTGCTGGGGTTTTCTGAGGATGGAACGCAAAACATGAAAACTTGCTCACAAAAAGACCACCACAATTAAACAGTTTGCTTCTCCAGTATTTAAGCACTGGTATGTCCTTATATAAACACTTCAGAAATAACAAGAAAGATCTTTCCCTATACACCACATGCTCTCCTTGAGCATAGCTTTACCCAGTTCTTGCTGATAACACGTGTGAATATCCTGCTGCTGCCACACAATCAAGGAGCCCAGTACCACACAGCCAATACACCAGTTACCTCTTAGAAACCTATCAAAGCCGGGCCACTACAGCACTGCTGAGGCTGCTGATCCCTTCTGCCCCCTCCAGCACAAACAAACCCACCACTGCACAGCACAAAAAGCCAGAGCATCCCCCCTGCCCCTCATTCCGAGGGGGCTGCAGTCACTCCAGCTGCCTGAGGAGAAGCGAGCACCATCAACACTAAACTGGCATTGAGGTGGGAGCAGTGGAAAACTTTCCTGTGAGACCCGGTGCAGAGCACTGAGAGCTGAGTGAAGTCATCAGGAAAGTTACCAGGGACTGACATCTTCCTCAAGGAAAACGTTAAAAACAGCCGCTCCGCAAATCAGAAAAAAGTAAATTTAACTGTATTGTTGCCTAAACTGTATCATTCTTTCACAGCAGCCAGCACTTCACAGGTTTCTTTGTCTTGTACATATTTTATATGTTGTGAAAAACACAAGGCTGCAACACTGCACGCATCAGTTTGGCTTCCTGGAAAGGCAAAAGGCTGAAAAGCAAGGCTGTTCTACCTGTCCCACTCCACCAGCACAAAGAACCCCAACCTCCTCACCAAAATCCCTGCAGCCCCAGGCTCCTCTGAAGCCCCGAGAAAGTGGAGCTGGTTTCAGGTCCAGCACGTACACCAGCCACTGAAACCCAGCAGGAACAAAGCACAGGAGCCCAACAGTAATGAACGACCTGGAGATGGCAGGAAATGGTTGCACTGCTGTTCTGACTGAAAATGTGCCATTCTAGGAAGTGCTGCTCCACTTCCCAGAGCCAGCGTAGGTCTCTCCACATGGGTTTTTTTCACTGCCATGTAGGCACAGGATCTACGTCAGAGGAAATTTGGATGTCTCCTGATGATGCCCTCCTGCGTGATTTTGAGTAGAACGGTGGCGCAGCCACAGAGCACTGTCCCTGAAGCCAGGCAGCTGTTCTCCACTCAGAGGAAAAGCAGTTTGTGGTTCCTCAAAAGCCTTACTTTGCCCTCTGGCTCCTCACTCCAAAGAGCCTCCACAGGAAATTTAGGTGTGTAGCAGCAGTGGCCTTCTAATAGCCAGTTTTCTTCAGTTTCATTTCACTGGCTGGTGAATATCAAACCACTCAGCTCACGTTTCTGTTACTTTAGAAATGCGACTGTGGCTTTTCTTTTTGGGCTGTCTTCCAAGTTTTTTGCTGTATAGTAAATGGCGAAGATAGTGGGACAATAAAGTCAGATGTTAAATGAGGCCAAAGGGTTTTCTTGTCATCATGGTGAGTTATTATCTTTAAACAAGTTTCATTATTGCCATCACTTCCTGGGGGGTATGCTGGGAAAGAAAAAGGGTATTTGTAATAATGGCCTGTCACTGCTCTTGTTTTCTTTCTTATCTGTTGCCTGTGAACATAATGCCTGACCACGACATTTCTTGAAGAGATCCCATTCGTTTATGAACATTCCTGGTGACAGCCCTAAAGGATCAAAAAATTTCTTCTTCCCCTTGGCTACAACAGAAAGAAGTAACAGGGGAAATCTATAGCTAATGACATTTAGAGAAAATTAGATTTTAGAGATGTACAAGATTATTTTTCTTTCTCTAGTTGTAGAAAATGTGACACTTTAACAACAGAAGAAGTTTCACAACACCAGCAAATTTTACAGATATTAACACAAATTTGGACTCTCTGTTCAGCCCTGTTTCCTCATGGTTATGCTCAGGGTGGAGGGAGGCATTTCATTTCCCCACACCTGCTGTTGTTGAAGATTTGCTTCATCCTGTCACCAGTTCAGGGTGGAATGTCTTCAAACAGCAGCAGTCTGGGTCATGAGCACGGACACTGGGGGCCAGGTTTAGTTCAAGCTTGTCAAAAGGCGGAGGGCTCCTGAACTCTCTGCATTTTATTACCTGCCTTAATATACCACTAAAATTTTACTAACATTTAGAAGTCGAAACCATTTTATAATAGCACATTTTTGGTAACAGTGAAATAGTCTAAGAGGTCCTAATGGTGATTCCCTTTTTGAGACAGAGGAATTTGTCTGCTTGCTACTTTAGCCACTTTACAAATTCTCAGTGTCAAATGTAACAGCTTGCATTGCTTTTAAAAGAGGCAGACTAGGGCATTAAATACATACAAGTGCTGTAATGGTTGAGAGGGCCTATGAAAACATACTTCAGATATCCCTACCTGTTTATTTTAAATTGAAAGTCATTATTCATAGCTATGAAAAGAGGGGGAGAAAAAAGGATTATCGCATTGTGTTATAATCCCTATTCAGGGATTTAACACACAGAAGTTCATGGCAGGAAATTTATGCCTCTCATCATTTAGATAGGAGTAAGAATTGTGGGAGCAGTGAGTATAAAACAGGACAGTTTGGAGGGTTCAGGATTTATGGGTTCCATCAGAAAACGGGAAGGAGAAATCAAGTGATGCCACAGGAAAACCAGTGTTCACAGAGCAGAGGCTAAAATACATGTTAGAGGGGCACAGATCACATGATGGGAAGCACTTATAAATATATCATACTCTCACATAAAACATTTTAGTGCTTTGTCTTTGCCTCTGACACTTCAGTGGATTTCTATTAACTCACAGCTAATTGGCTGACAGCCCTGTGCTTTACATTTTGTGCCTACTATTAGAGTAGCTATAAATTATAACAACTAACCATAGGTTATGTCCTATCATATTACTTTGGTCTGACATGTAAATTATAAATCTTTTTTTTTTCCTCCATTGCCACATCCATGGCATATATATTTTGTATTTGTACTTGGCCCTTCACAGCTGGCAAGCAAGTTCAGTGGCACTTGACTCTTATCCTGTGGTTAATTCCTCCAGTGAAAGGCTCATTCAGTTTGTTGTAACAGAGCCTTTCCTGGTGATGTTCTAGCTCAAATCCTGGGTGAACAGTAAAAACGTATAAATGAGACTAAATGACACAGAGGTTAAAAGCCAGATCCTAAGTTATAGCTGGAAACATAGAGGCAGGTGTGTTCCTCTTAAGGTTTTTCAAAAGTTCTCTTTTACTGTGACCCAGCTTCTCACTCACAATGCTTTCTAAATGTAGTAGTAACTAGAAGACATTTTAAATTGCAGTATTCATATAAGCGGACTCCAATACCCACAGCAAAAGGTACCCACAAGATTTGGGGATTTCTCTGTTGCCTCCGTGAAGATTTTGCATCCTCCATTGAGGCACATCCTTTCAGAATGAAACCATTGCTATCAATATCAAAGCAGCTCTTAGTACAACTTAGAGAAGTCTACACGAACCCAAGCTTCTCTTCCGATAGCAGACATGTTTAGAAGTTTTACCCCTAGAAAAATCAATTTACAGGTTTCTTTCAAATATCCATAAAGGAAACCCAAAGCAAGACAAAATGGACACCACCCCCTCCACCCAAGAAATGTGGTAAGAAGTGAATTTGCACTATGCAGATATTTTTATAGTGAGCAGTTTTTTTATAGTCTCTCCCACAGAGGCAGTAGAGCAGCCTGCTAATACAACGCCAAGAAGAGCAAGGTCTGTGGTGTTATGGTACAGCAGAAATGAATCTGACATCGGTCCTGACAACCAGGATTTTGACAGAGGGTGGGCACCCTCTGGAAAGATAGCAAAGAGATAAAATAGCTAAAACAAAAGTCCATTCCACTAAGCAAAATCCGGAGAGAGTCAACGTGTCACCTGCATGTGATCTATGACTGCAGAACATCTTGAGCCAAAACTTTCCCAGCACCACCACAAACCACTGATTCCAATATAGCCTGAGGAGATGAATATGTGATTAAAAGTAGGTAAATATGAGGATAAAAGAGATTATAAGGAAGAAGGTAAAACATGAAAAGGAAAACAAACCACTCTGATAGCAAGAATAGATTCCAGGTAGCTTATTTCATCATTTTTCTTTCCCACCTAGACTCATATTTGCAGTACACAGATAAAGCTTATCTTACTTTTGGTGTCTCTAGAAAACAAAGAGTTATCTGGGGGAGAGAAGGTACAATAACTCATTTGAAATCCTGCACTCAAATTTATGCCACAAGAAAGTGCGTTTACGGTCTGCATCGCTCCCGGTTTTGAGAACGTGATTCAGCCAAGTCTACAAGTAACCCAGCAAGCTCTGCAGTAACTTTCACAGGATATTGCTGAATTTCTGTCACTAAAAGGTAAAAAACAATCCTCACGTGAACATAATCATCTGCATCCAGATCCTCATTTTCAAACAGCTTTTTGGAAGAACAGAGGACCACATGAACTCACTAGCGTACACAGACTTTGTCAAACTGGACGTGAGATTATTAATTTCTAAAATATCTTTTAGCAAAGCTTCTCTCAGAATTGCTGCAAAAAAATGCCTTCTCTCTGTTCCCCACTCAAAAGAAGAGGTCTCAAGAGACATTTTCTGCACCACCCCCGCAGGCTGACTGCCGAGGAGGGACCCAAGGTGCTGCCACAGCCAAGCTGGCAAACACGCAGTTGCCTGGGTGTCTCCACACAGCTGGTTGCAGCACTGTGATAGAAGAATTAAAATAAAGAAGCCTGTTACAAAGAGCAAACCTCCGCTTTTATCCTTCATACCCGCCACACAAATCTTTTGGCACGAATCACTTAAAATCTGCCTACGTTATTCTGCGCTGTATCTAAACCTCTTTGTACAACAGCCTTGAAAAATTAACAAAGGAAAACACATTTAATGTACTGAGCTCGAGCCCTGAACACCTCGATCCCAGGGCCTAGAACATCAGCAGGACAATTTCACCTGCAGCTGGACTTTATCCTTCCTTCCTTGCAAGAGAAGGCAGACCCACAGAATCAGATGCTTTTTGCTTTGCCCATGAACATTTTTCTAGCCCATGTGATACTTCTTATAATTTTCCTATACGTGATGCTGCATGGCACCTCACATACACTTAAATAACAGAATACATGGAATTTGACTATAGTGGTAACCTGACTTGCAGAATACTGTTTGTCACAGAGGAAAAAAACGTGTTTGTCATCACTGTCTGGGAATCAGCCTATGCTGGCTCTTTAATGCCTTTTTTTCCAACTTGTTGTTCTAAATATTTGTACCAAAAAAAAACCCCCAAAACCCAGTATTCTTGTGTTAAATAGAACTGTGATGCTTTCCCCCGCTGTTTACAAGGTAGTATTTAAATGGCAAAGAATGATAGACATTGTTGTGAAGAAAATATACAGAGAAACATAAAGGCTTCCTTTGCCTACACTTCTATTTTTTACACACCATAATAATAATAAAAAAAAGTCAAACCCTTTTACCTTCAAACCAGACAGGTAAATGCATGCAACTGCAGCCTACAAGTGGCTTAATCATACACCAACAACTGCTCCACACGTTTGAGTTCAGAAACCATTGTCTTTTCACCTAGACAAAAACACAATTGCTTGTGCATTTATAGTGCTCTTGAGCAAGTATTCCATCATGCACCTTTCCTTCGGAAAAGGCTGTCCAAAATTCTATATTTAGCCAGCACGAACACACTAGTCTTAATCTTCTTGGCATAAATGTAGAAGGCTGTCATCTCCTGAGAATCAGCTGGGATTCTGTCTCAATGTTTTTTCAAGCGATAAAGCAAAACTCCAGCGTCTTATCTAGCATTGAACTAACAGAGTGTTAGCCACATGGGGAAAAAAGACTTTAAACATTCATTAATGTTTTAAAAAAGGGTCATGAAACGCAGTCAAATAACTGCGCCCGAGGTTAATTTATGTTTTCACAACTATATGCAGCAGGGTGACTTGATAGTTTGTTTTCATGTTCTGGCTGAGAGAACAAATCTGGTGCTTCAGTTTGAAAACAAAGTGCTAGAGAACAACCAAAGCATGCAGGCAAAATGCAGCATTGAGTTCTTCAAGCACCCAGTTAGCACCGCTGTCCATAAAATATGAAAAATACGACATATTGAGCAAATTTTCTGTATTTACTATTGTGATGTTGCAAGAAAAGAACATTAAAAAATGGATTCTCAGCTGACTGAGAAGCTGGCATAGATTCCTTGAGGTAAAAATTCCACAGAGTTCAGTGCTGTAACACCTACATGACAGCTGATGTGCTCCCAGATTTCTTGGATAACCCTTCTCCAGGTCCCAGAGGGCATTAAGGCCACCTCAGCTCCTGGCCTGGTGTTTTTAGACACCATGAAATACCTGGTTTGCTGGGGCATGCCACTGTTGTCTGAGCACATCTCAAACCAGGAGCTGCTACAGAGCACAACCAGCCCCGGCAAATCCCAGTTACAAGAACCCAAAATCCATATGAGAAAGCTGTTCACCTTAAAACACACATTTCAACCCACACAGAACTTTCCGAGGACATTTGTTTTTCAGAGAGAGAAGTCTTCTTCAGTTTCTCTTAAACGTGATCTGCCCAACTTAAGACATATCTAAAATCGTGCCTAAGCTCAAGCTGGCCCTGAAGGCGACACCAAACTCTGCCAACACCGCGGCAGATGCTCAGTAAGGCACTATATTTCTAGTGGGTAACTGCATTTTGGAGGCAAACCCTTCTGTAGCTGTCAGCAGGACACAGGAGATGCTGACAGTGTCCATGAGTAGCCAAGTGTGTGGATGTGCTCTTTCTGGTATACCTTTAGAGCCAAAAAAATTGAAAATATAATCATTTGCAACGAGCAAAGCCAGTAATGAATTGGCAAGCAAAATGGCAATGTTTTAACACCCTTTTACATGAAATACTGATTTCCTTTTCCTCACAGACATTTTTCAATTCTCTGATACTTTTTTTTTTAAAAAAAAATCTCAGATTCAAGAAGATATAATCCTTTTAAGTACATCACCACAGAACTAAGACACGATGATTTAAATGGAACATTAAGCAATACAGAAGTTATAATGGGAACTTCTCTCTACTTCTCTTGTCATCTGTTCTGTGAAGCTGGAAGACAGTAATTTTTAAAACCCGTGAAGGTAAATATGTCACCACTCAAAGAATAATAAGCCTATGAGATCTTACGGAATGAGTATCATTGAGACAAAAAATCAATCCAGTTCTTTAAAAGTGAACAGATGTTTATTTCAATAAAAAGAACTTCTGAAGATGCTATAAAAAGATTTGAAAAGTAAAGTTTTGGAAAGGATTTAATGCATTGTATCACAAGATAGGGTAGCCACAATTACAAGTGAAGTGGCAGAAAGAAATATTTCCTGTGAAAGCAATTATCACAATGTTTCTCATATCTTCTCCTAAAGTAACCAGCACTGGCCACTGGCAGAGAAAGATATTAAATTAGATTGATTTCTGTTCTGCTTTAGCACAGCAATTTCTTCAGTTCATCTCCCTCACCCTTTTCAGTACTGAGGATTTAACTCAAAAACCATCTTGCTCGCAATGGCTAAGCAGTAAAGCTCCTGTTAGTCCAAGTTAAAGGATGTCACGATTTTGTCAGGGAAAAACGCTAACAAACTTTGAGTTCCAAAGAAGAACACATCAAAAATAATAAATCTGATATTAACAACGACAAATGCTAGGGCAGTTGATCATTTTTCATTTTCTCATTTGTCATACTATTAGCAGCTCATGTAGATTCTGAATTTGTCTGTGTTTTATTTTCTGGGAATTTAAAATTTATCCTTCACAGCCCAGCATTTCTAACAAAAGTGTTTGTACAGCAGCCTGATAAATTGGACTGGGGCACAGAGTTTATTGCTGCTGATTATTTTTCATGGTCACCTGGGCCATGTGAATGCACGGACAGCAAGGAGATGTGGCACAAGCACAGCAATGCTCTGCTAGGAAAGGGGAAGGACAGGACTGTGCCTTTCCATGGCAGGTTTTCATGGTGGTAGATATTACCTATGTCACTTGGTCATGTTTATTAGTGTCTCTTCCTATGGATATCTAGGTGAAAAGCCAAATGCATTTGCCATCGAAGGGCAAAAACATATTTATCAGAGCCATGTGCTGCCTGGTCAGCACATTATCCCAGGAAGAGCTGTAAAACTCCAAAGACTGGGGCCAAAATAGGGAAGAAAACCGACAAAAATCGATCCAGGTGACAAAAGTTTCCTTCCATCCTTTCCCCAAGCCAAACACAAGATACCTGCCCACCTCTGAATGCCTTTCATCCAAGTGCCAGCTATGCAGCCACAGCTGTGGGAGCTGCACAGGGGCTGCTGCCCCATGGGTGCAGGTGGCACCACACATCCCATGGGCAAGTTCACAGCATGGAAAACTTGTTTCTTCCCCCATCACACTTGCAATACTAGTTCTGCAGAAAAATCCCTTGAAATCTTGGGTAAAAAACAACGTTCCCACAGTTTTGATTCACAGGTTTCATTTCTCAGGGCCTTGAAAACAAATTTTTTTTTATTTGTTCACAAAACCACAATAAATGTATGCCACTTGAACTTGGACAAAACAAAAAACCCTCTTACTTCTGCACCCTCGCATACCATTACAACTCAAGGTTATAACAATCAGACCTCCAACTATTAGAAATTTTTCCAACCCTGTATGCCCTTGGGGCTTCTTTTATATGAACCCTTTGTGTGGTTGAGTACAGTAGCTGAAACAGCTGAAATCACTCAGACCACAGAATAATATTTTTATTTTAATCTTTCAAAAGGTCAGTAAAGCTGAACAGGAGTGAATTACATTGCTAAAAATGCATTGTCTATCAACACAGCACACCTTCCCAACAATAGCTGCTTTCCTCAGTCTTTGCTGTTTATTCAGTCCAAGAATTTTGCTGGGTGGGACATAATTTTATTTAGACCATATTTCAGAATTTGTGGGAAGCAATAGTACCTCTTTTGAAAGAGAGGCTTCTCCCTTCCTTCAATAATACATAAATATTTTTATCTACAGTAATTCTAGTAAAATACTTGATTTCTGTCCTGCCTCGCCGTCAAATGACAAATAACAGCCCTAAGCAAACAACTACTACAGGAAAATCTCTGCCATCACAACAGAATGGAAACTGGCTCCTAGTCCAGTCTGCTCTTAAATACCTGAGCAGCAGCAGCAGAGAGATGGGACCTCCAAACCCTTATTTTGCAGGAGGCGCTTTCACTGCAAATAGCTGCCTGGTGCAGCTCTCAGCACCGACCCTGCAGTGCAGGGCTTGGCATTGCCGCCCTCACAGGCTGCAGGGCAAGCAGACAACAAAAAGGGCACATCTGCCCTGCTCCCCTTCCATCCCTGCTTTCCCACTGAGCCTCAGGATAACCTCAGTTTAGCTGGCTGATCCGGCAGGACACTATCCCTGGCGAAATCTGTGATAGCTCCCCGCCGGAACAGGGACCTGCAGCAATCCCTGGAGCTGCAGGCAAGGGACAGCAGCAGCGGGAGCAGCCCTGCCAAGTCAGCTCCTGTCACACACACAAACCTACCCACGGGAAACCAAAGGCACCTGCTTTCTGTCCAGCCTCAAACACACAGCCTGCTGCAGCCCAGCCTCAAGTGATTTTCAATAATCCTGCACTATTATTAACTGGAGATAAGGTAGCTACACTGCCTAGAAGCATACAATTTTCCCCTCCTTATGCATAGTTGCAGTGAAGAAAAACTTAAAATAAAGTTATTGGGGTTTTTATGTTTGATATGGAACTCTAATGCAAACAATGTTTTGTCAGCTTATGCTGAGTCTGATGGCAGCAAGGGCTTCTTCTGTCCTGGAGATTCAGCATAAAGCTATTAAATGTCATCAGTAATAAAAATCAGAGACCTTTTGTTTACCAGTTAAGATCAACACTTGTTAAGGGGGATATTTCTGTATGAGAGCAGCTGTGATGTTTTAAAGAAGGTTTTGTTTCGACGGATCTCTATCTGATGATATATTGTTATATATGAGAATTTCTAGGCTGTCTTATACAAATATACATTGCCAAGGTATGCAGTGACTTAATAAACTATTAAAGAAAACTAAGAAGTTGTCTATACTGAAACCCAGAACTACAAAGTTTGTAAGGTTTGTCTATGTTCATGCAAAGCTGTACAAAAAAAGTGCATAAAGAGGTTTGAAAAAGGCCTTCAAAAGACCAAAACTGACATGTGAATTTTGTCCTCAGATTTATACAGCCATTGCCATATAAATCAGCTGCAATAACGTGCAGAGAAATGCATTTGCTAATTAGCAACTTCTTTTCCTCCCTAAGCTGCTTGCTTAAAAGCCGGTACACCCTTTAGACACGAGCAAATGAGGTGATTCATATTCCCACAGAAAAGTGTCTTTGCATTTGTAATGTCACAGAAGTAGATCTGGTCTCCTGCTGCTTCTGCAATATAAAAGAGTTTAAACCCTCAGTTCAAAAACATCCTTCTGTTTTCTGTTGTTACAGAAATTATTCTAATAAGTAGAAACTACAGAAAAACAAAGAATTCTTCTGGGAGCCTTTTATTCATGAGGTACCATGCTATCTGCAAGACGATTCAGTGACTATTGAACCGGTATTTTAGATTTTTCTGGACAATGCACACTCTCATAATTGTTGGAAGCAGCAAACAGAAGCAGCAACATGTGTGTTGAGTTCACATCCCCCAGGACAGGGCATGCAACACTTGTATGACAATTTAACTTGAGAACTTGGACACGAGGGGAGAAGCATCATGAGATCCCAAAGACCCCCCAGGAGTGGTGACATCTGAATAGCCTCACCTTCAGTCCTAGGAAGGACTTCGCCCCCTATCCTAGGGGGAATCACTGCAGCTGGTTTCCCAGGTCCAAAACTCCTACCTACTTTTTAAAGTAATAATATCCTCCAACAAAACTCACCAAAACAAATTTCCAATACCCCAGGTCTCAACAAGAGAAAGCAACACTTCATTCAAGTGTGCCTATTTACCTTTTCTTTTTCTTTTTGAATAGTGTTTGGGAGCATATTTGGTTTCTACAGTGCATTTGGAGAGACATGCATTTTTCAGGCTAAATAAGTGGCTAAACTATTTAGTGATAAGCAAGGCCAAATGGAGTATATGTTTGGCACCTGAGGAAGTGAAACGTTCTCATTTAAGAGCTTAAATTGAGAGGAACATTTTACAAATGGATCGTTTCTCAGCCAGAAATATTTTTATGGCATTCTATATTTTGTATTACACACCAGGAATTTACATTGTCATCAAAGATATGTGTAGACTGTCTAGATAAAAGCCCCTTTCTGTGCAGGTATTTATTCTGTACAGTAAATTAAGTTAGCTTACTTGTCAGTTGCTATGCATTACAGCATAAATGCTTTTAAAACAGGGAAATGTTTGCAGGGGGGTATTGTATATTTGTTCTCTAACGTTTTTAGTGCTTGAGAAAATGTAACTCGAAGAGCAACATTAAAATATTGCTAATCTAACGCTCACATAAATAGCATTCCATAAATTGATGTTGCCACAAATACATTCGTACCTCTCCGGCTTTGTAAGAAAAAAACAAAACAAAACCAACAAAACCCTTGACATTTTCTTGTGTTGTTTCCTAACAAACAGCTCGGCAGTGAGGCAGCACAGCACCAACGGCGAGCAGGAGCTGAAGCACAGCAACTCCCTCGTCACGAAAACAGCGACTGCGAGAACGCAGATAACGCACTGCGCGACTCTCACGGCTACGAGATTCCTGTAACCCAAACAGGTAAGGTCATCGGAGGAAAAGTGAAGCTTAGGGAAAGACTTTGCCTGGAAGGCAGGTCGGTTGAGGGAAAGGCCTCGTCCCCCAGCAGTGCTCGGCAAGGACAGCACAAATGCAGCGAAAATTGTGTTTCTATTTGGTTTGCAGCAAAATTTGTGTTTCTATTTGGTTTGCTGCACAAAGAGCCTGTTGACACCTATCCTCTGAAAGCTTATGTTTCCAGTTTAAACTGAATGAGCAAATAGGCTCCAGGAAGATTTCTTCATAATTCCTTAAGACTATAAAGTCAAAAGAATATAGGGTTTTTTTTAAGTTTGCCAAGAATTTCTACTTACCTATAATATTTATTTTTATCTGTTGAGTAAACTAATAAGATCCTCTTGAAAGATTTTTTTTTTCCACTAGTGCTAGAACATTTCAACATTTAATAATTTTAAAATCACAATTCACAATACTTCACAGAATTACTTGAAATTAATAACACTACCTGCTGGTGAATTAGTGCTGTTAAATTAAAAACTGTGCCACGCCAGCCCTAGAAACCTGCCTCCTGCTTACACGGGAGCAGATAAGGAATTACTTCATTTAATCTAATTACAGTGCTGTAAAAGAAAAGAAATTAGTTCTAAATATTGCTAAAAGTGCTCTGAGTCTCTGTTCTCTTATAGATGGAGACATACAGGACACTGTGTTTTTATTACCTCAGATGTAACTGGCTTATTCTCCTTTCCCCTGGCCACTGTTCGCTACTGAAATGTATTTATCAGAAAATTGCACCTACACCACTCTAACATTTTAGAATAATGGGGTTTTTGTTGTTTGTTTCAGATGTTTATGACATTTCAGCTATCATATCTATCCCCAGAGCATCAATATATCCTGCAATTCAGGCACAGCTTCTAGGGAAGGACTGTGTTAACAAGCTCTATACCTTAAGCTCTAGTTCTGTTCTGGGTGTAGGTAGTTTTGCACAATCTGCTTGCAATCCTTTAATTAAGAACAACACTGGGAACTCTTTTTAACAGTTGTTTGCCTTGTAGGTGAGCTGGATTACAAGGGTGACTGCCTATTCCTCACAGAAGTCTCCTAACTCGTATCCTTCCTAGATTTTATTTTTTTTAAATAAAAAA
Source organism: Cnemophilus loriae (assembly GCA_013397755.1). NCBI lineage: Eukaryota > Metazoa > Chordata > Aves > Passeriformes > Corvidae > Cnemophilus > Cnemophilus loriae. Next base: position 120,783 of record VZTF01003939.1, read on the forward strand.
TGTTTCAATTTTACCCAATCTTCTTTCCCATTGTAACCTTCAGAGCTTTTTTTTTTTTACCTTTTTAATCTGTTCTTAAATGTAGCATCTTAAAATGCAAGTCTACCATGTGGCTACCTGTGTGAGTCTAATTCAGGCTGCCAGAAGTGCAATAAAAACGAATTTTGAAAGTTCACTTTTCATAGCACCAACATCTTCACACAGCACCTTTTCATTTAGGTGAAATCTTGACAAACTACAGAATTCACCATTTGATGTGCAGCCTTAGTGGTCACTGGTATCACAGATGAGCTGCACTGATTTTCCAAGCAGGGGGATAGAAACTCTTTCCCTTTGAAATACTTGGAAGAGCAGTATCTCTCAGCTAATGCCAGTGGACTCGCCTTGTCTCACAAGAACCTGGACCACAATGCATTGAAACTGCGTCTCCTAAATCAAAAGCTTAAAAAAAGGTAGGTATTTTTACAGTTTAGAGCTAAACAAAAACAAGACTATAAGAGGCACCTTGCTGATTTACTGCCATTTAACCTGGCCTATTTCTACTGAGAAAGAAATATCATCTCTCTGCAAATGTTTGTTCTTTATTTAGGAGCAAACATTCAAAGGAATGCTAGCTGAGCCTGACATACAGTTGCTATGCTATTTGCTTATCTACCAGCTACATCTTTTCTGGACCAAAAAAAAAAAACAACCCTTTTCTAAAGCATAGCATATAGGTAAAATTTTCATAAGCAGTCCTATTATCCCCGATCAATTCTCTCTCATACCCATCTTCTATAATTTCAATATCTTTAGAGCTGATAAATGTGCCCAGGACTCCTCCAAAATATTGCTGTGGAATTTCTCCACCAGCCATATTTGCATACTTATGCAGATCTGAATGCTTTTCCTGCTTTCTTGCTCCTTTTTATGGCTTCCTCACTTGCAGCTTGCAGGCAATTGCCCTGTTGTGTGCCAAGCATTCAATCTTGATAGATACCAATTTGGTGTAATAGACACAGAGGGCATCCGTCATAGCTTCTCCATACAGATTACATCTAAATTGTGTGAAGATAGAACATAAATCATTCATTCAAAAAGTCAGAGGTGAATAACTGTGTAGTTCTTGACAATAATATATTCTCTCTGCTGAAAATTAAAAAAAAATATATATGTTCATAAAGTCAGCCACATGCAAAAGTTTACATTCGAGGCCAGACTGAAATATTTACTTGGAAACACACTAGTGTTTGACGTAAATTTAGTGCAATAGAACATCAATTTGGTTTACAAGTACTCTTGATTTCACTGTCACTGCATAACGGAACTTGTGGAAGCAGTGCATCCCTAGGAGAAAGGCAGAAGGAACCATTGGGTTTAGTTGCATGAACAGGTATGAAAATGCCAGCTGATGGCTGATCAACTCTGGCTTAAAGATCCAAAAATGTTATCATTGCAAGACACTGACTGGGTCTAAAATTCTTAAGCTAAAAATTTCATTTAAGAATGATACAGGTTTTCTGCTCCAATTCTTTTTCCACAGTCGTGCTCCACCAAAAAGACCACTTCAGATAGCGCCATCTAAACAAGAGGCTTATTTTTCCTTTCATCTGTCACCTTTAGCAAAAAAAACAAAACAAAACCCTAAATCTTTGCACATAAATAGGCTTCACTAAATCATCTCATTACTGAGGAACCACACCAATATCCATTACAATTACCAGATTAACGCTGAAAAACTAAATGTGGCAACCTAGTGCTTATATTTCTGTGATGTAACCTAATATTATTACTGCTCGCATTCTTCCTCTCATGCTCCTCAAACTCTCCTAAAAATGCCATTTCACGTGTAAAGTTTTAATGTACGAAAAATGCCTGTTTGATCTAATTTCCAAAATTACTTACTGCTCATTGTTTAATATGCTTCCCTAATGAATAAAAAAGAAATTTTATATCAAAGACATCTAATTATATAAAGTTTTGTCGGATTTTTTCCTCTTTTGTTATCATTTTCCATTAAAGACAATGCTTGGTCTCCAGTTTTACAAGAGCTGTGTGCCACTCCACAGAGCCCACATCCTGCAGCAGCACACGCTGTTCGTGACCTCTTTTTTATTTCTAAAGCCATCAACAATTATTAAGCTCTATGAGAATAAATCTCCTTATTAGCATGAAGATTAGAACATCCTAGGTGCAGAAAAATGTCAGCTGCTTGTCAGAAGTCATTCTGAGTGTGCTCTCTTGACCCATTCCCAATTTAAAAGCCTGTTCCTGTGGAACAGGACAGATAATGAATGCGGCGTGAAAACAGCCAGTAAATGAGCAATACAAGAAATTTGTCTTTCTAATTGAAAGAGCATAAGCTAAAATTATAATACATTAACTAACTATCCAAAGTGCTAGAAATGTCATGAGAAATAAATAACTTCATCTTGGAGTGTCTTCCTCACAGGGAGAGAGAACACATCCCTGCAGAATGAGCCACAGGAAAAGAAGCAGAGTGAGCTAAGGTCACTTCATCTCTAAGTGAGAAGCCTACACAGGATGCTAATTTGGTTTGATTTGTTTTAAGCTTTCCTGAATCATCACATAGATAAAATCTTAATGACTCTTTCATTCAAACAGACTTAGAAGTATCAATTTTAATTCAGAGAATCTCCCATGAAAGAATTCTGCCACGTTGCTGTTTGCACAGTCCTGAGGACAAAACCGCTTGGAATTGTGTAAAGGGATCTACTGGCTTCGGTTTCATTTCCAAACTTCAGGAAGACATAAAAGTTGGGAATGAAAGTAGTGTATTTTAACAGAACTTTACTAATAGCAAATCTACTAATGAGGGCAGAAGGTAAACATATTCATTAAATTTGATAGTGTTGCACAAGTTATTGCAGCAAGGGAAGCTGTAAGATTTGGTGAATATGTTACTGTCCTACAGGACTTTCTTGGAATAATTATGCTGCCATAAAAATCAATGGCACTAATAGCACTTATTTTTGAGATAAAACCTAAATATAAACACTGGTTACATCATATTTATTTATTGTTTAGGCTCTCCCTTCTTAAAACACTGGTCTAGAAACAAGTGCATCTAATACTGTAAGGGAATAAGCCATGCCATATATATATATATACACCTTTTTGTAATGTTATAAGTACATAGGGAAAACACCATTAGAATGACTTTAAAATGTAATTTAGGGGACAAGATTTTGACTAGGACTGAGGCCACAATAGTGGTAGGAAGGTACTGCTGTCAAGAAGCCATGCTGATTCAGTTATCATTGAAATCCTCGTCTGTTTCACCAGTTTTAAAAGTGGGTGGCTCACTGTTCTCTGACAAAGTTTACCAGGAAGCCTCCTCATTCTACCCTTAGGGACAACCCTCCAGTCTTGTCTTTTCAGATTTTAAATAGTCTTGGATTTTACATTTTTGACATTCACTTTCTGAAATAGCTTCCCAAGTGTTTGAGCGTTGTTTCCACAGGATTGTAAAGTGTGAAAAGTGGATATGTTTTTCATATGCGTTCATACCAGCCCCTTATATAACTGAAGAAATGTTTTGTTCAATCCTAGAATAATGCTTATGTTGAACATAGTTATTTTTATTTTGAAGCTGCCAGCAAACCTGTAAAGTCATTCATCCACACAGCAGCAGCGCTTTAGTGCCTTCCCTCTTCCCTGCACCCCATTCATCTTCTGTGAGGCTGATAAACATGTCTCCTCTCAAAGATATTATCAGATACTGCCTAAAACAACCCAGGATTCAGCCCAAACACAAAACACCAGCCAAAAAAAAAAAAACAAAAACAACAACAACAACAACAACAACTTCTGAGAAATCAATTAAAAATGCCACTTTATCTCTAGCTGACATTCCAAGCAGATACAGCTGCAAAGGCACTGGAAAGAATTATGTCAGACTCTCTCCCAACAGCTCTGACAAGACTGCCCGGCCTGAAGCAGCTTTTTTCAACTTCTTGTGCAATAACTTCCTCCTTTGACTACAGCATCTGAGAATGCTCAGAGGGGTTCACCAGGTTAGACAGCCTCAGAAGTTCTGCCACCCTTTCTGTAACACAGCTCCTGCTCATCCCTGCCTGGAGACCTGAATTCACCATTAACATCCCAAAGGCAGCAAAGAGCCTTTCTTTAATATTAAGATAATTCCCTTTGCATTAGCTCTGCCACAGAGGCCATGTAATTTTGTAAGGAGTGTCTGCCTGCACATCTGACATCCACTGCAATCATGTCAAGCCTCTGTGATAAAACTGCAGGAGTAACACAAAGGGTAACAAAAATAAATGTGATTGAGGAGGCTGCACTGATGTGCAGAAATCAACGTGTCCCCTTCAAATACAAATGCAAACAGCTGTTCTGCATTTGGTGCTATCCTGCCTAAAGAAATAGTAGGACACTTTCCCCTGATACTTGAAAATTTGAAAAATGTTAACAAAGACTTAGAATCAGAGATAGAATCCCTAAAACTTCATCACTCCTAGAAAAATTATGACTTCCTGAAAGCTCTGAGAACACTAGTTAGATTTTATTTTCTTTTTATCAGGTCCCTCCTTCAGGTCTAATGCCAGCTCTGTCACAAGAGTAGGACTAGAGACTTAGGTGTATCTTCCAGAGCTTTTGCTGCTATTTTAGTCTGTAAAATCTGCACTGTCTCTTCTAAAATACTACCTTTTTTGGTGCTTATTTGGGACCTCTGCTTTTGTGATTGCAGTTTTATATCATTGCATCTAAAGACATTCCAGAAGAAATCTAAACTCTCCTCCCAGCAGCTGTGTAAGGTGTGCACCAGTTTTTTATGTGAAAAAATTGCTGCAAGTAGATGCTACCTCACTCTGCTGAAAATACTAAACAAAGGCCTCTCTCCTATTTTTTATTGTGTAGTGACAGTGCCGTTACACTTTCTGATTGTTTTTTTCCTGTAAGAACTCCTTTACATTCTTTGGAACTACACATGGCTTGTGTAACCAGTCAAAACCAATAAAACTGCCTTTCCTGTGGTGAAGCAGGATCGTGTCAAGCTGAATCTAAGAGCTGCAGAGAGCGCTGCCTGGCCCAAGCCCACCTTCCCAGACATTACCAGGGTATTTGATATTAGTGCCATTGAAGGAGAGAGGACTTTGTTTTATAGAGACAGTGCTTGATTTCCTTTGGTCACATTTAAAATGACACGCATTTTATCCTTAAGTTGGGCACGTTTCTTTGCATTAGTTCATCTTAGATTAACGGGTACTTGTTTCAGGGAAACATCATTTCAGATCCCTCAAAAGGAACAACTAAATTTTATTATATTTTCCATTAACCATAAGTCTTTTGGTAGCACACTGTACGTATGTATTCAGTAGGGGAAACGTAAAACATTAATTCAACAATTATTACAGTATATAAGAGAACATTAGTAAACGCAAAAAAAAATCCCAAGGAAATAATGGGAAATGAATAGCTAATGATAATTACAGTACTCACACCACCATTAAGCAGAAACATATCAATAAGAAACTGCAACATAACTATTCATTTATCAAATACACTTGCCGTTTTAATGCTATAATGAGCATATAGCAATTATCTTAGCAGTTAAGGTGAATTTCAGCTATTGAATATTCCTTAGTTAAAAACTGTCATTGGATCAGTTTTAAAGCAAACACACTTAATATAAAACCTAAACTTTCTGCTGTAGAGTTGCTAGGAGAGCTCCATACATGTTCCTTTTAGATAATACCAGGCAGTTTTGAATTAATAACTCAGCCATTTCACAAAGGCTAGCACTCTACATTTACAGAATGCATTATATTCAATCACGCTCGAACTGTGTAATCACAGGTGACTTTACAGTTGTTTGTTTCATTTCTCAGACCATGATGGCACTTAGAGCAATGTAATTATTCACCTAATTATATAACATGGTCATAATAAAGCATTTGGACTGCTTAGCAATGACAGCTGAGAACTGCTGTCATAGTTCAAATACGTGATATATGTACAGCTTCAAAATTATCCTAGGAAATAACAGAACTTCTGTCTTCATTTAAAAAGTTATCCACATCTTAATCATCATGAGATATTTGACAAAAGTATAATAGCATAATTGGATTAAGCAAAAGCCCAAACCAGATTGTTCCATTTTGAAATCGTTTGGGGACTTTTTTGGTCTTATTTTCATTTTTCAGTGATGATCCTGATTTAGGGACTGACCCCATTACAGCTCAACCTCAGACAGGGCTTGCTGATGGCAGAAGTCTTCCAAGACAAAGGAAATATTTGAACAGGCTGCAACAAAGGTCTACAAGGGTTCAGCGTGGAGAGTCTTGAACTGTGCTGTACAGTTATTTTCGTCTAGCATCCCACAATGCTATTTCTCAGCTCTGCTGAGAAAGAAGATGTTAAACTGGGCAGAATGCCACTGTAATATGACTATACTGCTTCCCCTATCTGTGCTAACTCATTTATTGCAATTTATTTATCCTTTAGACAGCCTCACAAAGCCTGTAAGAACAGGGTCTCTGTGTTAGAGAACGTGCTTCTCTTCTCACTTCGTAGGAAGAAAGGTTGCTGGTCACACCAAAGGTTTTATTCAAAACTCTAATGGATATGAGCACTCTGATCCACCCAGCTACAGAAACAGGCCATATTAATTTGATTTAACTGACCAAAGCAGCCTTGAGGGGAATGCCACAGGGGTTAGCAGCTGTGTGTTCTCCTTCTGGTCCTTCCCTTGACTGCAGAATCTGCAGCTATGAACCACTCTTCTCTCAACACACCCTTCTGAAAAATACAGGACGAGTACTAGATCCAACTGTATTTTTGTATTTGCTGTCTGACTCTAGAGATCAGTTATAACAAACCATCAAGCAGGATTTGGTACTTGGAGATCTTTCTGCACCAGTGTTTGTCCTTGATACACTAGGCTCATTTCTGAGAGAAGAAAAAAATAATCTTTCCAGATGCCTTCTGCTTGCTGCCCCATCTTCCCCACCTTGAAAGTTAACACACATCACACTGGCAAGGACTCAGGAGCTGCAGCTTTGTGCACTGCACAGTCCTTTGGGTGGGTTAGCCAGGAGAGTGTGAACAGAGAATAGAGCTCACGTGGTTACTTTGTGCATTCCAAAAGTTACTCAGCGTTTTTAACACTGTTAAACTGCAATATCAGACTCCTGTAGATGGTCCCACTAGGGTGAAAGCAGATCAGCCCTGGGCTCAGATTGAAGTTGACCTCTCTGATTTGCCTCTCCACGGTATTTTCCTGCCGTGCCCTGCCCACTGTGTGTATTTTGTTTCTTGCACTGCTTTGCTTAATGTGAAGAGAGGATTCACATATGTCTTTTCTGCCAGTTCTCACCAGAACTTGCTATTTTGAAATTTTCATTGATCACAAGGCAAAGAAAACACCTCCTCAGCCTGCTCAGCCGCCTCTCTTCACAAAATTTACTTTTGTACTCCTGCTACTGCAAGTCAGGTGTTTAACTGGAGTTCAGCTAAAAATGGAAGGCCTTCAGGGCAACACCCCAAACAAGCACAGCTCACGCGACTCCTCACTACCAGTGTGCACGTGAGCAGTCAGATAATTCCCAGCGATCTCAGTATAGCAGGATGTGAGCAGGGTTAGGGTGAGAGGTGGCAAAGGGCAGGAATAGAGACCAGAGTAAAACACCATCAGCAGTGCGCTGCAAATTCAACACAATCTCTGAAGCCTAAGCATTGAGAACATCATCCGACATTAGGAAAGCGTTTTTCTGTCAGTGAACTCCAAAATACAAAGAATCACAGTGACTTCTTGGGGTTAACAGAAGTTTCCTTCCTCACAGACCTGTTTGGTTTGTCAGGGTAAGAAAGTGTAAAATGTTGTCGACCATTAGGTGAGTTATTCTGCATGGACAAAAAGGCTACTGATTGGAAAAGTGAGATAAACTCAAATGAGACTTAATTCCTAGCAAAGCTCTAAGCTCTTGGATCTGCTCAAAAGAAAATATTTTGGCCAAAAACGATCTGGAAGCGAAAAGAGAATGCACATTTGGAATGCAACACAATTGACTGATCCTGTAAATGTCTCACTTCTTTCAAGAATTCTTTAATTCCAAATCAAACTCTTACATTTTGGATGTCTGTCAAACGCATGTTAAAAATGCCTGTAAAGGGATAACACATAGTGGCATTTCATTCTGAAAACAAACAGGACTGAGACGTTTATAACCTTATCTCTGAAAAAGAATTGCCAGCTGGGGAGAAGTATTTGAAACTTAGTGCAACAGTATTGAAACAGAAGGGAAAACCTGAGCTCCCACCTCTGTACATGATTTCACAGGGTTCTCTCAACCTAAGCGAAAAAGGATTCCTCTTTCTAATTAAAAATATGTTCTGCATAACTATGATAAATGGGAAATAAAGTGAGATTGAATGTGTTTAATCAAGCTAATCATTCACAAGAGAAATACAAAGCTTCATATCAAAATGATGGGTTTCAACTCCATATCAACTATTTCTGATGACGATAAAATGTTCTATGGAATAAACCAACTATTCAAATACTTGGGGGGGGAAAAAATTAAAAGGAGGCATTATTTAGCCCAAACTATCAAAGACTAGAGAAAAACTAGGGTTTTTGTGCTGTAGGATGGGAGCTTTTCTGGCTGGAAATGTTTTCCAGCATTCTCTGGCCTCAGCTTGGAAGAAGCAATTGTTTGTGTTCCTACCGAGCTCCAGGTCAGGCTGCATTAGAAAGCAAAAGGTGAGCACAGGCTCCACATTCTCCAAAACATTGCTAGAGAAAGCTCATTTAGAAGCAGGAAAAGAAAATGTGTGTATACATGCACCTGCACAAACACAGCTCGGCCTTCGACAATATTCTGATTTCTGAGGAAAACAAAACCATAAGAAAATAAATTTTTCCTTCAAAAATCCTTTGCAAAATGCAATAGGGATACAACAATTAAAAGAATAAGAAGTATGTCCTGCCATTTTAGAGAAAATTACTTTTATCTAGAACTGTAAACCACAAACATTCCACCAAAAGCTGGGCAGGCAATCCAGATTCTGTTCTCCCATTTAGAACTGTGAAGAAACCTGAAAATAAAATGACAACTGAAAGTGTGGCAAACATACTTCTAAATAGCCAAATAATGCTTCCAAGAGTCTCACAGGAGGACAAGGGGAAAACCTGCATGGCAGAAACTCGACCTTGAGCCTCCTGCAGCCCAGATGACTGGTTTACTCTAATATAACATCTGTCCCTATCTAATACATATTTTAGCTAATTTTTTTTTTTTAAACCTGGCCTTTGAAAACTGATTTCTCAAATATAAGATTTCCATTGGAAGATTTCCAAGAAAGCTACACTAGAAATTGGGCTGATATACAGCTACGCATGCACACACACACGAGCACATGGGAACATCTTCCATAAGACCAAGAGGCTGAGCAGAACTTTCTGCCACAGGTAAAAGCTGCCCTGACCATTCTCCAGAGCATCTGACATGTGACAAACTGCTGTCAGCTCCAGATGTGACACTGACACAGCAACAGGGGCAAGCCAACAGGATTTCCAAAGCTGTCATTGGTGAAAGGAACCCACAAGTGTGACCCACCAAGTTGTTTTCCTGGGGTTCACTAATGCCAGAAAAACAGTCATGGTTCAGGATTACTTAAAATCATCTGCACCAGAAGAGGGAGCTTTAAAGAAAAGCTTAATTTAGGGGAAATAGAAGGTTATCTTCTTGTGTTGGATGGATAACTCATTGTCTCAGAGTATAAAAGTCAGTCAGGCAATTTAAAAAGGTAACAGAAATCAAGAGATGCCTCCTGCACTTGTGTTTCAGTGTGGCTTAGAGCACCTAAAGAGGGAGTCAGCCCCACAGTTCACAGCCCTGCCTTTGGTCAGGATCCAGCCCCCTCAGATGGGACTCACCCTTCTTTCCAAGGAGAGAAAGTCACTCCTGCACTCAGTAGCAACCCTGGATCCTCCTTCCCCAGCTTTTGTCAGGTATACAAGTACCTGCCATCACAGCAAGGCTTCAAAGAAAGAGCTTACATCTGTTTCTGCCATAGATGCTATTGAATTTTCAAATTTTTTTCATTAAAAATGCATTTATAATGGAAACTGCAATAAATCCATAAGCACGAAATACAGTTTGATACCATCATTTCTGCTAGTTTGAAATTCCCCATTTGTTACCTTTAAAAATAACGCATTTCTGTAAATATTCACCAGAATTTATTTTGGTGTGAGACTGTGTAGTTCAAATGGTAAGTCCATCTAGCTCCAGGTTTATTACTCCAGGACAACACTTTTAGTACAAATTTCATAGGGGAAAGTCAAAACCACAGTGAATTATTGTTGTCCAGAAGGAACCAGCCCATCTGCTCTTCTCGGGATGATAACGTGATGTCACTTGCATGAAGTGACATATGGACAGAGGGGACTAAGAAAAAGCAGCTTCTTAATCACCTTCCACTATATAAAGAGAGATGCACATTAAGGTGGGAATGTTAAAACTTGGGCTCTGGCATAGGTAAGACAAAACTGGTGGCAGCACTGAGGTGAAGAATATTTCACATGGTCCATGGTTGTCCTGTCTTTTAGTCTACTAAGGCATCACTTCAGAAAAGGTACTGGCACATCTCCTTAGCAAATATTAAGATTTTCACTTTATTTCCATATACACATGTCCTTAAAAAAAATATATTTTGCTAATTAGGAAAACTAATCAGTTTCAGCTACTATCTAGAGTGCTTTCTAGCTCACATGTATGGTTTCACATGCAAAAAAACCTCAATTACAATTTCATGTGAGCTCAGGAAGAAGAAGAAAGAAAACAAATACAAGATGGATGTTATATTTATAAAAATAAGAAAAAATCCTTGACAAGAGAAATGGAACATAAACAATCTTTGCTGTTTAACTGGGATATAGCAGGTAGGTTAAAAGCCAAAAGAGAATTTCCTTTGCATAACAGGAAGTTTTCTTATCTGAAATTTAATTCACATTTCAATGATTCCCATTTCTAATATACTCCAGGCACAGCAGAAAAGGTTTGAAAGTTTGCAACAATATATTCCAAATAAGAGGATCTTGCTTCACACCAAGAAATATAATTATAAGAATATTTTTCATTGCTGAATTACTTACAAAAGTTATTTTTAGAGATGTTTAAGATGCTGTCAGTCCCTCGCTTTGGGAAGAAACCAAGTCTTATTCTCAAGATGAGTAACAAAAAATTTCTGTCAGGGATTTCCCTCTTAGCAGAAGCTGAGGTTTCAAAAATTTAGGACCAAGGAGAACCATCCATGCTGCCAACATTACAAAAGGTAGATTCCAGAACCTTTTCAGTTAGCAGCAAAACTAGAACAAGTGTCCTTTTCAAGATGCGACTCAAATTCAAAATTACACTAAACCATGAGATTGTTGTGGAATCAAAGTTAGCAACAGGAAAAGGCAGCCCTAACAGAAGAGCTCCCACTGCACAGGAGGTTATTACAAAGCCGTGCAGAGCAGGATAGAGGAGCACAAAGCAGCACACATAATTCAAATAAACTGAGAGCCAGGGTCAGACCTCCCACCCACACCCCCAGTCAGCCTCAGCCCTCCCAGGAGCTCCTCTCAACCCCAGGCACTGATTTGTTGTCCAGCACCATCAGCACAGCTGCAAAGCCACAGCCACCCAGAAATCCCTGAAACAGACTATTTGCTAAACAGTTTATAAGCACCTGGCAAATAGCAAGGTAATAAAGCAGCAATGAAATTGCTGAAAACAGGCCACGTTGAGCTATTTTAGTTTCCCTGGCAGGGTAACTGACCTGGCAGACACAGGACAGCAGCAGTTGTGATGTGTCCTGAATTCAAGAGGCTTTTCTGGCACTGCCTCAGGTGACAGTTTCCTAAGCAAGCTCATGAAACAGGGCACAGCTCTTGGAAAACTGTACTTTAAAAGTAGCCATCAGTAGTTTGCTGTCAACTTGCAGGACTTAAATTTGGTCTTGAAAAATGTTCAGCCTCAGGCTCAACTACCTTCAATAATTTCTTTGTTGACTAACATAATAAAATCAAGGAACTATAACAATTAGAAGGGTCAAAATACTGGGAGTGGCTGCAAGAACTTTCAAGGACAAGCTCAGACTTCAAATTGATTTTGACAAATGGAGGAAAAGGGTTCAAAACCAAGAGGGATAAGAGATAAAGGCATGCTCAGACAACAATACCCAGGAGATAAGAGGTCTACACAAGGATACTAAATGGAAAATAGTAATCCTAACCAAGAGGGCCAAGTTGTTGTCATTGATCACAAACTCAGTGACCCACAGTGGGGAAAGAGTGCCTGCTAAAAGGCACAGATAGCTGACCCTGGTTTTTGGCATTAGTTTTTAAACAGCTTTCTTGGTGAGTTCAGAGAAGGTGAAAGAGCTAAAGAGCTGGAAAACATTTCAGGAACAGCTGAAATAAAGCAGTTTTCTGTTACAGAGGAAAAGTAGAATGTCATGCGGCCTTGCAAGACAAAAAAAAAGGGTGCCAAGAGGACAGCAGTCAATTGTTTTCCATTTCCACTTGAAGAATGAACTAATTAGCTCAATTTGGACAAAAGAGACTCACTTAAAGCATCAGGAATGTGCCAACATGGGAGGAAATTAAAACAACACACTTCAGTTATTTGCAGAGACTTGTGGAGTTCCCTTCAGACTTCTCCAAAGTCCATTTCTATCAGAAGCACCAGTGGACATTTAATCACCACCACCAAAAGATCAAAGATGGATTAGGTGATCCTCATGGCTGATATTATGTGGAGGATGTAAAGATACTACACTAACAGAAACACATTAATTAACTCATGTTCCATACCTGCAGGCCTGTTTAGCTTGCTCAAGTGATCTGCAAAGTGACATTTATAGTATAAATTAATCTGGATTATAGATGACAAACAATTAGCAAATAATGCCATGGATTCATGAGGGGGTTTTTGGCCTGCTGCCAGCACTCAGGTATAAGTATGAAGCCAGATTATTTTCTTCCAGGGTGTTATGGCTCTTCTCTAGTGCTGCTTATCCCTCCTTCAAACTGGCAAGTTAAAACCAGCCAAGGCAAACCCCACATGGCCACTCTAGGGAATCCATGGATTAAATCCAACTCTGAGGGGAAAAGCTGCAAACAAGACAACAGGTTTGCACCCCTGTGACTGATGTAAAACCACTCACAAAACAAGTTGTGTGATCTGCAGCATAAGAACAGATAGGAGGAGGAAAATCTGCACTAAAATCATAATGCCAAGAGACAGTAGTCTGGAGAAGAAACAGAGGTTTGCAAGAGTCTGTCTGATGATGTGGACAGGCACTGAAGGCTACAGCAGAGTTTTGTTCCTACAGCCTTTGTGGAATGAGATAACCAGCAAGACCAGTTAGATACTGCTGCTTTATAAACTACCCAGCAAAGGGCTCTGGCTTGCTCAGGTCCTGCTCAGTTCCAAACCTCTGGTCTCAAGTCAAACTCAGACTGGTGCCTCCCAACTCAAAACCATTTTGTGATTCCATGATTCTACTTCAGGAAGCAGGGTGCCACACCAGGAAGGGAACCACGACATGAGACAGATGCTGCTGAGAACCCAGCATTCAGATTGCACACATTTTGGGGCACACAGCAGGGCAGGAAGGATTACATCCCAGCCCAAGCAGTGGAAGTGCACTGGGTGGGCTCCCAGATTCCATCCCCCAGCTTCTTGCCATTCAGAAGGAATTCAGTGTGGGTGCGCCCAAAGACTCTGCTGTGAGAAATTGTGAAATCCACCCTCCTTATGAAGGCATTTCCCTGAGGGGCCTCTACTTACAACACAGTGATCCAGCTCTATCTTCATCAGCTTGGGAAAACAAAAACAAAAATGAAAGAATGGCACTACTTGATTACATTTACTACAATATTTGGGTATTTCCCTTTCATATTAAAAATCCTATTAAAGCACCTATTAAAACACAAATTGTGCAATAAAACTTCTACAAGCCGTTTTTATGTCTAAAGCCAACTGCAAACCATGCAGTATTGCTACGGGTTAAAAAAGAGCGTTGTTCTGCTTTGAAATTGATGAAGACAGGTTGGTCTCCTTCCTGCTGAGCAGCTCTGGAAGCTAGGGGGTGCCCTGGTAATGCACACAGCAAGAGATGCTGATTCCAGCTCAGAATCTTTAAAGCATTTGGGACAACAGTAGATCACTCTTATCCATGCTGTTTATACACCTCCTCAATCCCTTGTCTTCCAAATTCTCAAGAAGAAATCAGATAAAATTATTTGATCAATAAACTGGAAATACACGTAGAGGATGTTATGCTTTTTTCTGCAACTGACATAATATCAGTGAAATTCATTTTGAAAGGATGGGGAACTCAATGAGAGGAAAGAAAACCTTTACATTTCACTCTTGGTCAAAATAAAATTGGCTTACAAAAATCTTCTGCTGTTATTCATTCTATAATATCTTTAATTTCTTTTCTTTGACTTTTAATGTCATGTCAGTACCAGATTAAATTTACATTGTACATCAGGCTGGTGTCATGCTGAAAGCTGCCTCCCAGAAAGAGGCAGCGTTACACAGAGGGGTTCTTTCCCTGATCTGAGTCAACCCAATGGGTTTAAAAAAAAAAAAAATTAACTCTTCTCAATAAATGTACTTTTTCTACCTTTAAATTTCAAAGGAAAAGTAAAATAAAAAGCATCTCTGAGCAGGGTGGTCTTTACATGGGATATAACTCTTGCAGAGGATTTGCACTACTTTCACTCAGGGAAAAGCTGTTTGGTAGCTCAAACTCTCTGTGCAAAACTGTGTTTGGAAGTGTTGATCAATAAATAAAATACTGTTACCATTTTGGTTCAACTGATTTCTGTCATTTGTTGAGGATTTAAACAACCAAGTGGAACTGGTTGTTTTGTTAGAGTGAAATTTTTACAGGAAATGCCTTTTTAACTCCCTACCATCACAAAGTTGTCAATATTCCCAGTATGTGGGGGTATTGTTACTTCTTATCAAAAAAAATGTTAAGTAGATGCACAAGCCCATAATTTGAAGAAATGAATTGACCTAAAAATTGCTCATAAGTTTACCCCTGACACATACTTAGTGGAAAAATCCCCCAAACATTTTTACATAAATTCAGCATGAAAACCCCCAAGATTATTTTTCTCACGATCAGGGAAAGGATTCTCTTTTCCTTTGACTATCTATATCAAAGGGGAAATTTCAAAACAAACTATAAATTATATATATTTCAGACAGAAAGTTGTAAAACATCACTAGGGAAAAATACCTCCTGTTTTCAAAAAATGTGTAAAATGATTAGTTTTCTGTTAACTGTGGTAAGCATGGGAAGAGAGCAAGTGGATTTCTTTATAATTAAAAAATTTGATTGGGGAAAAAAATGCCTAAATTGAACTTTTCTTATTAAGATTGTCACCTCTTTCAGAGTCACTCAAACCCCACAATTTTCCCACCACATCCTTTTACAGCAGCTATAGTAACTGCTGCTCTGAAGGCAACATCCAGCAGTTTCTGAGAGACTGAATCATGTGGGTATTGAACAGCCTGTCCTCAAGCTGAGTTCCACTGTTTTCAATAAGAGTTCAAGCCAACCAGTTTCTGCTATTTTCTGAATATAACACTCAAAACCAAAACATTAAAATGTTTTGACTTGCTCTCTATAGACCATGTGAAGGATATACTTGAAAACACATCTGAAGGATGCAGAAATCAAGAAGATTTCCCAGGAACAGAATTTGACAGAAAATCCTAACTTCTTCCTTATGCTTAGCTTTTCATTTCTGCTTTTTCAGTCTTCTCAGCACAAAGTAACAGAGATTAATCTAGATTAGGAGCAAAAATATGCTGAGATACACAGGAGTGGAATCAGGTCATAGAGCAGGGACATATCCCTTGATGGAAGTGTTCTGGACATGGCTTGACAGCACCCCAAACAACATCACTTAAGGCTCTCTTCTCAAGAACAGCCTGGGCAAGTCTCCAGCAGTCTCTTCCCAGCCAAAAATTTCCTCTGGCTGCGCATAGGTTTCAGATTCAATACCTCTGGTCAATAAATAATGACTTATTTTGTACCCATGTTGAACCAAAATAAAATTACTTTAGATTAAAGGGAGGGAAAAAAAACCAGAACACATGGGACAGGGTTCTCTGAGGAAACCCCACACTTTGCATCCATATAAATGCACAATTTAAAAAAAACCCAAACCTTCCTTAGAACTAGTTTTTTTCTTTGTTAAAAGCTCTAATCAACACCCTAGGTTACCTTTTTTTGAAAATAAGCATTAGGGTAAATGGATTAAAGTATTCATAGTTTATTTTACTAGGCAAATTTCCTGTATTACTTCATGCTTATTAACCACTCTAACTTAAAAATAACAAGGCTAGATTGTGCCTATGAATCCATTATTGGATTCGTGTCAGCAGGTGTGCTATAAACACTTTAAACCTCACAGAAAATATTGCCAAAACAGTTCCAAAACAGTCGAAAACAAATCATTTTTCCACCAAGAAAGTGTTTATTGTACGCTGGGGTGGCTGCTGCCTAACAAAGGATTTCGATTCAGTTGTTTTTGCAGTACTGTTGGTGTTTTCAGAAATTTCTGGAGGAGCTGATCCGGTTCAGGCATGCCTTGTTACCCACAGTCACATTTTAGATATTTCATATTTTAGTTTCAGCATCACATTTCCAACTCGCATCAACACCTTCGAAAAACCAGAGGCCTTACGTGAGTATGGCTACTGGAAAATTAAGGGGAAAGAGAGAAAACTCACCTTTTTCCTCGCTTCCCTGCTTTAACCCAAACCCATGTTCCTCACGTAAACTACGGAAAAGCAAGGTCTGACATCCCAGAAAAAATTGTTTTTTATAGAAGTATCGTTGTTGCCATTGATCACCAAGGACACGACCGCAAAGGTGTTTCCATGGCAGAGCGCGCAAACGCCGGCTGTGGCAGAAACCGCGCGCGCGCTTAAACCTGAACGGGTTCGTTGGTTCCTTTCAGGCTGAAGCGCCATGAATTTTGCTAGAAAAGGTTCTGCCGTCGTACAGGGAGGTCATTGCACGACCTGAAGAGTCTCATTCAGCCCAGAAATACACAGGCTACAGCAGAGATTGATAGGATTTGCACCGAAGCACCCGAGGACACAGCGGCTTGCCTGAGCACAAGCACTCAAAATCCCCTTCCCACAACACTGCTGGTTCCTGGTGGTGTCTTTAGCTCAGTCATCAGTAAATTTTCTCCCTGCATTTATTTTTTAAAAAATCTAGAATCCACTTCCAAGCCTCCTTCTCCAGAAATAGACACAAAAAAAACCCCCTAAAAAATTACTCGCACATAAATCTGCTGAGAGCAGCTAATAAAAAAAACATGAGTTTTTTTACACGCCCTGTAATTCCTTCCTGCCATTTTCTCTTGCTCTGTAGCAATCCATGCAAATTTAAAAAAAAATCAAGGTTAAAACACAGAACAGAAAAGTGGCATTTTGAAACAGTTAATTAAAACAGTTAATTGTTTGGAGTGGTTTCTCCCAATTCCATACTTGCTGCAGCCCGTTCAGAAGGCCAGACTACAGCTCAGCTGGGGAAGGAAAGATGCATTTAGCAGAACCTGGGGTTCCAGTGGAAATGGGCTGACTTGGACTAGCACAAATCTTACGCACAACCCGAACCCCAAATCAATTTTTTCCACGGCAAGAGCTGGATCTCAAATCAAAAGTCTTACTTGGACCCTCAACATATGAGTAATGATGTTTATATACAAAGATCAGGTTTATTATTAAACTACCATGTAAATATCTGTCTGAGGGTACTAACAAAAAAAAAAACTTGCAAAAGCTGAACAAATTATTTTTCTTTACGTATTCTTACTGAGACAAAAGAAAGTATGCTTACAAGGCTGTAAATACCTGTGGTTTGCAGAGTTCACTGTAGAGTTTCAATAATTATGGGATAGGAATGTAATGGGAAAAGTGTCTTTCCCGAAACAGATGGCAAAGTAATGTATTCTATACAGTTAGCACATTCAAAAGCTCTCCGGGAATTAGTTCAAACAAACTTGGAAAACAAGAACGTAAGCGCAGCCAGGGAGAAGAGTTATAACATTCTACAAATTCAGGGAAAAGGATTGATTGAATAAGAGATCTGGGTCAGTATTACCTACTGCAAAGACTAGAGAAAGTGAAAGAAATTAAAAACTCACTGAAAAGTTTCCTAACTCCCGTCCTAATAGCACACACACTGCTGTCAGAGGCAGAGGCAGGAAGGGCACAGATTTAGCCAGAAGTTTGATCTGAACATTATCTTTCCTCTCCCTTTACTGAAGGGGTTTTACAAAAGGTTCAGCTAGAGGTATAAATATTCTGATTGGCATTTGAAATCCATTTCAAGGCCACCTGCAAGACTGAGATGCAAAAAAGAGATTAATCTTGCCATAAACATTTTTTCTTACATATTTATCTAGCATGTGAAAAGCTGCTTCAAAGCTGCTCTGCTATATGTAGGCAAAAAATGAATTTCCCTGCACAAAGATGAGAGGAAAATAATTTCACATCCATCTTTGACTGAGTCTACCATTTCCAGCATCATCACAATTATTCATTCACAAGCTTGGTTTCTCCCTTGGCTTCTCTTCCTTCAGTGGTGATGGTCTGCTACCATCTGTGAGTGGTGTTTTCTCAACCATGCTTCCAAATAAACCAAATTACCCAACTTTCAGCTTGTTTAACAGCTAAACAACTAGAGGCAGAGCTCTTCTCAAGCACAGTAATTCACCCTGAATGAACTATCATTCAGGACAGCAAAAAGTTCTGAAGGAAGATGAGGTCCTCAAAGAGTAGTGAAGAGTTGATCGAGAGAAGGAAGGAAGGGTTTGTATCTTTGCTTTCTTTTTTCCTTTCCGATTTCAGTTTGAGACATTTGGTGAGCTCTGATGCAACCTGATCTTTCAAGCCTTCTATTTCTAAGAGTTTGTATGTCTAGCTCAACTTCTCCTTGTTCTCTTCTTTTTGCAGTTCCCTGCCAGTTACCACAGCAAATGCTCTTTTAACTCACAAAAGTCACTGATGTCTCTCCACTGGCAACACAACCTTGCTTTTCCTACTTGTTTTGAAAGCACAATCATGTCTGCACACTTCAGCCTGAGAACAAGCAACTCTGCAAGCTCAGTGTCATATTTCTCTCTCTCATCTCCAAATCCAGAGATGCAAAAGCCTATTTTTTTTAATGGAATCTTTACCACCAAAAATGTCCCAGAAGAACCATTTTACTGATTTTTGCCTTATGCTCAAAATCCTTTTTCTTGACAAGTAAAACATGCCATTTGAATTGTGTACACAGCACATGTGATGTGTTCCCTTATTTCCAGAACTGTGTTAGAGCTGTAGCCAAGCTAACATCTGTGGAGTAACTGTCTAGTTGAACAACTAGCTGGATTTTCTTTTATGAAAGAAAACTCAGAAATGAGCAATTCTGCTCCAGGGACACTTTTGCAAGTTTTATGCTTCCTAAGGTAGCATGCCATGACTTACACACTGGTGGTTTTTTATTTTCTTTTCCCCCCCCCCTCCTCCTGTGACAGCTGTTGCACAATTACTCGTGTTCCTTCGTGATTTGTCCCCAAGCCTGAAGTCAAAATTAAGTTGTCAAAGAGTAGTGAATTTGACTTACCAGTTCAGCTCTGGGCAGAAAAGCTGCTCTGCCAAGCTTGACCTGCTATTAAACATTCGTGGCCAAGAGCCAGGAAAATGATCCTCTGAAAGTTAATTGTGAGGTTTTGTCTTTCCTCCCAACAAATTGCTCAGCAGCTCTTCCCCCACAGGGTCACTTAACAAGCGGGCTCAGTTCACTCAGAGAGATGAGGTTTCACTTCCCTGTGCACGAACTGAGACTTTGGAAGGTGAGAATCACCCATTCCTGCCTAAGAGAAGCACTAAAGCTTTGTACAATCAGCAGCCCAGGGATTACATAAATCTGTGGTGGATTGCTAATCCTACAGAGTAGATGACAGCCTAGAAAACCACAGAAAACAGCAAACTTCTCATTATTTTTTTTTCCTTTTGAGAGACAATCTTAGTAAGTTTTCCCCTAGATTTTCAGGAAAATAAAAGTTAAAACCATAACCAGAGCACAGCTGACAAAGATGTGGTTTCATCCAATAACTTCTTACCACTGTGAGAAAGGTGGCTCTGCTCTCTTCCTCCCTTTCTGCCAGCCCTCGTTGTACTGTCCTGACCCTGGCATCCACAGCCACCTTTCAGTTCATTCAAACTCACTGCACTATTGCAAAGCCAGAAGAGAAAGAAACAGGGAGAGTCCAATCTCAGGCATGGAAGACATGTTAATTCAGCTTCAAAACCATCTGATATACATTTCTAGGCAGTCACTGTGAAGTTTTCTCAAAAATCCATGGGAAGACCGGCTCAGTTATCTGCTCGGGGAGCCCGAGGTGCCATTAGGAAAGCTGGAAGGTAAAGGCCACTGCACAGTAAATGTAGGGTGATGTGGGACATGAACACAAGTGCTTGGGTTGGCACCAGCACAGCGGTTCCTTGTACATGCAGTGAAATGGGCCTGACACTTCCAGAGCATTGGGGAGGACCTGCTGACCCTTCTTGTTTGTCACGAGCCCTGAAATGAAAAGGTTTTTTCCCCTATCAGAAAAGCCAGCTTTTATTGAATTACTTGAAACACAACTCCCAGCGTCCAGGTAACGCAAAATAAAACGTAAAGGCTTTACAAACAACCCTGCTGCACCTGTTGTGTCCTCCCAAGGCAGACCCTTCCTTTCAGCTTGGTTTGCCTCAGTGCAGGCTGCACGGACTCTCCCAGAGGCCAAGGCTCTGCACTGGCTCCTGAGTACCAGCTGCTTCTGGTCCCCACAGTGCTGCAGAGTCCCTGCCTGTGAAATCCCACCCCACACTGCTGGCCCATGCCAGAGGCTTGGAGATTATCCTCCATGAGCACATCTGCTTATTTTCCATCTCCCTCTTCTCCCTCCACCAGGTCTGAGAGCCTCCAATGAAGAACTAACCAGTGAAACTAGTATTTGTCTCACAAGAGAAATCATTCCTAACTCGGTTTAAAATTTCCCTTAAAAGCTCCAAAGCCAAGGAAACATTTCCTCTCAATCGGTGTGAAATGGCTACTAGTGTTTCCTCCAGAAGTTTTGATAAAATAAAACAGACCCAGGCAGCAGCACAAACCACAGCAAGCTGTTTGAGTGTGTGCATAACAGTCCCAAACTGAGCACTGAAGGTCCACAGAAAGCAGATGACTGAATTATCCCGGGCTTGCTGAAACCCCAAGCTAAAAAAAAAGAATAAAAATTCTATCCCTCTACCAGTCCCCAAATCACAGAAGCTTTTTGGACCCCATCTTGCTTTGCAAGTTCCACTAATATGTGGCAGCACATTATCTTTGAGAAGAGCTCAGCTCAGCAGGTCTTTCAGGTCTGCTTTTTTTTTCCCTGAGATGGTGAAAAGTAGAATGATTTGCACTGATGCTTTGGCCAGTCCCTGTCTTCCCATTTGCTTCTTCACAGATTTTATGAAAGACATGAACTGCGTTGGCTGCCAGACTTTTATGGCTTCATCTGCAACATTTGCCATGTGCCTTTCCCAGTCTGAGCTTGTTTACTGCAGTGTCAGTCTCCGCCAGGAAAGGTGAAGGTTATTTTATGGCTGCACAGATGACTGCCTTGCACTCTGTGCTGTCAGTAATGTCCCCTCGTTTGCCATGCAGCTCCCTGAAACACACTTTCCAGGGATTCCTGATGACTTCCCATGCTGTTCGCACTTTGCCATCTGCTGCCCCGACACCACTGTCACAAGGCTTGGGTCTTCTGGTGAGATGGAGCGAGAAAGTCCTGTTTTTGCATTTAATGACCCCTTTGTTTCTGTCTGCCTCCAAAGCCACATTTTTTTTCCACAGTCTGTAGGCTTTCAGAGGGTGTGATACAGAAAACAGCTCCTATGTCTAAAATGGACGCTGCCCAAGTTACAAATCTTTTGACCAGCACACACAAAAAAAAAGAGAACAAGAGTCCAGGCGAGAACAGGATGTAAATGATGAAGGAAAATATCCCCCAAAAGGGTCTAACATCACAAAACTGACCTTCTAGTAAAGATTGCTGTGCAGAGAGGAAGGTAGCAGCACTTGTAGCAGAAGAGACACGAGTTACAAGCAGCCACTAGGATCAGTGAGATGGGAAAATTCAGAGTCTAATTGAAGAATTTGGAAGGTTTCCATGGCTGCAAAGAAGAATCTGCAAAGCATCAAAGACACAACCCAAAAGCTGCCTGCAGAGCCACTGCAAGCAGCCCCCCAGGGGCTGTGCTTGCTGTTATTGCCCAAGTGCAAAAGATGAGGTGACTTTGGTACCCTCCACTCCCTTTTTACAGCCTAATGTCTTATATTCAGCAGTGTTTCACAGCTGCAGCATTGCACAGAGGCCAGAGCTCCTCAAAATCTGTTTGGTATAATAATTAAACTGATTGTGATAGATCCCTCCTAACATCTTGACTGAGCTGCTTTTTCAGGGAAAGCAATTTTTTCATTCATTGCTTCAGAGAAATGACCTGCAGGTCCCAAAGACATTCCCTAAAGGGCTCAAAATTATTTTGAAATAAATATGGCCTCCAGATTCTAAGTAGCACATTAAGCAAAAACGTGCTTAAATTTGTTCATTGTGCTCCACAGTCTGTAAAGACTTGGGAGAATACTGGAGTTTTCCAGCACTTATTGAAGTCTGCATCACTACTCTTCTTTGAGAGTGACTATCAACTGATTTCCCCCAAACTGTTATCATAATCACAGTTTCCTCGTCATGTATTGCTCAGACAAAGCTAGCACATGAATGGCAATACATTAATCATACATTAATGCATTTACAGAGTAGAATATTTTAATGTCAGAATAGTGTGTAGGTATGTTTGTGCACAAACATATTTAGAGGTATACCAGAGAAAATGGGGTGTCATGTGCTACATTATTTCCTATGTCCATTCTTTTTAATTTGGAAGAAAAAGCAGGTTTGAATCTCATATTTCAGGTGCTATTAAAGGGGAAGGTGAAAAACACTGAGCACCTACAGCCACTCTCAGAAAAAGTGCAAATAAAACCATCATGAAAGTGTATGAACAAAGTATTTTCTGATGTACCATCTTTCCTGCTTTCAAATATATTCTGCTGCTTGGGTTGCACTTTATCACACCACATTTTCCTCGCAACTGTTTTATTTTATGATTGCTCTAGAGATCTACAGCAACTTAGAGGAGGGGAGTGGTGACTGCAAGCAGGTTACAGCTGCTTGACGAAATACTGCCTTTATGATTAAGCTTTGTACAACTGCTGTGCAAAAATATAAGCCAACAAAAGATCACCTTTGCTCATGACCATATTGATGTGAACAGCTTTTGGGTGAGGCTGATCTCTATTAGACACTTGAATGAAAAAGAATTATAATTAGATTGCCTTTTTGAGCAGTACTTTGGTATCCATTGAACTGCAGCCACCTCCAGAGCTTTCCTGTCTCCCTGCAACAAACCCGGTGAGCCTGTGACAGAAACCTCAGCGTGTTCTGTGCACCTCAATCCTCTGCCCAGAGCTCAGGAATCCTCTCTTGTTCTGATCCATCAGCTCTTGAGATATCATCTTCCTTCCACACATGACAGAGGGAATGATGAGCCTCTCCCACTTCTTCCTGACAACACCAAGTTACAGATATCATTCCCACAGCAGGCAAACTAGAAACATGGGAGTTTCAAAGCATTTGGCAGGGTTTTTTTTTAAATTATTATACCAGAAAGTTGAACAAATCCATAGATAAACCAAGTGAACGTCAGATTTTTCATATAGAAATTTGATTTCGTGTCTAACAGGATGCTTCTTGCCTCCCTTCCAGGTTTTCCCTCATTTCTGTAAGAAGACTGTTACTGTGTAACCTGCAGATTTTAATTTTTTTTTTTTTTAATTGAGGACTGCAAGGTACAAGCAGTACCAGAGCATCTCTTTTTGCACATTTTGAAAATACGTGGAAATTAACTTTTAACACTTAAAAAAACCCATTGCAACTCCACCACAAATTCAGTATTACTGTACAACTATCAATGAATATTTACAAAATTCTTATATCTTTCTCCTGCCTTCTAGAAACAAGAATGTCAAGATTGAGTAGGAAGAACCACGAGCTGAGTTATCGAGAAATAACAAACAACTGTTTCCCGTGTCACGACTGAACATGAAAAGCACATTAATCTTGTCCTCTGCAAACATTCAGAGTAAAGGACAGACAGGAATTGTTTTTCCTCTTCTCTGAAAAGCAGCCTGTTAAGTGACACCTCGATGGGAAATTCTTTAAAGTTTTGACTAAGATGGCTTCACCCATGGAGCTAAGATAAGAAAGAAATCAATCTAAAAGCAAATGAAAGCTTAACACCAGTGAAGAAGCATCTTTCAAATTAACTCACATTCTCTCACTGACCATCTACCTCCTATTCTCATTTTAGGAGAAAACCTGAAGAGGACAGTGTTACACCTGCACATTCCTGACAATGCTGCAAAAGCACACAGGACCTGCCCAAGGTGGCAGAGGAGAGAAAGATGACTACTTGCATGGAAAATAGTAAGAAAACACAAAAGCCTGCATGCTTTCTCAGCCTTCTCTCCCTGGTGAACCTTCTGAGGGCTTCAGTCTCCCTAAGGAATGTGGCCTAGCTTACAAAGCAGCCCAGGCAACAAGAGAGCTACCCCAGCCTTTGATAAATTTTGCTTAGACCTTGTTACATTCCACTGCTGCTCTGAGCTGTTGCAGTACCTGTACCAGTATAAGCCAGAGGAGTTAACTCATCTTACATCTCAGAAGGAAATTTAGACCTCACCTTTGTAGTTGTTATAGAACACATTTCACCCTAAAACCTGTATGATATTTGTGGCCAAAATGTTGATTAGGGGTCTAACACAGGAAAATCTTACAATAATTATTTCAATGGTTTGAAGGTCATCTCCACATTTTTGGCTGAAGTGGCCTGTCATTGTCAGCAAGAATCACTTAGCATTAGCTGTCCCTACAAGGGCAGTATAGTTTGGGAAAGCTACAAAAACCTTTTTTGTTGGTCAGTCCCCTCATTCTGGGGAATGAGATTTTCACTTTGGTTATGGAAGTCATTACTAGGAAAAGAGTATAAGACACCTTCTCCTCTTAAAGGAATTGATAACATAATAACCATGATTATTGTGAAAGGTAGAAACAGGAGTGACAGGCAAATGGGGTTTGCACCTGGAAATTCCCTCCTGAGCACATTAGAGCTACTCCTTTCTGCACAACAAGGGTGAAAAGCACAGTGCAAAAACCACAGTTGTTCATGCATGGCATAAATCATAACGCCAAGCACACTGAGCACAAGGATCCTTCTCTAACAAGCCTGATACTGGTCCCTTACCTTTGGTTGAGTTTATCAGAGAGATGAAGATTAAAGGCTTGGTTTGTACTGGAAATCACAAGTTCTGATATTTATCCCCAAATTATAAATTTCATGTGTCACTCTGGAAACATACTATTTAAAGTGTATCTCCTTTCCTAGCTTGTGAAATGGATACTGATATTTTTGACTAAGGCTGTGGTTTGGATGTGCCTACAAGAATATTTCAGTTCATTTGTGAAATAATTACGATATGATCACTGAAAAAGAGCTCAGTTATATAAGAGTATCAAGATTGTCTAACACAGGAATTGCATATACAAAACTTGACTTAAAAAAACTAATCTGGAAGTCTAAAATATTGCTTCTGCTGAGAAGAACTAGGCTTTTCCCACAGCTTTCAATTTGTGATGGACTTCTCTTTAGGATCATAGAGACTCTCTCAATGGCTATTCATGTGTACTTCTCCTTTCAGTTATTTAGTGATTTTCAGAGAAGCCATGAACAAATGAGTTAAGTAGGCACATATTCTAACTTTTGTTCAAAGCCTGAGAGAACTAGAGAAAAAATTTAAAAACTAAATACAAGAAAGGCCCACTGACAAATGTACATGGTGATCATTCCAGTATGGATTGCCTGAAAAAAACACCTGAGGAAGTGGTATTTTCAAATCATGCGGTTTCTACAGTTTGAAAATATTTCAGAGCAAAAAAAGCTTACTTATACTACTTTGCTCTGAAGTTTTGCTGTAAAAAAAAAAAAGAGCAGGTTCTTGCAGTTGCCAGTAAGTCCTTAAACTCATGCATAAACACTTAGCTCATTCTTGGATTCATACATAAAGACAGGATGGTTTGCAGCTGTGAATTGTGAGTGCTTTTTAATAAAACCATTCAGTGTTTCCTGACACAAAATCCTAAATTGACTTGTTATGGTTTACTATAGTGCATATATGGCTGTTAAATTCATTACTACATTTGGTGCAGTCTCACTTACAGCAGCAGCAATTTCACACCCTGTAGTGGCAATCCTAAATAGAAAATTAAATTATACATTTGCTTCAGTTCAAGCCCTGAAAACTATCTCTGTGTAAAACAACAGAGCATCTCTTTGGACAATAGGATGTTATTATTTCACAGGTATTAAAAACAGGTCAGCCTCAGCAAGGTAAGAAAGGGGATGAGAGAAATAACTACATCTTTATCTGGTGGGTACTGAACCTGATAGGTAGAGTACAAGTGCAATTGTATGAGCAAGAGTGACCAAGGAGATGGAGAGCCACAGCAGACACACCAAAAGTCAGGAAAGGATAATATTTTGGGCAGGGGGGGGTAGAGAGGGGACAAATACTTCAGGATTTTCAACCCACAGAATGAGATAAAGCTCAAAGTCTGCAGATGAAGCTTTTATCCAGCTTTACAGAAACTACCAACCGAGAGGCAAAATGTTGTAATTTAGCTTGGTATGATTTCTAATGCAAAAACATAAACGACCTTTTTAACAATTGATCATGCAATAAAAACAGCAAGTATGCTCCTGGTAATACTTCCCTGGCATCCTACTACGATGTTTACAATGATCTCCTTCAAGCTCTTCCAAATCACTCTCAAAATGAGTCTAACAGATATCCTGGCAGGTTAATAGGACAGCTCTGCTCTCAGAAGCTCATGCCAAGCAGGTCATCCATGGATATTAACAGCTAGGAACAGTGCTATTAGATTAAATTGCATATTTACCAGAAACACGTTAAACATCTTGCCCTGCGTAACAGGGTTTTCTCTTTTAAAGACAATTAGTTTGTAAACTATTTATGGGAACTCAGAGACAAAAGTCAAAGAGGTTGTTAGGCTGCCTGTGAGCTTGGCTTTTCCTGTGTTTTGTTCTGAGAATTTGATTAAGGACAATGACTAAAATTACAGGAACAAGAGACATTTCCCTTCACTGGCTACATCTATATAGTTTCAAGGAGAAAAGGCAGCATTATATTATCTCATTTGACATCCTCTTAAACACAACCTAAAGAGCACTGGTCTGAACCTGAACCTTACATTCAAACAAAACAGATCATCTCCTGTTGCTCAGGGTGGAAATCATGGGAGGAAGGACTCCGCTGAGCCAAAGCAGAGGGTGACTACCCAGAAGAGGCTGCAGTGGTGCTCAGCCCAGCATGTTTGTCACAGCTCATCTTGAGTTTTGACTGAATCAAGTGCCTTTCACATCGTTTTAATTGAATGACTGTTTCTGTTGAAACGAGTTCATCCAAGGAAAAAAAAAAAAAAAGACAGCAAGGCCAAAAATAAAAATCAATGTTTACTGGCCTGAAGATGTGCTGACTAATCTATATCAAACACCCAGACCAGCTTGTCTCTTGCAATTATGAAGCATATGAATTACATAAAACACCCATTGAGTACTGAGATTTATATGCTTCTTACAAATATTTTTTACAGTCAATGTTACTGTATAAAGGCACTGAGGTAAAAGTGTGGGGGCATTTTACAGAGCCTCATCCTGCCCTGAGCTCAGTGTAAGCCATGCCTGCAGACCTTCACTGATTTCTGCAGGACAAGCAGCTTGCACAGGGATTCAGGACAGTAGCAGCCAGAACACATTTTGAAGATAGAACTAGAGAGCAAATTCTATTTGGAGACCTGAAATCGTGGTGTTTTTAATTACAGGACACGTCTTCTCTTTTCAATACATGACTGCATATGAGCAATGCATTTATTTTATTTTTTTTTCCTTCAGTGGCACACATCCCTCCTCTGCAGGTGTGCTGCCAGGCAGAGAGGATGATTTCAGGAAGGGACAGCCTCCCCAACATTGCCAAGCTTTTCACATACCACCTCAGAATTAGCGAGGCTGAAAGTCATAATGAGGAAAAATCTAAATACTACCTCCAGAAATAGCCTGCCTATTTTCACACCTTAGATCCCACCGAGACAATACTGAAGAAGAAATTGCCTCAACCACCTGCCTATGTGCAGTTCAAGAAATAACTGACTAATGGTGTGGTGCCCACAAATGCAGAGTCGATGCTTCGATTTCAGAAGCGCTTGCCTCTTCTTGCCCATCACAAATAAAAGCCTTTTTGCCCTCAAGAAAGAAACTTTAGGGAGGGAAAAGACCCACTCCAAATTTGTCACAGTAATTTATTTAGAACAGCCAAAGAAAAGCTATGCTGGAAAGACAGTGAATGATCTTGTTAAGAGCCTCTGGAAAAGTACTGGAAGATGCTCTTGTCTTCTTGAGAGAGAATTCTCATCAGGTGCAAGTTTACTTCCCAAAAAGTCAAGCTGAAAGCTTATTGGATTGGCAACGGATTACCTTACTTACAGCCATGTAAGTAATTTAGTGACACTGTGTTGAAATAAGATAAGACTGGGAGTAATTAGATACTTATTTAACAGACAAAACAGCAGAATACTTGCACAGAATACAGACTTTGCACCATCTGCTGCAGGCCCTTTAAAGGTCGTCTGGATCACCTGAAGTGCACTTGTGCCTGGTAAGCTTAATTAAGAGCTCAGTGTAGAGTTTCACAAAGAAACAAATCACTAATCCTCCAGTCAAAAACAGGCAAGTACATATGTGTTTAGCTTAATGCTATTCTTGACCTGGGGATTTTACCTTATTATAATTGTAGAAAAGCTTGTAGGGGTGTGCTAGAAGATGCCGGGGTATTTTCTCAGTGTTCAGATAATTTTTTTTTTTTTTAATCAGGTCAGGACTACAAGGTCTCTGTTAATATTTCTCAAAATAATTTCTTTAGGAAAAAAAAAGTTGCTGATCTCTAATAGCATTTCTTTGAACCCTGTAAAATCTGGGCTGACTGACATTATGCCAAAAGACAGCATATTTTCATTCTGTTTTCAGTGCCATCTTAGCATCTCTTGCTAACTCAGTTTCCTCTGACCTCCAGCAGCCCTTCTTTCCTGCATGAGGAAACAGAATGCAGACTATCAAACCACAACAACAAAATGCCTTCCCCTTCCATCTTGACAGCTTTGTAGTAAAGTACAGAAATATTTGCCAGCTCTGGGAACCAGAGTAGAATTCTTGCATTCAAAATGGAAGTGAACTGTTTTGATCTGGCCAAGCCTGAAAAAAAAAAAAACCCTCTATTTTCCCAGCTATAGAGCAATGATTCTCAGACAAGAGACGACAGGGCCAGACTCCGTGGGGCTGTAGTACAGATTGAGAGGTGCTTTGGCTCTGGACCGTGTGCTCTGCACCTGTGAAACCCCAGTGCAGCAACCCTGTTTGGCCTCAGCTCCTCTGAAGGGAGCATCATAAATGTGTCTCTTTTCAATGACATCTCTGTCTCAAAGTACAAGTGAAAAAACCCCACAAAAACAAACTCCAAACCAGACACGAATCTGAACTTTGTGGACCCAGCAGCACATCTCCCACCGGCGGCAATGGTGAAAGACATCTGGAAAATACTGATGTACTGGTGGGGATGTTTTAATTCCACTGCACAAAGATGGCATCATATTCTGTCCTTATCATCCTTCTTTTTAGACTTATTTTTCCACTGGCTTTGCCAAATAGATGTTACTGTAGCTTCTACCAGCACCAGTGAAAGCTTTTCTGAAGTACCCCCCTGAAGTGCACCCAGCTGATGAAGGAATTATTTATCAACTTTTCTAGGGAATATGGAGCTCAGGCCTTCACATACTCTGAA
The DNA here is from genome assembly GCA_013397755.1 of Cnemophilus loriae. Classification (NCBI taxonomy): domain Eukaryota; kingdom Metazoa; phylum Chordata; class Aves; order Passeriformes; family Corvidae; genus Cnemophilus; species Cnemophilus loriae. Next base: position 150,882 of record VZTF01003939.1, read on the forward strand.
ATACCATGTCAATCACTAACAGAAGGGAAAAGAAAAAAAAAGTCCAGCTAAACCAAAGTGATTTCTGTTTCAAAATAGCCCTATTTCTTTAAATTAATCAGTGATAGTTCAGGAATCACTTGGCAAACAACAAAAAAAAAAAGCCCACAAAAAAACCCCATGTGAATGGACAACATATATTGCATGCAGCCAGACAGAAAAAGGGGGTAACAGACCTAGACGTGAAAAATCTACATTCTTCTGCTTTGTTCAGTCATAGAATAGTTCTTCTAACTTGTGTCCTTAAGAGTGATAGAAGTGGTCAAATACCCTTCTGAAAACTTAAAATTATTTTTAAGACTCTTGCCTGAATGTTTGACTGTTTAAGTCCTCTATCTTTTCAAAGTTACAGCACAGCAATGTTAAAATATAAACCATTAAAAATGTAAAACCAAGCAAAAGGGATCAGTGCGAGATTTTTGGTAGGGATGAAGATGCTTAATCAACTTAAATATAACATCTGACATTATTCCTTTAGATATTTCTTGACTTTAGAGCAAACATGAAATTATATTTTGGGATTGAACCTGATACAGCTCAAGATCTGTCATGACAGGAAGAGTAGCTGGTAATTTAAGAAAAGCCTGTTGAAGTAGGTAAGTGTTTTGTATGCAAAAACAATAGCCAACTCTGTGTGAAAGGGCAAAAAACTTTTCTTAACAATGCAAAGCAGACAATTGCAAAAACTGACTGGAACAGCTGTAACATGCCACAGTATCTATAATTAACAAATTTAAACCGCTTGGTACAGACCTGAGTCCAACGTGCCACTCCAGAAAGCGCTGCTTCTCTTGGAAGCACCTAACGAGAGAATATTAATCATGGCACCATTGCCAATTACCTCTTTCCTTCAGGACACTAACATCTGCATGCTCCCGTGGGAAACACGTCAGCCTGGACAGGCACACGCATAAAACTGAGCACAGCAACACGGTGCCTTATTCCTCCTGCAATGTAACTTCATGGGCCCATTTCACCACACTTATGGGCAACAGACTGGACTCTCAGGCATCCATCCAAGAGGCCCCAAGGAATGCTGACATACGTGGCAGAGCTGGGGGGTTATTCTGTCCCCTGCTCTCATCTTCTCCTACCTTCAAAGCTGTAACTTCATGTTGGCTCCCCAAACAGCAACCTGCACTTCGATAAAACAGAGAGAAGGGAATCTGAACCGTTTCCGTCGCTATATGCAGCAAGATGCACCTTCAAAAAAAAAGATCTTTCTCACTTGGTCCAGGTTTTCTTCCATCATCGCCAACAGCATTTCCTAGATGAGGCTTTACAGCTGCAAAGTAGGAGTGTATTATAACCAATGTGTGTGCACTGTACACGCACAGTCAGGTGTGCACACAACAGCTACAATCAGCCACTGCTGTGGGGAGTATCCATCACACTCCCTGCATTAGCTAAATGTGGTCTCACCTGTGCTTTTACTGGGTTCAAGAGACTTGCAAGTGCTTTTGTACACAAGCTTGCCGTAGACTATAACACTGCTTATGGTTTAAATCCTTATTTTGTTAACAGAAATATGCAGGGTAATAAATTTTAAAAAAAAGGTTTCTGCTTCCTACAATTCAGGACAGGCTAAATATCATAGAAATAAACACCTTCAGAGATTTTTAAGTCTGCTTTCACGATCAGAAATTTTTCTTTGCAACCTGTCTTTATGTTGTTCCAGAAGATGCAGAAAAGTGTTGACTCATTTTGTAATATAAAGGATGCAAGCTGTAAATAGAGAGCAAATGATGAACAACTCTTTTTGCCACAGTGAAACCCAGACTGAGGGATCTTAAAAGACAAAATTCATCTCTTGCACTAGATGTTAAGCATATAACCCTTTGACTTCAGTCAGCAAAACTGGGATTTATCCTCTGTACAAAGCTACTGCCAAAAAACCACTGCTGCCCATGAGCTCAGGGTGCAGGAACACGGCAGAGCCTGTGCTTGTGGTGCCTTCTGGCAGAAAGGAACCATCACAGAGCTCAGGGAAGAACCATCACCTGCGTGTGAGAGCCTAAGTGAGCTGATATCTGAACAGCTCTGGCAGCAAAACTCCGCATTTCATGAAGCAATTTTGCTTTGTGGGAAAGGGAATAGAACACACACAGGTGGAGGTTAGCAACAGCTTGCGGACTTTAATAGGTTCCCTTCCCCTTTTCAAAAGGGATCCAAATGTTCAAGCCATCGTCCTTAAACTGAAAATTTTGATTGCTATGAAAGAGTTGGGAAAGGATTCTGTTTACAGCACATCCCTCAAGAATATTTTGGAATGTGCCCCACCTCCTCCAGAAACACTGAAATGTCAAGTGCATTGAAATCTCTACTGGTGTTACTATGAGTAAAGGTGATCCAATGCTTCATACACCAACATAAATAAGCTTATTTTACTGTTATTAAGCAAAACTGAGAAATACTTATAAAAATATCTAGAAAAACCTCCAGCCTTCCAAGCTACATCCTTGCTACATTTAGATAGCCAAGAGTCAGGTCTTCCAAAAGCTTTTAATTTTCTGTCAAATACATTGAGAATAAGCTGTAAAGACTTTTTTTTTTTCCATAAATTTCTTGTTCCATAAAAGCAAAATAAAATTTTATAAAACCAAACACACATCCCCCTCCAACTTTCATTTCTTAAGCAATGACATGGACATGCTCAGAGTAAATTACAGTTCATATTAAACAAGTTTTACTAGGGAAAACAAGAACAACAACAAAAATCACTAATTAGAGGTAACATTGAGACCTTCCTCTCAGCTCCCAAAGTCAAAGCAATATATCTGTAAAGGTGAGATGAAATGATGGCCCTCTGCACATGGGAACAGCCTGGCTGCTCAGCAGCCACGGCTCCTAACAAGCCAGCAGCAGTACCATAAAGGTGTGCAGACAATGAAAGCAAGCCAGCAGCTAATTCTGAGCCTAGCCAACCTTGAAAGAGATGCTTTTCTCTCCCTCCCAGAAATTATGGAAAGGGGGCTTAATAAAGCACTTGGAATTTTTCAGGCATCTCTCTCCGCTCCCTTCAGTTTTACGGCACTCATCACAGCCCATCCTTTCCACCCTTGCATGCACAAGTTGCCACAGACAGCTTTGAAGGAATGGATCAGTGCTTCTGCAAAACAGAAAATGCCACTAAAACGTTGCAGGTCAAAGGAATTAAAGCATCTCCTTGCTCGGGCTATTTTAAGGATACTGAAATTCTTCTGTAGTGCAAGGTAACAGCTTCAGCTATTAAGTGCCAGACTGTTTAACATGTGTATTCTTGCAGAAGGTCACGTAGGTTTAAGCAGAGAGACAGAGCACTTAAATTTTCATTTGAGACAAATTAAAGAACTAGTTACCTCTTGAAAACATCTAGAAAAAATTCTTGGTATTCACCAAGGTACCTTTCCAAAGGCAGGCTCCCTCAGGTTTGTATTGATACAGAAAGCTGCCAACAAATGCCAGAAGGATCAGAGCTGAAGGAAAGCGTGTTAGTGAGAGTGTAAACTTGAGGTAAGTCCATCTCAGGATTTACAGATTGCAGCTTTCTGAAACAAACGCCCTCTGCAACAAAAAGGATGGACCTCTAATATAGCCATACATAAAAATAAATCACATAATTGCCGTCCTCCAAAATTACAAAGTCGTTTTTCACATATATTGCCTTCATGGTTGGTATCAACAGAATTTTTGCTTACAAAGGACATCTGCAACAAATTATAGCCCTCCCCTCTCTCCTTATTAATTACAATTAAAACATTCCTACAAAAGAGTTTCTTGAACAAATAAAGCAATCTATCATTTTTGCACGCTTAGAAACTCAGATTCACCAATGTTTGTTCCAGCAGGCAACATTTAGTCAAGGAAAACAAACAAAAAATCAAAATGGGCAAACATGAGCAGGTCAGTCTCCACAGAGACTCAGCTGGAATGATAAATGGAGCCCACACATTTCACACTTGGACTATTTGGGAAACAAAATCACCTGCTGGCGCTTGTTTCTCTTCAAGTCCTGCCATCCATAAAACACAAAAAGAACAGCCCCAGCCCCATGAAACTCTTGACAGCATTATGTGCATTATGCGGGGACTTATTTGCTCCACAAAGCCGTTGTGAGCTCTTTCAGCTCCCATCGTGGACCAGAGCAAAGCAAAACTGAGATGTAAACCATGAGAGGGGCACAGGCACCAGGCAGCTATTCCAGCTTTGCCAGGTACTTCTCATCTGCCTTGACAGTGATTCATTCCCCCTCTTGTCCCTCCTATCAGCTAAAACGCCACTCATTAGCAAGACTGTAAGCAAGGAAATTTTCTCCTTAGCATCTCCCTCCCAAGAGATCCAGCTCGGGAAGAAGAGCAGGACTTTATCAGGGAAAAGAGAGACCAAGAGAGGGCAGTGGGTGGGAAAAGCTGATGGCAGACAAAGCAAAAATGCTCAGGAGGAAGGCAAACAACCAGAAAAACAGAGAGATAGGCAGCTGAAGCCAATTGCTCACAGCTGTGATTGATATTTAAAAAGTGGGGAATTCCTTAATTTTGGTGCTAAACTTTCTCCACACTTCCCTACATATCTTTGAAAAAATACAAGCTCCTAACTGAAGGAGTTGCTTCTTAATAGAAACTTAATAACGTTGTCTGAGGAAGGTGAAGAAATGCAGGGCAAGATAAAATTAAAACAAAAAATCTGATGAAACGGGTGTTATTTTATGGATACAAAATGGTACTATTTTCATGTATTTAACCCTACACTCCACATTTCTTGACAGAAACGTGTATAAACCTGTTCTTCTGAATTTTTAAAGACACACTGAAAAGGAGGAAACAAAGCCAGGAAATGTCTTTCCCCAGCATTTACTGTTCCTAAATTTACAAGGTGATACATTTGATAAGTACTTCGGGTAACAGCTGAACCCTTACAGCTTTGGGGCCAACACGGTGGCACAGCTGAAAGAGCTTTCTTCTCCGAGTAACCTGGTGACAACAGCACATCATCTCCAGGTGGTTTAGGACCCTCTGGGCTCCCCCCTTGGCACCTGAGGGAACTCTGGTGAGACCTCTGCTCACTCATTTCTGGAGACTGTCTAGAGCACTCAGCACCACAAAAAGAATATTTAAGTGGCTTCTGCTGCCTCCATAAATTCCTCTTTCACAGTTTATTGTGGAAGATATCAGCCCTGATAAACACCAGCTCTGTTTTACGACACAACAAGAAAAAGTTTGTAATGATCTGGTTAATGATACCACCTCATCAGAAATTTTACATCAGGACAATAAAGTGCCTGTTTGTTTTAACTGTCTATTACTCCCTAGGGACTAATTCACATTGTACTGCATAGAATTCACACATACCCCCTGATGGTTTCATATCTGTTTCCCCCACATTATTATTGAATAGATTATTTTTCTTGAGTACTTTTTCCCCTCCATGATACAGCACAGCAGTGCTTGAAAAAAATTGGCAAAAGGAGACAGAGAGACAGACATCCTTTACACTAAAATATCATGGGAATGAAGTTCCAAGCAGCAGCATCCATTATCTGCAGATAAGATGCTTTTCATTCTTGGCTAACACAGGTAGTGGAAGTGGTTACTTGTACCTCAGTCTGAAATGATCAAAGTCAGGAAAAAAGATTAGATGTCAAAATACTTGAAGTGTATCTCTTTGATCAGGATCAAAATCAAGACTGAACTTTGAATATAATGTGCTAGTACATTTCAGTGGTCCTTTGAAGGGGGAAAAACTTTAATTCATGAGCAAGTAATACTGTTGCTACAAATGGGATAGGAAAGCTGACATCTTATTCTCATCTCCTAATTTGGTAAACCCACCATGCTTAAAAATTTCACTTCTTTCTTAAGAATCTGAATTCCTGCTTTCCAGTAGAGCTGCATGGCTTGTGTCATCTTCATATGCTGTGGTGCTGACATTGATATTTCACTCACATTTTCTGCACAGCCTCATAAACAGATTCACTTACACATAACCAGGCACAAAACCATGTCAGTCTTTCATTTTTATCCCTTATCTGAAGTAGAATCAGTTCTGTATCATGCTCCATAGTGTTACATGTTATTAAAACATATTAAGGAAGATTTGTCCCATCTCCTAGGGGTGCACACAGGACACTGGGGGAAAAATATAACTAAAAATAACAAACAAAACAAGCCCAAACCCACCTAACAAAAAAATCAGAGCAATGTTTAAGGACCAAGACAATCATATAGTTACAAGTCTGTCATGGACAAATTGACTGCAACAACAGCAAAAAAGTGTTCAAAACAGTTACAAAATAAAATTAGTAATTCCTGCTACCTCTCAGTTATCAGGTCACTAATATTTTGAAAAATGCAGAGGAACAAGTAGAAAAGAAACGTGATCCTGAAGGTCACTCTCCATGCAAAATTCTGGCACAGAAAACCTTACCAGATTAATTGCTACCCCATGGCAGGGGGTTGGAGCTACACGATCTTCAAAGTCCCTTCTAACCCAAGCCATTCTGTGATTCATTCTATGAATCCATGATTAAAATTGCTACTCAGGCCTGAAATGTAGAATTGTGAGGTAAATAACAGAAGAGGTCTGAAGCCATATAAGTGGTTTCCAGACTTTAAAAGTGACGAAACAAAGAATTCCATGCAAAACACAGATTAATGCATGAGGTCACATCAGACTGAGCCAAATTCAAGCATCAAAGTGGCTACGTGGGCTCTTAAGGCTGTTGTAAAAATGAATAAGCCAGTGGCACAGAGTCATGTAAAACCAACTGGAAGTCAGCACACAGTAATAAATAGGACCGGGGTGCTTTTAGTCCTGTATCAGCTCTTTCACAAAACAACTTCTAAGGGAAAATTACAAGTTCGAGCAGTCAGTGGTAGCTTCACAGTAACTTCCGTTCAAAGCCTGGGTTGAAGCTTGCTATTTAGACAAAAGAAGGCTTTTCTTTGTAGTCAATAAAGATTTTTCAGGGAATTCACTGTGAATATGCACAAATTATCTTTAGACATTCTGAGACAACACACGAGCAAAAAAAATAAATGACTGAACTATTAACTGAAATCACAGTATTGGCTAGAAGATAAGAGAACAGGGACAAGGATTATAAAAATTAAACTGCTATAGCTTGAAAACAAAACACTGTGAAAGATCATTACAGCATGTCTGAGTCAAAAATAATGCAGACAGTCAGCAATACAACGTCAGATTTTTATTTCTCTTTAGTCCCTTCTGTGATTGGGAGCTTGTTTGCTTGCTTCAGTGTTGAGACAGGAGTGTGTTTGGCGACTTTTTAAAATGATGCCCATTATTCAGATGGTAGGTTCGTGCACTCCATCATTGTGACACCAAGTTGGTTTTTGACCGGGAAGATAAAATGCAGCTAATTAGCCTACAAAAATCACTTGCACTGGAAGTACTCCACCCCTCATTAAGATACAAAGTAAGGCTGGATACTGAAAATGCCTCGTGTCCACCTTCCAGAAAAAGCTGGTTTTATTCTCCATTTGGGTGGTATAAAATGCTACAAACTCAAAACACTGGACAAAATGACCAACACTAACTGTTGCCAATTTTATTTTTTTATTTCTCTGAAGAAAGCAAACAAGGTTTAAGAATTCCTAGCTATATACAAGTTTTGTTAGACTAAAATACACTGTAAATCAGCAGCTTAGTTTAGAAAGAGCTGGCATGTACCTTGATAGGCACTGACCAGGAAAGAAAAAATATCCAACTCTGATTCAATAAAGTTGTTGTTGATTCTGGTGCCCTTTCCACTGTAAATAAAGATGAAAAGCACAATTACTCACAGCCTAAAAACCTAGGAGCCACTGAAAAGCTCCACCTCAAAGTGATAAACTTGAACCACAACTAAAATTTCCTTATGAAGTTATCAAATTAATTCTGGAGTGGTTCTGCTTGTGAATGGTTTGAAAGGATTAAAATGTTGCAGCATATTAAACCGTGCTCTCATCCAACCAAAAAAACAGACCACACAACCAAAAAACCAAGAAAATTTAATGTAAAATGTTTTTCCAGGTAGGTCACAACTGTATGTTTTTTCCATGACATATTTAAGACATTGTCAGCCATCATATTTAAACAATTAATGGTATGGTCAGTGATCAAATGACAGTGGCCATTTGTGGAATCCTTCTGATGGGCATTCTCTCAGCTTTGAAATAATGACACCCAAAGATAAACACTCCAGGAATGAAGAGCTGCTTTCAACTACTTGAATCATTGTACATCAGCCAAAATTAACATTCAATATAACCCTAACTTATATAACGAAAAGTACCATATATCTCACTCATACACAAAGCAATTTCACATGTTCTTCTAGTAAGAACTTTCTTCACATAATGACTTCACAAGTTTTAAGCTTTTGAAAGCAGCAATTTGTTCCCTGTCTGCCATGAATGGTTCTTTGCTAGGTGCAAAAAAAGGGCTTTGGAATGACAAAGGCTCAGACAATAAAGTCGGCAGCTAAAGAAATTACTGTGTTCTGCATTGTTACACTCCATAATTATATAAATTTAATCCTCTAAGTTTGCTTTTGCCATAGCATTTTCCTTTACAATGTTAGAATTGCCTTTTGATGGAGTCTGAGATTTTTCCCCTTTCTGGCCCACAGCACTATGGATAACACCTTTCTCATCAAGTTTTGAATTCCCAGGAGAAACGCTATCAAGAGTGAGACTGAGTCATGTTCCCAGACCAAAATTAAGCCTTTTGGAAGAAAAATTAATAGCTGCAGCTGCCTTCTCTACCCTATTCCAAATACATTTTATAAGCTAGAACTCTCCCTCTACTCCTGATAAACTTCAGCAAGAATCCAGATAGAAGCCTCAGCTGAGCATTTACAAACACACACAGTCAAACAAGAACACCGAGATAAGCAGCAGGGGCCAACATTTTACTTAACATCACTTAAAATTTGATGTTTAGATAACTTGAAGTCAACTGAATCCATCAGGAATCAGAGAGAAATAATTTACAGGTAGATATGGATCTGAACTACTTATACAGTTCTAAAGAAACCCTAGTTTGCTTAAATATACGTAGTCAACAATGACATGATGAAGGAATCCAAAGCATTCTAGTCTAGTATCACTCGTGTCTACATTTGAGCCTGTTTGGGCTTTGCATTAAAAAATTGTGATTACAACGAAATTAAACAAGATGAGATAGGAAGCAGCTTGAATAGTGGAAATCAGCTTTGAGCTATGTGTTTACCCTCCTTTTAGTCAAGTGTTTTAATTTCATTGTAATAATGTTGCTCCCTTATGTTTATATATTTTGCCCTTTTTTATCCTGTTCATAATTGAGCACATATAAGTCATGTTAAGAACACTTACCTACTAATTGAAAATGTGTATACAGTTGGATCTCAGTGGTGAGAATGATACTAATCTTACTGCTCGGCTCATGGGCAAGGTTTCTGGGAAATATTTGTCACCCCATTTTCCCAAAAGGATCCAAATATGTAAATAAAATAATTATTTCTTAATAGGAGCTACATAATTTTTTTTCTGTTCTTAAAACATTCAGAGGCGCATAAATGTGTTAAGTATCGTGTTATAGTACTACAAATAGAATATAGAAGGCAAAACCCAAATGAAACATTAACATTACTAATTAGTAATTCAGAAGAGGGGATTTTTAGTGTGAAAGCTTGACTAAAACTATTATTTGATATTGCTAAACGTTCTACTGTGCAGAAAAGCTGATTAATGCATGAGCTGGGAGAAGGTTATTTTAGAACAGTCCAGCAGCAGATCAGCATCTTTTAGCAAGAGAGAGCTATGTAAACAACAGACATTCATAATTCAGAAAGATAACTTTCAAAGTAGAACAAAAACTTATCTCCTTCAGGAAAAAATAATGCAGGAAAGAGGAAAGGATATTCCTCACCACATAGGTAATTTCAAAAATTCATATCACAGGAAGAATTGTTTCCCATAGATTTAAAACACAACAGTAAAAGCAACAGCCTTTGTTTGGAGGAACTTTCTCTCTGGCTGAATTCTTTCCCCTTCACACACTAAGCTGAGAACCACAAGGCACTGGTATTTGATATTTATACTTTTTCCAGCTTTTATTTTCAAAGATTTATATAAAGATATGAGTTTTACTACTATAGATTTCTCAAGTGTAAAAAGTAAAAGTATCACCATTGTTGGTGTTGCTGTAACAAATGACCCGAATCAAAATGGTTTGGCCTTGAATCACCATAATGTATGAAACCAGGAATTTTACAGCTTTTTCTCTCCTGTTCAACCCTCCACAAGGTTACATTATCCTAGAGCTGTCACGGAGTTCTGCTTTGTTAGCACCATTTCATTTTAGCAGAGATTCTAACAAGCCAGCTTTATTTTTCCAGTTACACTTTTTACAGAATACCGTCTATTTCTATACAATTTCTACTGAAGAAATTGAAATAAGAATTTCAGGCTTTTTAAACTGGAAAATGTACCATCTCGTTGAGGAGCCGAGCAAGTGACACCCCAGCACGAGTCCGGGAATAACTAGCCCGGATCTCACTGAAGGCGAGCACGAAGCCTTCATGTGTCCTACAGGATGTTCTCATGGTGAGTACCCGACAAAAGCAGCACATACATTGAATTAAAACACTTTTCTTGGAATGCATTCTCCCTACCAAAGGACAGGGCTAAGCACTCGAGTCATACTGACTCTTGGCTCACAGAGCAAGCAGGGCTTTGCACCACGGCAAAGGGAAGAATCCTCAGGTTATTTGTGACAACCTGTCCACAGCCTCAAAAGCACTGTGTGGAACGGTTTCAGTGGACACACTCAGCACAGCTGGAATCAAATAAGTTCCTGGTTTAAATGCACTTGCACTATGCCCCAAAACCATAGATCACCATCTCCTTTATGGTCTCGGAAGAGAGAAAAGAAGCTCCGTAAAAATTTTACTGCTTCCCAGCACAGGCAAGATTTCTGAAAAATCAGGGCTCTCCCTATAAATCCTGTCTAGGGAAGAACCACTCTGGTGGCGTCCTGCCCACAAACGCAGATGTGAATTAGGAAAGTCTTTCCTACAAATACCTTCAAGAGATGAAGCAACATTAACACATCCTTCTACAGAAATTTGGATCGTCACACAGCAGCGCACAGAAGAAATCCAAGCGGTTAACCTCACCCAGCCAGCTACGGAGGACAGCAAATAGATTTGCTGCTTTAGACACTTAAGTGGAAAACATACATAACAAAACTTTTAAAAGCTCGCCATACACAATACTGACCCTTTCAACAGCTACTTATTCAAGTGCTAGAATACTGCAGCGGTTCATTGCAGGAGTACCTGGTGGAAAGCACATCAGCTGTGTCAGCTGTCATTATCACACTCAGCCAACAGATCCTGCAGAATCCCCTAATCATGGCTTAGCAACAGGGTTTAGGTGATGAAATACATAGTTGAGACAAACCATCAATAAATCTGCTTTCAAATACAGTATCTTAATTAAAACTGTTCATTGTTTGCTTCTTCCCAGGTGAAATTAATTGCCTAGAGATCACTCCTGAGATACCCCAACGCTAACCTCTCATCGGTGGCCACTTCTCAAGAGCAAAGGAGTCAATACGGCATTACCCACACAAATTCCACAAACATAATCAAAACTTCTGATTATTCCAGTTCATTGAATCTTTTTCCTATATAATTTTACTAGCTTTGCCCACATAAACTCGCAAAGAGCACAAGCGACCAAATTTTCACCAGCTAGTGTTGTTACAAGAGCTTAGCTGAGCAATTAATCAGAACGATAATTTAACTAATAACAGGAAGACCATCTTTCTCTTTCAACACGCAAGGAAAGCCTAAAGCTGCATCTTCTATAGTTTGTTTAAATTCTTTTTACTCAGGTGGGACGACAACAAGCAATCCAAGCCCAAACTCCTCCCTATGGCCACAAAAGGACAGACCGCAGGTCCTACAGGGGCATCTCACATTTCCAGATCTTCTCCCACAACTCCTGAAATACCGCTAAGAAGTAACATTAGCTACATTAAACTACTGCTTATTGCAAGACTTTCTGTAAGCAACACATCCCCATACCTAAGGGGAAGTGGCCTGCCTCACACTAGAACTGCTAAACCCCCTTCTCATTTCCTCCTAAACTCCTCCTCCAACAATTTACTTTTCTCTTTCTCCCTTCCAAAAACTCAGACCTACCTTCACCTCCAGCAGAATCATCCAGAGTGAAGCACAAGCACCAGCAGCTGCAGCAGCTCCTGCAGATACAGGCCTGGCCCTCCCACCCCCAAGTGTTTCCCATTGCCATCACTCCCAGGTGTTTCCCATTGCCATCCCCGGCTCTGTTGCAGGTAAAATCCTGCCAGTGAACTGAGTAATCTGGCCCAGCAGCACTGGCTCACACCAAAGCTCCAGTGCTTTTGAAGGAAGCAAATCCTACCAGATCCTCAACTATAATGTGTGCCCTACAGTAGCTCACTGCAGGCAAAACTCCTCCCCACCCTGAGGGCATGAACTATTACATCTCATTTCCTTCGTGTGCCATAACCACGCCCGAATTCTCTTCTGTCCAAGAAAAAGGCGTTATCATTGTTCAGAGGTGGAGTCCTACCCCAGGGCCGCACTCACGGGCCACATCTGGGGGTGATCTCTCCCATTCACTGAAACCTGAGACTACTGGAACAGCCAATGGTGTAGAAATAGCATCCTGAAATGTACCAAAAAAATACCAAAATAAATTATTATAATAAATAGAAAATAGTCTGAGCTCACCGTACTCAAAATTTAAATAAGATTTTTAATAAGAAAGAGTTAAAAGAATAGGGAATACTGCGTAGTGTTTTCCTTCTCTGCAGTGCTTGATTTAACAATGGTCTGTGATAAACAATAATTGCTCAGATTAGCACCTCTTCAACACCTTTTCAAAACTGCGTAATTAAAAAAAATGAGGGTGAACTAGGGGAGAAAGTTCTCACTATTTAATATTAGGTGTATGTTATCAGACTACAGATCACAGGATTCGGGGAAGGAAGCTAGCCCTTTTCAACATTCATTTGAATGAATCAAATGGTGATTCCATCAAATCGCCATGGTGATCACGATGGTGCCCGAAGCCACCCAAGGGCCTCAGCGTACCCTGCTCTGGCAAAGGGCTGGATCACTGCGGGGCTGGGGCTGTCCCTCTGCTGTGTCTGACCAGCTCCAGGCCAGGGTGGGGGGCACGCACAGCACGAACAGAGCCCCACCCGCTTCAGGATGGGCTTGATCTTCACCCTGTCACAGCCTGAAATATCAGTAAATTCTCAGGAAGTAGGCTGAGGGTGCCCTCAGCGTCGGAGGGCACTGACAGTGCGTGCAAAAGGGATGCTAATTCCAGCTGGTTGGGGATGCTGGAGCATCCTGGGCCACCCGGTGAGGATGTGGAAAAGCACCTGCGCGCCCATAGAGAAACACAATCGCTTCGCTGGCAGTTTCAGAGAAATGCTGGAGGTGCTTTCGAGGCTGCTGTAAGAAATCCTGGAGGAATTGTTGTCAGCGGGGCTGTTCGCTGCAGGAAGGCACCACCCTGTGCAGAGAGAACTTTTTATTCTCAGCCGTTTTGGAAATGTCCGTGGAGACAATAGGGGTTTTTGTTCCAGTTGTAGAATGACACTGGTGGGGTTTTTCCCCTGTACATGTCAGCTCTTTTTGATATCCTTCCTGAGGAAGGGCTGTGTGAATACTGGGTCGGGTTAGGGCATGTGCAAGACCTCATTATGTAATTACGTATTTTATAATGTATGTATTGTATATAAGTGTAATTCTTATTTGTTTCGACATTTTCCCCAGTGCCTGAAGAAAGAAAAACCAAAGCAGCATGGTTCAAAGCTGCTCTTTTTGAACTTTCTGATAGATTTTAAAGTAATGGCTTTATGAGAGAATATTTTCTTTTTTCTTTTTTACTTTTATAGAGGGTAAGGCTTGGTGTTGGAAGTATGAATCAAAAAAGAGAGGGTGTTAAAACACTGTCTTCTAGCTATTTTCTGATAGTGTGAATATACACTTGCTTCTACAATCTGTTTTGATCCGTCTATATCTTCATGCACACACATCTATAAATATGCAAATATTTAATTATTTATCTCTTTAATTCTTCTTATCCAAAAGACAAACATTTAAATCTAGGTTTCTAGACCCTCAAATACTACAAAGTATCTTTACTGCATTATTTTCAGTGGAATTCTATTAATTCAGATCAACTGTCTGACAGATTTCATGATTGTGCCTCCAAAATTGCCAATTCCTATCACTCACAAAAACCAACTCATTTCAGACTCCAGAAGCTGAGGCTTCTGATTTGCAGTCATTTTTGCTGATGTCTAATGCTCATCTTTGAGAGTAAAACCAGGGATGAGCACCTTTAATTTAAAGTGCTGGTCACAGTCAGTAAAGGTGATAGACTTCAGTAAATCTAAGGATTAATTGAGGATTAACTGTTAATCTGAGAGCCACATTAACAAAGATGCACAGGCCAAACCTCAACCCCGTGGCATCTGATGTTGGTACATCTGTGGGTCAGACACACACCTTGATGATCCCACTTGCAAGGGGCATAAAAACAGTTTTAAACCACTCTGGGCTCAGGGAAAGAACAGAGCCTTAAAAATGGAAACTCATTCTGCCCAAAGGTGATGGATATTTTGACCAGCGTGGCTGCCAGACCAAGGAATCAGTAATTCAGATAAGGTCAGCCTGCTATTAGGTACTGAAACATGCCTGAAGCAATGTGGGACATCAGCAGTTTACAGAAAGAGCTGATACTCGTCCCTTTATCACGAGCTGTAAAGTTATGATAACTTGTCATAAAGAAACCCCACGCAAAACTCAAACTATGTCTCGAATGAATTAAAATTAATATTTATTTTTATAGGCTTTGATTTATGAAGTTAAGATCATTTTATTTGCTCTGAAAGTAAATCATGCTTGCAAGACTGAGGCCTTTGGCTCAGTAAAAATACAATTATCACAGTTAAATCTATACATCATGCTCAAGTCATATCGTGTATATGTGCCAATGATCAAAAGATGTAAAAATAATTTTTCAAAATTTAATTACTTTAAAAAGCTATCCAAAGAGTGGACAAAACACCAAGCATATTCTGCCCCTCTTTATTTCTTCTTCTAATGTGTTCATTTAGATTTATGAACAGTTTATAATTTTTTGACGTAGTACTGGATTTCAAGTTGATCACAGTATCTTCTGATCAGTGAAATTTTTTCTTAATACTCCTAGGTTCTTCCTTAAAGTAGTCAATTTCACAGTAATACTTATATGTGAAAAACGTTTTTATTTTGTAGCAGAGTACTCTTCTTTCTCTAACGGAAGCCAAACCAAAGTTTCTAAAATCTGTTTTTATTTCTATCACAGGGGTCAATGAACCCCCACAGATAACATATCCCACTGATTATTTATTCAAACTATCTTGATCAAATAGATTTGTAGCTGCATAACAAATAACCTCATAACCAATGTTAGAGACATTAATTTTCCAGAGCACTAAATCTTCATACAATTCAGTTCTTTCACTCAGGAAAGCACGTCCTATTATATACGGCTCATATCTATATAGAAATCTCCAGGTAGTGTAATTTCAGCTTTCAGGGTGAAAAACTTCACTATTTATTGAATAAATGGTAGGTCTTTAAAATTACCAGCAGACATTCATAGTCAGTAACAACTTGAGAACCAGGCAAGCCTCTGTTGCTACAGCTGTAACAGGAAAATACACCCAGATTCACGTGATATTCATGAGCTCAAAATTTACCCATAGATCAAATCTTTGGGAATCCTATTAAGGGTAACACCTTGAGATGTCATGATTAATCCATACCAGTCCTTCAGGAAATCTTTTTGTGTAGTCACTTTGAATGCCTCAGTAATTAATTCCTCAATGTCATTTCGCTTGACTCCGGAACACGATTTAGGCTATGCTGGAAATAATGTTGTCCTCCTCATTGCAGATGGATATATGACAATTGATGATTGATGATTTATGATCATCCATCATAATTGATGATGTCAATATGACATGAGAAGGATATACGACAAGTAGGGATAATTTATGCCCTTTCATTTCAGAGGTAATTACGTATTTTCATTTTTCTTAAAACATGATTTAGATTTTAATACTTTATTGCATGGGTACATACAGAGAAATATCGATTTTTAAAACTTTTGACTGTGGGATAACATAGCAAAAATTGTCCATTATACATTTCTCAGGGTGGGGCAAAGTGCTAATTTATTTGGTCCAGAAGACAATATGCCTCTAGTCACAGATATAGAATAGAGAGAAATCTGAGAACAAGGGGGTTTTATAGGTTAAAGTTTCCCCTCAACCAAAAAAAAAAAATACTTTTGTACAGCATACAAAACCATTGCGGCCTACATATAAAAATGGGCAAATTACTGTATTGATGAATACTGTCAATTATTTCGGCTGAGCATTGAGACAAAGACCTGGGAGAAGGTAATTAAAGGAGGCTGTTTGGAGCCTGCTCTGGTTGGAATTACCCAAACCGATAACACGATGAAGATGAGTGGTTGATAATGTGCATTTCTCACTCTCATTTCTGGATTTTTTTTTTTTTTTTAAATTATACAGGCTAAGGATTTGGAAAAAAAAATGGTTGAATGAAATCTGTAGTTAAAGTAGATGCCCCACTGTAAAACAGGGAAAGCATCAAATGCAACTCTGAAATCTCTACAGTTTTGTCACTGATTAAAGGTGAACTCAAGATTTTATATATTTGGGAAGAGAGCACATCTTTGGAACAGCTCTAGACAAGATTTCTGAGATATTTACCACAAGAAATATTTTCTTGAATAGAATTTACATGCAGTATAGAATACATGTCTAATTAAATACGCATTGTCAATCTGAACATCTCAAACCCATCCACAGGCTTCAGCTACCCTCATTTTAGTGCATTTAAGAGCTAGCTGGACATTCAAAGCTATTAGATCAGAGCTAACTCCTTTAACGGTGTGAATCTCAGATTGAAATCCCTTAGGAGGTGAACCATTTCACTTGTAAAATTTATTTAGATTTAAAATACTACTTGTAGTACTTTAACTGAAACCACACACAAAACTAGAGACTACTCAGGGAAAATAAAAGCATGGGAGATAAATAGGCAGAAATTCAACTGCTGTGCACAGAATCCAGAGTTTTTAATAGCAATGTGGTTGAAATTCAGTGTTTATGTGCACACATAACACATCCACGTATGTAATATACAGAAATAGACATATATACTGGATGTATGCACTCACGTGCAAATACACGAATATATCCATAGTTAGTTTGACTATTTACACACATGATATCTATATATATTTTATATACTCTGCCCTGAGGCACTGCACACTCTGCTGCAGGAAGACTGGCTGGGGCAGCCCTGTGGTGACAGGACTTGTGGCCTCCTGGCAGAGGGATACAGGGCTTTTCACTTCAGTGTAAACCAGGCTTTCAATGCTGATTTATTACTGGGACAAAAGATGTAAAAGAAAATATTTTCCAGTGAACAAAAAAGGGCAACCCCCCCACAAAGAGGCAGATTTATTGCACACATACTCCTGCTGTACAGTGACATCTTTTCTAGTGCATTTCCTCTCTGAGGTGAAAACCACAGCTTTGTTACTCAAAAACTGCTTCCAGGTATGGTTTAAGATGATTATATAAGCAGATGGCTTTCTAAGAACTCGGATAGTCTGACCCATTAAACACTTCCATGATAGGTTTATTTTTTCTTCATTTACAGACTTAGAGGAAAACAGACATTTGTGTTCATTGTCAGGTTGGAAAATTAAGAACTGAACTTCAGGAGGCAGCAGCTACCTCTGCTGAAAAATTCTGTGATATAGCAATTTTAGTACCTGTTCCAGTGCTGTTCTTTTCATAAGACACGTTCACTCCTTCCAACTCAGGTATCTGTTCGTGTCCTACAAAAAGGAGGTATTGGCCTACATTAAGCATACTTAAAGAATTATATCCTATCCTTAATATTAATGAAGAATCCTTAATGTAAGAAAAAAATAACCAAGGTTGTTATTGTTCCTTGGCAGAAGGATTCTATTGTTTGGGTCACCAGCCACTGAGAGCCACACGTGTTGCATGGGGTTTGACTTACATCTGAAAAAGAAAAAAAAAAATTAGTGTGATTTGAAGTGTAAAGACAATCACATTGGAAAGGCAACTATCTCTTCTCCAATACCAGCAGTAGAAGAACAGAGGGGAGCCAAATGGTGACACAGTGCTGACTTTGCACAAACAGACTATATCCATGTTTATTTGCTTTTCCTCCAGACTTTTATTACATTTTAAAATTTATCTATTTCTATTCTATTGATTCTCCATAGCAGTGAAGGCTAAATTAATTTTGTTGTGCGGGTCATTTGATGTATCAGGAGACAAATTTTGCCTGTTAGACATGGTTTAGAGGAGACAATGCAAGTCTAAATGTCTGAGGTTTGGCAGTTTACAAATCAATTATTTCTGTTAGAGAGCCAACTGCCGCACCAACTGGGAAAGAGATTATATCAGATTACTGCACTTTTAATTAGCTGATCGTGACAGGCAAGGCTTGAAGAGGAAAAGAAATCAATCAGAAACTGCCAAACTTGGTCAGCCGAGTACACAGTGCCATTATTGAATCTTAGACATCGTTCTGAAGCAGAACTTGATCTCCGGGGCTCTGCCAGGGGACCTGCCTCACACAAGTGATCCATCTGAGAGCCAAAGGTTATTCTGGAGCAAATATTTCCAAACATTTGTTATAATTAGCCTCTGACAAGGTCTGTCGCAAAGCAGAATCTCATTAGAGAGGAAGGAAGAACAGAGCACATTCACCCCAGTGACATGGCAGAGCATCAAATGCTTCTGCACATGGGAACTGCTTGTGTGTGTGTAAAACATGTACTTGGGGATGCACTTTTGGGCACAGAGCGATGCATTTTGGCTGACAGAGTCGAGAGAAATTTCTTTCACCTGTCCAAGGGACTGGAGTGCTTCAAAACTGAGCCACTATTTGCTTTTCTATCTCATTGCCTTTATAACAAGATAATTCTAGCGACCCAGAGCATCCCGTCCTATAAAGCAAGATTTATGGCACGCTGTCTTAGAACCTAATTTTCTCATGCCTTCACCTCGCACAGTGATTTGCTCTGTAAACTACACATGCAATGGCCTTACATCAAGATGGTCCCTCATTGCACAGGCAAAGAGAAGTCAAGGGTAGCACAGCTGAATTATGGTGAAAACCCCAAAACATCCAGGGATATAGAATAAGTTTCTACACTTTTGCAGGCGTACAGAAAACCGGGTGTCTGGCTCTCCCAGCGTGTCAACTTCAGGTTAAAACTTCAGGAAGTTTTGAGCTTTGAATTGTACATTGGCACAACTTTTTCCAAAAAATCGTCCATGAACTGACAGAAGGGCAATGAAGCTCGTGAAAATTCTGGAGCATGAGGCTGATGAGGAGATGCTGAAGGAACTCATAGTGTTAATTCTGGAGAAAAGGAGGCTCAAGGGAGACCTTATCGCTCTCTAGGATTACCTGGAAGGAGGCTGGAGCAGGGTGAGGATCAGTCACTTCTCTCAAGTACACAAGTGGAGGGATGAGAAGAAGTGGCCTCAAGTTGTGCCAGGGGAGGTTTAGAGCAGACATTAGGAAGAACTTCTTCAGTGAAAGGAATGTCAAGCGTTGGAACAGGCTGCCCAGGGCAGTGGTGGAGCCACCATCCCTGGAGGTATTTAAAAGAGGTGTAGATGTGGCACTTAGGGACATGGTTTAGTCATGGGTTTGGCAGTGTCAGCTTAATGGTTGGACTTAAAGGTATTTTCCAACCTAAATGATTGTGTGGTTCTATCATCCTCATGCAGATATCTGGGTGACAAGGACCTGGCAAAGTCCTTTCAGCTTCTTGTGTGCCTAGATTCTGCCAGAAGAGGACATTCAGCCTCAGTCTAACAGAACATTTATTGATGCCAATTATGTGGTTCACCCAAGGACTGGAGTTGATTCAAAATCCAATTAAATACACACTTCAGAAAATTGTTGGATCAGAATGACATTGTTCAGCCCTTTGCAACATCAAACCATTCCTGGTTAACCATTTAAATACCTGCAATATTTCAGCTGTAAAATTTATTTTGTTCTAGAGATGGAGAAAACAGCTAAGCATTTCTTATTCTGGTATATGAGCATCCTATAGCTTTTTGGTTCCACTTGCTAAACTTAGAGTCCATTTCCAATCATATTTATGTGGTTATAGATGTGCCTTTCTTTTACTCTGTTAAACAAGGAAGAATCTTACCTAGCAAATAAAAAAAGGCACATTATATGATAAGTAAAACCACTTCAAGCCACTTTTGTGGGTTTTGTGAACTTCTGTGCCTGATGTTTGGCACCCTGTAGCTCCATGTGGGGGTTCTGTTTTGTCTAGTCTTTCTTTGGGTTTCATTGATCAGGTGGGTGCAGAAGCAGAACTTCTTTGTCACTTCACTGGAAGCTGTCTGGATGGCTGCAAAGTGTATCATAAATCAATTCTTCTCAGAGGACGGCTTGCAACAAAGTCAATAACAGAGCAGGAAAGCACACATGCTGTCAGAAGAGCCAGAAAGAAAGAAGGAAAAAGCCTAGTAGTCGGCTTAAAAAAAATAACTGAGCTGCAGCCAGCTTTTGTCAAACACATTCTACAAGGCCACACTGCTTGTTTTCTTCCACATCCTGTTTTTAATGCCCTGCCAGTTAACACACCATCATGATGAGGATTCATAGTAAAGCAAGGATCGCCTGTGAGCAGCTGAAAAGTAGAGGGTGTTAGTTCACCCTTCAAAAATAAATTTCTAATTTCACCCTAGTGCAGACCACCCAAAACCTCAGAGGATTTATAACTACATCTTCTACCTTTGTAAAATTTTTTGCTTCTCAATTCTATTGCAGCCCTCTTTTTCACTTAGTGTTTATGTATTGACATCTGCCAAAATTATTCCTGCAATACTAGCTTATGTATTAAAGCTGGAATAAATTTTATTTATGCAAAACCTACTAGGGTAATAATACCACTATATATCCTATTATTGTTTCTGGTCCTTCCCCCTGTCTGTCACACCTGGTATTCTTCTACCCAGAGTGTCCCGATCCTGGCAAACCATTCTGATACCCATTATATATGATATATATGATGATAGGGAGGAAGAAAAGAAAAATTTGCACAAATTCATGACGTTTTGTTAAAGTCATTGTCAACAATCATCTGTCTGCACTAAAACAAGTAAGTAATGTTAAACAAAGTGTGTCAGAGTTCAGATAAAGTCTTAATTTAAACACCACCAATTATCCTCCAGTTAGAGACAGATTTCTGAAATCATTAGTGTAATTTGCTAATGTGTGTGAAACCAGTAACGAAAGTCCTTTGGGTTTAACACAGATTTAAATTTTCTTACAGTTTGTTTTCATGATGAATATTAATACTCTGAGTCTCCCAGTTTCAAATTGCTTATTTTTTGATTTTGTTCTCTAATAGAAAGGTTGGTTTTCAAAGGAAGCTTAGTGCTTTTTTTCTGGTCCCTTTGTTCAAAAGTTTAAGGATTTTAGGCAATTCCTTTGAGAGTCATTAGTCTTAACTTAAGACAAATATGAAAGTTAATTAAAAGTTTAGTTCATTGACAGATAAAATAAAACTTTACACTTATTCACTCTGGAAAATAATGAGCAGGATTAGCTACCAGCTAATAAGTAAAGACTACGACAAAAACACAATTTAACTTTTCATCACTGCGGTCAGAAATTGTACATTTCTGGGTTTGTTTTCATCTTTGTCTTTGCTTATTAGCTGTTATCTCTCCAGAGTCACTTCCACACCTCCCTACTTGATTACCAAGTCCAAGCATACTTCTGAGAGTGGCTAAAAAACAACAGGAGTTCATATCATTAATGATGGTTTTCTTTAGAAGCAAAAATGGAGATGAGGCCTGTGAAGGTGTAACCTTCCCCTCCTGCAGCAGTCAAAGAAAGAGAATTTGCTTTTCATTCTCTGCAGAGTTTTTGCCATCTCCCAGAACAGCCTGAAGGGAATTTAATTTTTTGCCTAACAAGCAGAGCACTTTGCAGATTGATTTTTTTTTTTTTTTACCCTGGGCAGTTCCACCATTTCTGCCTTTAAGAATTAACTCTGGAATTTGATGACTGCTCCAAAGATGTCCTGACCAACAGGTTATACAAAACAATCTTTTTCAGCACTTTGAGTTCTAGGACAAACAAGGAAGGCAGAGACAGAGACTGCTGCTTTTCTTTCTCTGTAACTCCAGCATTGCTTTCCTGAGAGGAGGAGTTCAGTTTCTTATTAAAATAGACACTGGGAAACCATGAAGAGTTGTTTTGCTTTCCCCTGCACTCCATACCTCAGCAATAGATTCTGCCATTCGCTCTGTCTCAGCCGAGTGGTACCCAGCAGTGTCTGTTCTTTTCCAAACACTTTCCTTTCTCATCTTATTGCTAATGTGTGATGAAGGGAGCATGAATTTTGAATGCAGCAATTATCATTCAATAGATAGGTTTAAATGCTCTAAATGTGACTTAAATCCACAGAGGAAAACTTTTCTTCATGCTGGTGGGGAAAAAAAAGCCATCAAAATAAAGTGGAATCACTTTTTATAGAATTATGTCTCTTGAATTGCTGTTGCGGTTTGACTCTCACTACTTCTCTTATTACAACTTAAGATAAAATCCCTTAAAGCCGAAGGTCTCTTTTTTAATTGTTTCAGCTAAAAATGGGTGTCCCATATATCATCCTATGCCTGATGCTGACCAGCGTAGTGAGTCATACAGAAATACACAGACATCCAGTATGAACCAAAAAATTCCCTGACTTTCTTTAAAATATGTAGCTCAAGCCATGGCCTGGAGTATCAAGAGATTTACTAAGCTACAGAATTTAATGAATTTCTACAAATACATAATTCTTTCTGAACTTGTGTTGACTTAGGATATATCATCTGAGATCACTCCATCTCTGAGTGCATGCTATGATATGCAGGGTATTTTGAATGGTGGCTTTGAATGGAATGTCAGGTTTTGCAAGTGTTGAGGAATCACTGAACATTTATCACATCCCATGAAGCCAGCATAACTTGTCGAACCTCATGACTACTGCTACGCAGTGAGAAATTTCGCAGAGGTTTACCAAAAAAAAGTATAATTTGGTTCTCATTTCATACAGAAAAAACCCTTTCTAAACCCTTTGCTGACATAGTCAGGGTCCTGGAAGAAAGAAACACCTTGAGCTCATGAGAGAGACAGAGCTCTGCTGTACTTCCAGGACATGACTGAGGTGCACTGGAGACCGCCAGGCTTCACCCACTGCCTCGAGGGCTGCTTTGATGCAGAGAGAAGCTGCACCCCAACCAATTACCAACCTAAATGTGTACTCAGGACAGGCTCTTTCCTGCACAATGATTCGCAACACACCCTCTAATGTTCATATTTAGAGACAGTAATGTTTTAGTGGCGGCTAAAAACACCTTCTACCATAACAGGCAATAGAGAGGAGCTTCAAGCCAATTAGAGAAAATGGACCACAGTGTGTCAACATTCAATAGCTCATGATTTAGAAAAGTATTCACCTTGAAACAGTCAATATGTGCATTACACATGGATATTTAACCGAATACCTCACCCATAGTTTAATTAACTGTGCAAACAATTAGCAGTGCTCAGGTACAAAGACAGAAAATTCTCTGCACAGCTAAAGTGAAAATGCTGTCATTCTCCAGAAGGGAACTCTGTGATATGGCTGGGTCCACAGATTGTGAAGAGGTCCTTACAGATGTCCAAGGAATCCTGCACTTATGACACCAACTTATTGATCTGTGAAAATTTTCCAGAGGAATGGAAGTATAACAAGCTGTAATAACAACCAATGCTCAGCAGCTGGTGAAGCACAGAAGCTTTAGTTGCATGCTGACCAACAATTACAGAATCCCACTCACTTCCTGGAAGGCAAATGAAGTCCAAATTAAAGATATGAGTCTTCTGTGCATCACATTAAATAACAGCTCTGTGGCTGTCTCTGCAAAAAGTGGAACATCTCTTTCACTATTCTCTGAAAATTACAATATCGATTTTTATTTTCTAATTAACTCTAGGAGGTGAGAAGCTGTATTTTGTTACCTTTCCAGTCCCTGTCCTTGACTTCCCAAGAGGCGAAGCAGGCTGTACGAGGTGAAGGCTTCCCAAGACCAGGTGGATCCGCAAGAGGAGGGCACAGTGCTCCTTCAGGGCTCCCCTTGCTGGAGGGAGCTCAGGAGAGAGCAGCAGAGCTTTGCCTTTTCCCCACACCATCCACCTGCACACGGGGCTGTCCCCTGGGTTGGAAGGCAAGGAGCTCATCTTCCTTCAGGAGCCACATGCTATCCAGGGGTGATCCCAGGTAACTGGGATCTGGGAAGCTCCTGCATATTTCAGATTAATGTCACCAAATAAACACTGTTCTGTAAACATTTTTAGTGACTGGATACGGGTCTGCAGTGATGTGAGACACTCATGAACAAAACACTGGAAAAGCGCCATGGGGCAGCAGACTCTTACTCAGAAAATCCTGGGGGAAAGAATGGGAAAGCATAGAAATATTGATCAAATGGCAACATTTTTGCACTTTTGTTCTATTACAAAAGGCTCCAAGTGCAGCAAGTTTCCAGTCAGATCAGCAGATCTTAAGCAAACATGGTAATATTATCTTGCACCAGTAGTTCTCAATTTTTATTTTCATTTGAGTTTTCTTAATTACTTTCCTGGGAAGGTACATACAGTAAATATAAGCCTGCTGTCAGTCAGCTTTAGTGAACTTTGTAGTCCACAGTCCATTTAGTCTTCAGAATCTGTGTGCCAGAGGTTAAAAGCTCTGATCCCACACCCTTTTGAAAAATTGATTTGGTAAAGCTTGTCATTTTAAGGGATGGACTGGCTGCCACAAGTGTAAGGATGTCTTTTGATTTCATTACTTCTCTTCCTATTTAAATCTGTGGTCAGACTGGAACGAGCAGAATTCAAGCTGTAAAATGCCAGGTGGGGTTGGGAAGGCATCCCAGTGGACACTGATGGTTCTCCTGTGAGGGAAACGCTGCATATCAGGGGGTTCAAACACTGCTGGTGAAGAGCACAGGAAGGGAAAAATTGAAAAGTGTAAATAAAAAATAATCTCAGTCAAGTCACTGTAAAGCCCAGGTATTTTCACAGCAACTGATATATAGGAAAAGCAATAGACTCTTGACCATGATGCAACAGCGAGCCTGGCTCAGCCTTCTTAACCTTTGCCAATTGGTTTATAAAAGTTTAACTGCATCTGTCTGTCTCCTGTGGACCTATGGAGAAGACACATGAAGTGCTGATATAGATATGGTGATAGGCAAGAACAGAAGAAGGAGGAGGTTTCCAAAGTCAGCCACTGGGACATGCAGTATCTGCCTTGTTCTTCCTGGACATGAACAAATCTTTCTAAAAAGACTGGTATTTTCTCCTGGAAATCACTTTCCTGTGGTAAGCTGCAGAAATAAACTTCTCATTCCCACAAAAATACACTTACAGACCTGCTTGGAAGCACCTGTGGTAGATAAATTACAAGGTCCTAAAAAATAGCCTTTAAATTCATCTTAGCAAAGCATAAAACTCACCTCAGTAAAGAGGGGTGCTGAGCCGAGAGCATCCTGAGCCACTGGGTGCCAGTGCTGTCCTGCCACCGCTGCTGAATTCCCCCCTCCTGACTTTCACTTGTGAAAACAAAAGGGTGGCATTTTGTCATTGTTCCGTGCAATAAAGTGGAAATGGTCAACATCTGAGAACAGAAAGAAAGTAACAAGCTACTTAGTGCCATGGAAAGAACAGATAAGGTGTTTTTCTTCCTCTAAGAAACTTAAAGTCTCGTTTCAGAAGAACAGAAAGAAAAGCCCAGAGATACCGTACACTGTGTTGTGAGTATGACCTTGCTACGGCTGGGGAAAGTTATACAACCCGAATGCCCCAAATTACTCCTCTTCTTCCCAAGTGGGAGTGATTCTGAAACTGTCGGTAACCTGACCTTCATTTTGTGGCTGTATTTTAGTACGTATTTAGACAAAAACCCATTTATCTTTGAAAAGAAGTCTCTCCCACTGAAACTCTGAAGCATATGGACTAATTACTTACATCCTTTTTATGACCAGAAAAGATCAGTTTATTTAATGTTACAGTTCATTAACTGACCTTCATAACAACCAATTGAATTTTTTGGTGACTGTGTTTTGTCTGGTTTTACGTACGGTGATCAGTAAAATGACACACGATCTGAAAAAGCAATGGATGCAAACTTCCCTTCAAGGTACATCAGTACCAAAAGGTACTCAGTGACTCTGTGTTCTGAGCCATTCAGCCATAAAAGTATTACAAAAATATTACCACTTCATGACACTTCTGAAAGAAATAATTATTTGAGTTCTTGTAACTGAGTGACAATGTTGCAAAATAAACCCCACAGAAAAAAAATGGCTAGGAGATATAGATTAGCTTATAAATTTATTAATCAAATAGCATTGTTGGGATGCACAAACTTTGTGGCTGCTGCTGCTACTCCTAAGACTGTCACTTTGTTGGGAAGAGCTACCATTCTCCCAGTGGCCACTTATTGCTCAGGCACAGACCGCGTTTCTGACAACTGCACTCTGCGTTATTCAGACTGAGAGAGATTCTAAGTGACTGGGGAAAGACTATAACAAACCTAACACGTTGCTGACCTCTCTGCTGCCAAATGGGATCCTCCTACTGCTGTCGTATCAGTGGCACAAATTAAGAGGGTTTGTGCAGTTCTGTGATACTCCTCTGAACACTGACGGTGCAGAGCTGCTCTTATGTAGGGTACTGCCTCATCACAGGAATTAGTTACTAAGTCTCACAGAAGTCTGGGGATCCTGAATTTTTAAAGTGCTAAGGAGATAGGAGAGGTCACAGATGTTAAGATCCAGCCTAAAGCATAGTTTAGGAAGGTGGTTTTTTCTGCCAGGCTAAATTACCTGAACAGATTTCCCTATATACTCACTCGTAACTATGTACAAGTGAACCAGAAATGCACAACCTCGAGATGTCTCTTTTGTTTACCAGTTGCTTGCTTCCTTTGTACAGACTTTTCAGGCTACTATACATCAAGTAGATTAGCTGCTCTGCTTATAGGAGTCCTGTCTTTAAAAAAAAATTTTTTTTTCCTTTCTCCATTTCCAAAGGTACAGAAAGAATGTTAAAACCATTATTACCAAGAACAATCACACATTTAGGGCGTTCTCAAAGGTGAGGTGAGCTCTTATCAAGCCACGTTTCTTTCTGAGGGTTTTTTATGGGGTTCCTCAGAATGGATTCCTGGTATCGCAGAGGGAGGACTTGGAGTTGTTTCCAAGGGACCATCACTGCTGTCTTAACAGGACATTCTGCAGGCAAGAATGGGAACACACAGTGTTTGAGCAAGAGAGAAAGGAGAGAACAAAAGGAAGACAGCTGGGAGAGAGGAAGGATTGAATGTACTTAACAGTTTCATATGGAAAAACCTTCACAAAAACTGAGTTTGAGAAGTAGAAAGTTCAAATTCAGAGTTTGATAGCCCTTATTACTTTTTAGCTTGGGTGACTTGAGTATTACTTGGTGCTGGTGTTATTTGCCACGACGTCTCAGAGGGTGATGAGGATAAGAACTCAGCACATCTCAGGAAAAACAGTTCTTTCTGGCCACCTGCTCAACCACCAACTGTTCACACTTTTTTTTCCTTCACTTTTTTAAGCAAATGTGCCAAAGGATATCAAAACATATTTATCAGAACAGTAAAATAATAAACTATAACAAGGTGTCAGATTAAATAGGAAATGTAGTGGAAAGTTATATTAAAAAGGTTTGAAAAACACTCATCTTGCTTCTGTCCTTGAAAGGTAAGTTAATCCCTCCAGTATTATTTTCTAGTTCAGCAGCTCCCTGCAGCTTCCCGGGTTTTATAGCCATAGAAACCCGAAGCAAAGGCTCCCTCCTCCTGCCACCTTGACACTTTGGCTCCTGGTCCTCCTCTTTCCTCTGCTGCTCTCACATCCTCACATCCCCCAACACCCTTCCATACTGGGCGTACTCACCAGATAGAAACTGCTCCCTTCCCTCCAGAGCAACCACGTAGACCAGGCCTTTCCCTTCTGCTGTCACCCCATCTCAGAAGTCAGCTTAAAGGTCACACAGAGTCCTTGGGCACAAACTGGAACAAAGCAACCTAAAAACACATCCTTTTTGCCACTCTGTTATAAAGGGAGGCAGCTTCATTTGTGCAGACCTACAGACTGCAGATATCTGAAATGGAATTTTCTGTTCTATGGAAAGAATTTCTTTCCTGCTATTTTTACCATTTAAATTCAGAATGAAAATCAGAAAATGCAATTTCTAACCTGACAGAAATTCCAGTTTTTACCTACTTAAAATAATTCAGAATATGCTACAACATATTTTCTGCGTCGAATAAATCAGCACATTGGGTATTTTAAACACAAATTGATTTTGTATTAAAATATACATGGTTTCAAAGGAAGACTCAAGAATCCTATTTTAAAAATGCCTTTCCTTTTGTTTTAATCCATTTCTCTCACAGCTTTCCTTATAAGAGCGCCAATAATTCAAATTCAGTTCAGGAGAGAAACAAAACAGAATGCTTTCAACAAGCAACAATTCCAGTTGTTTATTATGTTAAAAGCAAAAACATTATACTAAACTCTGCATCCAATACTCACGAGGAAATAGCTGAATTTATATGGTAGGTTATGATTTTCAGAATCAGTGTTTGGCCGTTTTCTCAGAATTTCTAAACATTAGTCCTCCTTTAATAGGACAGCTGAAATTATTAGGTCTGTTCCTTCTCTTTTCTCTCTTCCTCCCCACTATTTTTAGCAATTTGTTTTATTTTCAAGGTGAAATACTTCCTTTTATTCAAGGCATCTTTCTATACTGAGGACTTCTAGGATTAAACTAAAAGGCTGCATGTTTAATACATGCCATAGAGTGTAACATTCCTATCTTGATATCTTATCAAAGACTAATGGGGTAGGAAAAATGCTCTTACAAATTTTCAGCAGGGAAATGTAACTTCTCGTAAAGGCTTCAAATAAAATCCAAACGTGACAGAATCTTGTAACCTTCTAAGATTTCTGAGTGCTAGAGGAGTGTCCCCCGTGCTGCATTCCCTGGCAAAGGCCATCAGTAATCCCCAAACTCTCATGCTGGAGCAGTAGAAACCTTTAAGTGATAGTACAGTCTGGAGCTCAGCAATTTTCTAGTTTTAAATTCTAAGTTTAGAAAACCGAGCCTGAGGCTATCCATGCTGTACTCCAGCTGATACCAGACCAGTGATGGCTTCAATCATTTCCTTTTGGAGATGTACTTGCAGAGAATCTCCAGGTGTGCTAAAATCTCCCCTTTCTGGGTGAAAGTGCAATCTATGTCTGTATCACTCAGCTGAAACATTTCACAGCTATGGAAACAGCCACGTTCCTCTTGGGCCCACACAGGGCATGGTCAGCAATAGCACCAAACATCCCTGGTCTAAAAATGGAGCCTGGGAGGAGCTGCTGAAGCACGGTATTATTCATTCTTTCTTTTGGTGATGGCTTTTCCTCATGATGATGTAAATTAAAATGCCCTTGCATCTGTCGTTACCACCATTGCTTCCTCCAGCCTACCAAGTTGGTCACACGGATGTTTCCTAACCTGCTATGGAGTTTAGAGTTTACTGTAATCAAGTCAAAGTAAATTTGGTTAACAAAGATCTATTTATTAAATTCCTAAGTAAACCTGTTTTATTTTGAACCTGGCAGCCAAAGAGCTGAATGAGAGGACAGGAAGCACAATATCCAGAGGAGGGAAAAAAATGTCAGGCAGCTAAAGATAAAGGACCTTAACCTCTGCATTTAGCACAGGAGAAGATACCTGTGTCAGAGGTGGATGCTGCCAGATCTGCCAAAATTACTCTTTCCCTTCTTCAGGAAATTATGGATGTGTTTGCAGGCAAATAATTGTAGTTCTCCCCTCCCTTGCATCCTCAGAGCATGGCTTCTGATGACACAAGTATGGTTTCTTGAGTGTATTATTGAGGTGCTTCATTGTATGTAATAAAAAAAGGAGGCCAAGAGGAAGCAAAGAAAAAAGCTGCTCCAACACATCTCAGATCCCAGCAGAAGTCCAGTGTTTGTAATCCCTGAATTCTCTCTCAATGACAATCATGGTGATTTGCTTGAAGAGAGGTGGTAAAACAGTACACTGAACTTGGGAACAATTCTGTCCATTAACTACAGTAACAGTTCAGCTGCTGCTTTTACAAGAAAAACGGTCTACTTATTTATAATTGTGCAAATTCTATCATGGTCCTTTTTCTTCTGGCATTCATCCACCCCACTATCTGTCACATAAAGCTGCTCAGAATTAAAATCCATATCCCTTCAGCACCTCAGCAAAGTGTCACTGGCCAGGGCCCTTGTTCTGATGGATGATATCAGTGACAGCTGCCAGGAAACACACTTAAATTGCTCACAGATACCTTGAAGGTGCATGCAGCAATACACATTACCTAAAAAGAACCAATATATATCTTTCTGTTCGTCAGTTTTGTACTTGTACATTTTATTCTTTAATACCTCTAAATCCAATTTCTCTGGAGTTAGTTATTCAGACATGACTGGTATGATTAATAAAAACAGAAGTGGAATTGACAATGGCTAGATTAAAACGCCAAGCCCAACCATCAGAAGCTCTGAACTGGTGGAGATGTATTGACAGAAGAGTGCCAAGGATTTGGGCACTGTTCCTTTTAATGCCATTTCTTCAGTATCATACGTGTACTGGCACAATATTCACTTCCTAAACCTTACTACTGAAATAAGCCTACAATTTTAATTTTTTTTCTAAACTGTGAGCTGATAGTGGATGGGTCATTTTCTTTTTTCTTCTATTGTTTTTGCCTAGCCAACTGTATGTACATGATTTCTAGTGAGGCCAATTTATCCTAATTTTTAAAGCAGACACAGCCTGCAGAGAGCTTAAATGGATCTGTGAGACTTTCTAGACATGACCCGTCAGTGGATTTGGGAAACACAGCTTCCAGTTTCCTGGGAATTTGTATTTTTCGTTTAGCTTTGGTCAAAATGAGACCAACTGCTTATTTTTACTGTATTCAGCTAATTTTGAATTTAATTAATCTGACCAGACACTTTTCCAATATAACCTATTCTGTCAAAACATTTCTAATCAACTTTAACAGAAATGCCAAAATCTGTGTTTCTCACAATTTATGGTTATCATCAACAACCTTCAGCCCTGCACAAGCTTTATAAGCACTGACAGTCCAAAAAATCATGGAAGAAAACAGTGTTCAAAAAGTAGAAAGTAGTTGAGGTCAAACTTCAGGTCAGCTGAAGAGACCCCAGATGAGCACAGGTCACCTGGCCCCTGGTCTGGGGCCAGAGATGTCTCTAATTAGCAGTGTAGAGATCCCCTCTATTAATGTCAATGATATTTACCTACCTAAAGCTGTGACCACAGTTAAAGAGTCACATTGAGGCTCCCTTGAAAATCCAGGTTGTTATTTTACAATTAGCATAGCATATAGACACACTGGACAAGGCAGTCTCAGCAATAGATTTAATTCAGCAGCTAAGCCTTGGCAGGCAGGGTACATCTTAAGCACTCTAAAGCTGTTGATTTAGTTCCTGTTAATTTTAGCATGGAAGAAGCTGACCACACATTCGCTTCATGGTACTGCTGTATCCTCAGCAGGTTCTGCTCTTTCTTGGAGATAAATATATTTATTCTTTTTAGGTTACCTTTTTAATATTTTTTTAATCAATGTATAAATAAGCCACAAATAACGTCTTCAGTCAGTACAACATCAGCATCACACATTAAACTATTCCCACCTCTTAAGGTTTCTAACAAAAACAAGGAGGTGCAAAACTGTTTCAACTTAAACTGTGCCATTTCATGCAGAAGTAGACATTTAACTGTATCCGTTTGGGGTTCCCCCCACCCCAAATATAATATACTGTTTAATAGATTTCCATTTCTGTTATTTAAACAACCACAGAGCAATCAGCATATGCAGTGACATAAAAATAACATAATTAAAATAAAATTAATTTGGATTGGATATGCTTGACATGAGCATGCCATGCTGGAAGACAAAAAATTCTGCTCTCCTCTTCCTTTTTTATCATTAAAGTGGCTGGCTCACACTTTGGGAAAGAGCCTAAACTAATTCACCTTTCTATCTGATAAAATTAAAGGAGAGGGTTTTGGCAGCAGATTAATATCAGGGATTTTTGAAAAGTTTATTAAGAGATTAAGTATTATGAAGTGATGGAAGAGCAATTTCAAAGTAAAAATAACACAGATTGGTTTGACAGCAAAGCAATAAAGTATTTGTTTAAATGGTAGAGAAATAACTGTTACTTTGAGAGGTGGACTCAGTTTCCTTGCAATATTTATGTCTCTTACATCACCTATTCATAAAATACTTATAAATATTAAAATATGCATACAATTTTTTTGGAAGAAGCTTCCTTTTTAATAATTGTGTAGCTTGACTTTTATTGTTTGAAGATGAAATTGTGGGCTTCAAGAATAGCTTAGCTTAACTTTTATTTCTTTTCTAGACAAAAACTAAGCCTAATATTCGTTTTTATTTCCTTTCCATCCAACATTCATAAACACAGAGCATGTTTCTCAATGGAAACATGGAGCACTGGCATTTACACGAGTGTGAGCTCAGGGGTGTGAGAGTAGCAAAGATAGAAAGCTGCCTGAGCATCTTCCAAGTGAGCAAACTGAGTAATTTCTTGTAATATATTTAATTACTTTCCTTAAATTACACGGTAGGCTAAAAAGACTTCTTTATTCTTTTAATAAATTTGTTGATGATCAAATACTACTAAAAATGGTTAGGCTTAAATTTGGATTCTACTCAAATAAGTGAGATATTAAACAGCCCTGATAAGAAAAGTTGCAGCATTTTGTGTTTGATGAACTTGTCAGTTGTGTAGTAGGAAGAGGCAACATAAATAGAAAAATTACAGAAAGTACAATTTCATATTTAAAATAGTTGAAAAACAAGGACTGATATGGTATGTCCTAAAAACCCTGCAATTAACACCTGCTGTTTTCTTTATTTCTATGTGGACTCTTTTGAAATTCTCTTGTAAAACAATTTTTTCAGTTCTCATTTCACATTATGGCAGACTGGAATAAGCTTGTGACCCATCTTGGTACACGTATTGCTGATACAGATTTTCAGTCTCTGTTTTTTATGCTCACTTAGACTTGTATTGACAAAG
The DNA here is from genome assembly GCA_013397755.1 of Cnemophilus loriae. Lineage (NCBI taxonomy): Eukaryota > Metazoa > Chordata > Aves > Passeriformes > Corvidae > Cnemophilus > Cnemophilus loriae. The sequence goes on from VZTF01003939.1 coordinate 184,299, forward strand.
TAAAGGTTTCTGGCCAAGTATGGATTGGATTTGTGGCCATGAGAGAGGACAATTAAAAACAGAGACTTTTTTTTTTTTGTCAGAAGTGCTTCAAAAGCTTGAAACTTAAATTTCCATTCAAAGTTAATATGAACTGGAAGTATTAAATTAATAATGAAGTAAATCAACTCTAGGTAACGTAATAAACTTTATAAAACACTAAACAAAAGACCAGGGTGAAATCTTGGCCTCTTTTTTCCCCAGTGACAAAATTTAGCGAGGTCTGTGGAGGATTTCTGACTTATTTTACGACTTAAGCAGATGAAACTAAAACTCTTCTCCAAAGCTCTGTTGGAAAGACAAATAAATGCACTAGATAGTGATCTAATAACATATTTCACACATAAGAACCTACATAAAGAAATGTTTACATTCTTGAATACGACGTAAGAAAACTAATGTCCCTGGCTAGGGAATCTGACTACAGAAGCCTGAAATATAGTTTAAGAAGCTGGAAGACAAGCAATCAATTTTTTTTTTTCCTTATTAATGCTATTTCTACTTGTAGGTTAAAACCAATAGCTCTGTCTTTGAAGCCCAGAGCTGGGTCATGCTATGCTTGACATTGCTGTGTGGAGATACCTGAAGTAGTTCTGGAAGTGGATATGATCAGGCTTGCTTCATGTGATGCTGCACCTGACCTTCCTACCTAATCCAAGAAAAAACAGAGTACGTGACCCTGGGTGTACACAGCTTCTGGCACCCCAGCACTTGGTCTGCTTGGTGACAGAGTTCCTGAAGAAAGCTCTATTTCCATTGGTGTGCTTTCAAGATGGCATTTAGTTATCGTTGTAAAGGTGACATAGAAACAGAGAGATAGAAAGATTCCAGTATCTAGGCCTGCCCCTTGCCCTGAAAGCAGATCGTGGATTCCCAAGTTTTTACTGACAAGTGTTTACCAAGAGACTTCACAGCATTCCCAGCCAATCGATTACTTACTGCAAACCATGCGAAAACAAGCTCAAAGGTACAGAAGGTAAATTAAAATTCTGCTTAGAAAGCTCAGACAGGTGCCTTGGGGAAATCACAGTCTGCTCTAACACTTCGTGAACGCTGTTTATGTAATTCCTGAAATCCATAAGAATTGAGTGTGTAATGTACATATAATAAACCAGTAACATGCTAAGGACCATCACCTGGTATTGCAGATCACTTAAGCACCAGTCCTAGCATTGGGCTCTCTATTAGTTCTGGTCTACAAACAAAAAGACTATCCTTGCCCATGGAATGCCTCTTCTTTTATGCACTGACTGCAAATTCCCGGGAACAGACCGATCAATGGGAGCGCAGGTAGGCAGTATTTAGGATTTCAAACTGGTAGGAAGCTTTTGTAAGATTTTACTGGAACCACGGCATTAAAGGAAAAAAGAGAGAACTTTACACTTATTTGTGGATAACTACCTGCAGATATGAGAGGCGTGGCAGAAAAAATCAGGAAGATTGTTTTAATGGAGTCAAATAATACAGGAGGCTGATGCCATGGGCTGGTTGGAATGCCATGGAATCCCTCACGGCTGGGTTCAGAGCATACTCAAGCCGGCTCTTCTAAAACCCAGGGTCCTTGTCCCCTTCAGCATGCTCAGCATGACCTTTGACTCCACGATGCTGTGCAACTGGCCCTGCAGGACAGGGACCTTTCCAGCCTGAGCTGCCCTGGTTCCTCTCTGTCCCTGCACAAACACAGGGCAGAAGAGAACGGCAGCAGGCCCCTGTGTGCCCCAGG
>VZTF01003950.1:0-10419 GCA_013397755.1 Cnemophilus loriae
GTATAAACAAAAGTGAATGGGGGAGGAGGGGGGGAAGCAAACCGGGGGAATGTGACTTCATTACCTGAAGCTATAATTGGACAATTAACCTCTGATATGCAAATAGACCAAACCTATATCTGTCTGAGAAACTCGTGATTGTTGTCCATCTTGGGTGTAGCCTCTGCGAGGCTTTTGCACTGTCCATGGTGTATCCTTTGAAGGCCTTTTAATAAATACCTACTTTATTCTCTAACTCTGTCTAGCCTCTGTTCTAGGTAGCCACTCCAAGGCATCAAGATGATTACAATTCTCCCAAAAGAGAAGTCTAGGATAAACCCAAATATATTTATGTTGTAGATTTTTTGGCATGGGTTTTTTGTGTGTAAACTGAGAGAGCTAATATCACCATGTGAACACTGGACATTATCTATAATCAATAGAGCATGATATCGTGAAATATGCACACTGAGCCTGGAATCCTGACCTTAGTCTTATTAATGATCAGTTTCTTTTTTTATTTTAACACAAAGAAGCCTTTGTAACTCAGAGCCTGTGGAAACTTCCCAGGTGTGATAGTTACAAGTCTGCTTCTTTTTGTTATATCAAGGGGTTATTTCTCCATCTGTAGTGGTTGCATAATGTGTTTGTTGCTGTGAAATTGTTAGCTATTAATATTTCCTTTCCATGAAAGAAATTAGCATTTATTTGGAACATTTGGTCCAGAGAATTTCTGGATACAGACTCATTTCACTCAGTAAATGCTCTGTCAAGAGAAAATATTCTTCCCTGGAAGGCTGACACATAGGGCCTAATTTTTAATTTTTTCTTTAATTTTTAATCAGGAATGCTGTACACAAGCAAAATTATCCCAGAGTTGTGTTCCTGTTATAGATATAATTGCTGTAACGATACAGAGTTTCCCTAATATTATATGGAATTAACACAGTACATGGCATTAGCTTTGAATATTTCTTTTGAAACATCTGAAGAGTTTCTTAATGGACATCACCAAGGTGTTATGTCACCTTAATATTCTTTCTTGCTTTAAAAAGGGATACATTCTGTTTGGTTATTTTCATTTGTTTGTTGGCAGCTGCATGCAAATGGTGCAAATGTAGTAAGTAAAATGGCTCTGGCATCTTCCATAACTTAGTTGCAATTTTCCAAAGAGACAGTTCTAGCATATCAATTGGCTTACAGAAATTAGCATTTCTCCACCCATTAGTGCTATCACTTTTTGCATAGATGGTAATGATATTAAGCTTCTCCACTTGATAAGCATATACTTGTCTAATTCTCTGAGATGGGTTATATTTTCATTTGCAAATATTTCTGTATCATCTATCTTTGTTGAGAATCTGTCTTTGACTAATAATATTATATATCAATACAAGCTACAGAGAAGTGTTTATATTTAATAAGCAATAGCATTAATTTAAAGTTGGGGAAGTGTTATGCCTTGCTGCAGAGGTGGGGTAACTGAGGTTCTTGTTAATATATCCCTTGGGGTGGATTAGAGTCAAACGACACTGAATGACTGGTGAATTTATATATATAGATATATATATATGTATGTATATTTTAGAACAATTTGGTTGCAATGGAAAGGAGGTATGTAGCCATTTTGGTTATTATTATCTATTGAAATACAGCAATATAAAAGTATGAAAATATCACTTAAGAGAATATATAAGGAAAAGAAAAAAAGAGAAAGAATAAGAGTAGATAGTGGAGAGGAAAGATATCACCATCCGTAGAGCTAGCTACAAGACTTGATTGTTGCAATTTAGCTATCCATTGGTTGAAGTGATGGTTGCAGTCTTGATCCATCGGTGGTGGGGGAAGCCCATGAAACAAAGAGTTTAATAGGTTAATATATGTTCAGGTTTAGCTGGGAATGCCCAGGTACCTCCTCTGGGGGAGGAGTTTTAATACTGTGGATCATGCAGTCCTCTGGTGGAAGGCCCCAGAAATTAGTCTGGGGGCGCTTTGGTGATCGTTGGTGGTCACAGATGCCGTCTGTCCCATAACTTGGGGTTGTCTTTGTTTGACCGGTGATATGAGTATGAGCGGTTGCTTACTTTCCCACAGTTTGCCGTAGTGGGAATTTTTGTCTGGATGCATTAACCAATATGTGCTAACCAGATCTCGCCTCTGCCAGGCCTGGAATTAGCGCCTTCCTGTCACAAATTCCTCCCTTCTGTGCTTATCTAAAGTTCCTGCTGCAGTGGCTTATCTTATGGCAACTTCCTTCAGTGGCCTTGACAGTGTTTGAGACAGGCAACTGTGCTCTTTAAGTACTTATAGGAAGGACAAGCAATCCAATTGAATAACAGAGATTCTACATGCAAGGTGCCATTCTATCTCTACAACCTTTACATACATTCAGTCTAGTTTATATTTCCAACCCCTTGAATAACCTGTTGAGAATGAATGTTTTAGGTCACTCTAAGAATCACCAGCAAAGGCACTGCCAAAAGTAGGTTTAATATAAAAGCGAAAGCACAACAAAGTTCGTTGGCAAGGTTCACTCTACTACTTGAAGGTTAAAGCACTCAGAGAAAAATCGGATTAAAATCTAAAATTAATCAATCTAAAACTAAAATCAACCAAAAAATTATCTTTGGGGAGGCTGGGGATGGAAAAAGAGTAAAGATGGAAAAGAGTAAGGATAAAAAGGAATAAAGGAGACCCTCCTGTTGAGGCACAAGGTTCAGAGTAGACCCCCTTGCCAAATTTAGCCCTGAACCTGAACAATTGTTTAGGCCTAAAGGTTTTAACAGCATTTAATCAATAGCCTAATTTAAACAATTTAGCAAAAGATTCTATAGAATTTTCTATAAGCACAATAGTAACTCACAGGCCTAACTTACAAATNAAAATTATCTTTGGGGAGGCTGGGGATGGAAAAAGAGTAAAGATGGAAAAGAGTAAGGATAAAAAGGAATAAAGGAGACCCTCCTGTTGAGGCACAAGGTTCAGAGTAGACCCCCTTGCCAAATTTAGCCCTGAACCTGAACAATTGTTTAGGCCTAAAGGTTTTAACAGCATTTAATCAATAGCCTAATTTAAACAATTTAGCAAAAGATTCTATAGAATTTTCTATAAGCACAATAGTAACTCACAGGCCTAACTTACAAATCTAAAGTACTTAGGAATCCAGGAGAGCAGCATTCCTAGTACATTTGCTATAGTATATGCACACTTGCATGCACACAGACCTAAAGGACTATGTACAAGGTATATACCTGTGAAAAATTCCCCTCAAGTTCAGTGAAGTACTCACGTCAGATGCCTTTGCATCTTCTCAATGGGCAAAGGGTTGAGCCTCAAGGAGTGAGGGTATCAGCCCAAGATCTGTCATCAGCTGGCCTCCAAATATAGCAAACTTGAGAGTTTGCTGGCTCTGAGAGGCCCCACTCAGAAGGAGGTTGCTGGCCTCAACCCGCTGCAGTCCAGGAGAGCTCAAGGGGTCTCATTTTGGACTGCTGTTTGTAGGGTTGCAAGAGAGTGGGCTTTAGTCATAGTAATTTTCCAGACAATGTTTCTGATAAGCTCAAGAGTAGCTCAGCCCAGGTGCTGTTCATCAAGGCTGAGGCCTAACAAGCATTTCTGACATCATAGTGTGGCCTGAGGAGGGGCAGGGGAAGATGTACCACCATATAACCCTGTGTTGGTAGGGCAACAATCATGGCTTAAAGCCACCATACCTCATGGTCCCAATCACATGCAAGTTTGGCAATTCAGCACCGACTCCTACCTTGCGTTGTCCATAAGGAGGTACATAGTAGTTCATTTTCTTAAAAGAACAGCATTCTATATCCATGTTTATATCTGTGACTGGCTTGAGTGATGCTGTGATTTGCCTATTTGATGTGTAAACTTGGATGATCACCACTATCCCAGGTCAGGAAACCATTTAAATGGGTTGAACTTACTCCAAGTTTGTATAAAGATGCTTCATGAATCTGGAGGCAAGGCCTTTCATTTATCCAAACTCGTACACATGCACAGATATGGAATTTCAGTGAAATAATCATGACCTTCAGATAAGCAAGTGTTAAGCAACTGCAGGATCATGACATAAAAAACCACTGACCTTTTGTTCAGAATGAAAGCACTTTCAGAGTATCTTACAAAACCAGTTTGATTAAATATCTACTCTGTCCTCTGTTAGATTTTCATTATTTCATATAGACATTATAAGTAAATAAATGTAAGATTTCCCTGCAAACTACACTATGAACCTAGTGAGATGTGTGTGCTCTATATCATAGTATCACTACTGCATTCACTTTTAGAGGAAAATATATGATGAACCTTTCTGAATGACATGGTGGTTGATGCTTATGCAATAAGCATAGACACAATGACTGGTGAGAACTTAACCTTCTGGGTGGCACATCTCTAAAGGTGGGTCAGTTGGTTTCCTGGGAGCAGTGAAGCAGGATTTGTTCATGTATAAATTGCCTTAGACTAGAACCACCATACTTGAAACTGTTTACTCTGGTATGAATTCAGCTGAGGCCTTTTTCTTTGTACTCTTCTGTGTAAACTGCTGCATTTGTTAGCTGATTTTCTTAGCTGCACTTCGGTGAATCTTGAAGGGAGCAAGGAGAACAGGAAATAGGACTGGAAGACTTATTACATACTTGCTCCCTTGACCTACTCTATAGAAATATCAATAGCTAACTTTAATAGTCAAGAGTATTCCTACCAAAACTTAAGATTTTGGGAGGGGTTTTTTTAACACAAAGATTCAGCTATTTGGCAGTAGCATTTCTGTACCATTTTGTTCTTCTACAATCTCAGAATTTGTTGTGCTAATGGTATAGATGCCTTAATTTCTAAAAATAAACTTACCAGAAAACTCAAGCATTTTTGTTGATTTATCACAAAAACAGAGTATCAAATTCTCTATTTGAAAATATCTACACATGTCACCAAAAGACATTGTACTGGCTTTGGCTAGGAACTGTCTTCATAGCACCCTGTGTGGTGCTGTTTTAATTCTGTGGCTAAAACAGTGTTGATAACACAACAATGTTTTTGCTATTGCTGAACAGCATCTGCACAGTGTGGAGGCTTTCTCTCTTTTTCTTCTGTCTCTCTCTTCTCCTCCCTTCCTTCCTCCCCCAGGGAACAAGCTAACTGTGGACAAGTATTTGGGAGGAGACACAGCTGGGACAGCTGACCCAAACTGACCAAAGGGATATTCCATACCATATATAGTCATGCTCAGCAATAAAAAATAGGGGTTCAGTCTTTCCAAATTAGCTGTTGCTTGGAGACTGGCTGGGTGTCAGTCTGCTGGTGGAAGGTGGTGAATGATTGCTTCTCCGTCACTTTCAGGTTTTTTTCATTACTTTTCTTCACTTAATAAACTTTTCCTTAACCCACATGTTTTTCCTTGCTTTTTCTCCTTTAATTTGTCCCACATCCTGGGAGCAGCTGATGGATATTTAGTTGCTGGCCAGGGTCAACCTACCACAGACATACAGAAAGCTTTAAAGAAGCAAATATGAAGTTCAGTGGGACTTTTTCCTCCTAAGAACACTATTAATTAATTCTTTTCCAGATTTTAAGACTCTCAAAAATTACTGCTTGACTTTAACACAAACCAAATACATATCTTCATATATAGAATTCAAGCAGCCCTTCCACAACTTAAAAAACCTCATGACAGCTAATGACTACTAGACAGTGCTACATGTCAAAAAACAGAGATTTATAAAGCATCATAAGCCAAGAACAAGCCACAGTGTGGGATCTGCAGTGTAATTTAGAAGTCACTTCCAGCAACAGCAGTGCTACCACACATACAGACACACACCCCCACACATATTGGCGAGATAGAGGCATGACAAATTTTATCTATTTTCTTCTATATAGGTGGCTGAAAACACTGTTCTCAACACAAAACTGAAAGAACAGAAAAGGCCACAAGGAGAAAAAACAGGACAGGTAAAGAAGTAGCAGCAGCCTGCACATAGAGGAGTGTCTTACCCTGGCTGGCCAATAGGGATAACCTTTCATCTTAGCAAAGATCAAGTCTCCGGGTTTGAAATCTCGGCTCATGTTTTCACAGAGATGTGATGCCTGTTTCTACGAGACAATCTGCACCTCCTTTTCCCGCCACCGAGGTTCTTCCAACAGCTCAAGATCACACTGCAGAGATAAAAACACCAGGGGACAGGAAGAGGATACCAACAGAGCAATCTACCAAGAGTAGCCCCCATACCATGTCATAACCCTCCCTGCCCACACTCTGGCTAGAAGAATGATACTGAAGCCAAGCTGCCAAATACATCTACACCTACACCTACACCCACATGTACACACCCCCTCCTAGTGCAGACACAATCCAGCCTCATCTCTGACGCCCAGAAACCCCCCTCCACCTGTGCGCAGCATCCTCCAATTTCATCCCAACCTGCTTACATTCACACATCACTTCCCCCCTCTACTCGTGCACGCTCGCTCCCCTTCCCCTCGATCAACACCACACACATGCATAGCATACGTGCTTTGTGTAATATACATACATAGATACAATGTATATATACACACATACATACATATACACACCCCTCCGCTAAAGCTTCCCCAAGGCCAACAGTGCTCCTGCTGTACCATCTGCCCCCACCCCACACGTATGCGCACGCGCTAGAATGGGAAGAGGGGCGGAGGCACAAAATTTTGCTTGCCCTTCCCCCATAGTTTCAACTGTTGCGGTCTAGTCTCTACCACTTGCATGTCCAATCCCACAGTTCACTTCAACTTGTGGTAGAAAATACCACTATGGTCCTTCTCTCCCTCTAGAAAGCTTGTTGATACTAACTGGAGCGGAAAAAAAAACCCAAACAAAACCCCCCAAACATACAAACATAAACAAACAAAAACCAGGGGGAAAAAGAGAGAAAGGAAAAATAAGCAAGCCCTGCTGAAAAGATCTTGATTCCTTCCCGTGTGTGCATGTAGAAGGCTAAAGAGGAAAAGAAAGAAGTGATATTGTCTTCCTGCGTTAGAGACCCTAATTTGTGTTCCCCCCCTACAGAGCAAATGAAATAGTTCATTCCTTCTTTCGCGGCTGCTGCTTGGGGAGGAGCAGTGATGTATCTGCCACAGTTTGGAACAGGGGAAAGAAACACTTCCGTAGAGGAGGCAATGGTGGCAGTGTTCAGGCAAGGCAGAGGGAAGAGGCGGTCAGCAAGTATTAAGTACTGCAATGTTCGTCTCAAAACTTCTCCATTCCAGACAGTGGTTATGATATACCTTAGCAAGTTTGACCTGCTTGCGCGAGCAGTTACCTGGGAGGGAGCAACCCCTGGACAGAAGCCCACAGGCAACTCCTGGCAATAGCTCTGCTGAAACAGAGAAGTCGGCTGAGAAGCATTGATCCTGGACTGCCGGGGGTGGGGAAAAGGTTTGTTCCGGCTGAGGCGGCTTCATCTTGGCTTTAGGAAGCTGCGTCATTTCTTCCCCTAGGTACGCAAAGCTGTGTTCCCTGTTTGCCACCTCCGAAAGGCAGTGGTTATTGCTAGTGATAGTTCAGGTTGGCAATTCACCTTTACTTTGCAAGTACGCTTTTGGAGTACTGAGGGAAAAAAAGGTAACAGATGGTTCTGAAGCCATTTGTAAGACACGTCCTCCTCAAAGCAGGGTATAATTAGAAACACCAGCATGAAACTGCATTTCAAGCTTTCCAAAGAATGAAAAGCAAGAGTCAAGGACCAACTGTAGTTAAGCAACTACTTTTCATCTAAACATTTTATTTTGGTGATGGCTCACATGCAGTATAAAATACCAGTTTTTCAGAACTGCATGTCATTAATTCTGCTAGTATTACATTCATTAGCTGCAGTCTGGTAATTACAGTTTCATTACTTAGGTCTTTAACCCTTTTCATCAACTTTTTATTTGTGTGTGCTTCAGGATGTACTACTTATATTTTTGTACCTTAGATCTTCAAGTGTGTGGCCAGAAAGTTACTCAAAAGATTGCACATTGTTTATCCAGAAATGTGGAATGCCTGTTTGTTCCACTACGTACTTGCTCAGGAATCACAGAGCATGACATTGTTACAGATCATCTGAAATACTGTTCTTTATAATCAGTGAGAGAAAAAATTGAAATATATGTACTTTAAATATGGAAAGATAGACTTGAGTTGTGATATTCAATCCTGACTCTGGAATTTCTCCAGTCTTGTTGGTGCTTAGCTCCTGTGATGTTCTCATAATGATATTTAGCTAAAACTAATGCAATGGTCATATTTAGGCTTATTTTTGTGAATGCAGAAACAAACTCCTATCCCTAGCACAAATACCAAGTTCCTAAAGGAAGTACAAGAGCTTGTAAAAAAATTAATTCCTGTTTCTCAGGAATTAGAAGCCTTGCAATTTGTGCAAGCCTCAAGCAAAAATATTTTCTTTAAGAAAAGAACTGATTTAAGTATGCTTGCTTCCAGTAAACATGAAGTATATTAAATACAATTGTGCTGGCTTTGATTGGGGTAGAGTTAATTTTCTTCCCAGTGGCTGGTATAGGGCTGTGTTTTGGATTTCTGCTGAACACAGGGTTGATAATATAGAGATGTTTTTGTTATTGCTGAGCAGGGCTTACACAGAGCCAAGGCCTTTGCTGCTTTTCATACTGCCAAGCTGTCAGGGAGGCTGGGGGTGCATGGGAGGTTGGGAGGACACACAGCTGGGACAGGTGACCCAAAGTGANTTTTCGGGCCTGAGGCCATGGTGGTGTGACCTTGGTTTCCAGGCCCAAGAAGGATTGTTTAGTCTGATTAAAATGTGAAGAGAGCTAACCAACATTCTAAATAGAGTTGAGTTACACACCAATGCAGTACAGAATCTGAAAAATATAAAAGCTAAAAACCTAAGGCATCAACATCATGCTCAGTATATAAAGAGGGGGGAAGAAGGAGGCAGGGGGGGATATTTGCATGGTGGTGGTGTTTGTCTTCCCAAGTCACCATTATGCATGATGGGGCCTTGCTCTCCTGGAGATGGCTGAACACCTGCCTGTCCATAGGAAGCAGTGAATTCATTCCTTGTTTTGCTTTGTTTGTGTGGAGCGGCTTTTGCTTTCTCTATTAAACTGTCTTTATTTCAACCCACGAGTTCTCCAGCTTTTACCATACCAATTCTCTCCCCAGTCCTGCTGGTGGAGGAGTGACCAAGCAGCTACATGGGGCTTGGTTGCTGGCTGGGGTTAAACCACGGCAACAATTTCAGAAGTAGAGTAAAAGAAACTGAAGAAATTTAAGAGACTTATATTTTGTTTGTAGTCAGGTTCATTTATGCATTAAGTAAACATAAAACTGAAGCCAAATAAAACATTCAAGTATAGCCTCTAATAGAACAGACACACATATTCTGCAAGCAGTCTTTATGATATAAACTGTACAGTGAAGTAAAAAGCTATATTATTGCTTTTAAATTTTGAGTAGGATCATATCACCATTTCTTCCAGAAAATGGTTTTATTCCAAATAACAATATCTCTGGAGCTTCAAGTGGAGCTTGTGGTGGGTTGATCTTGGCTGATTGCCAGATCCCCATACAGTTGTTCTCTCATTCCCCCTCCTCCCCCCCTCAGCAGGACAAGGGGAGAAAAGATGGAAAAGCTCATGGGTTGAGATAAGGACAGGAAGAGATCACTCACCAGTTACTATTACAGGCAAAAGAAACTCAACTTTGGAAAAAATATTTCAATTTATTGACAATTAGAGTAGGATGGTGAGAAAAAAAAAGACAAAGCTAAAAAACATCCCCACACCCTTCCTTTCTTTTTCCCCGGGCTCAATTTAACGCCTCCATTTCCAACTCCTCTACCTTCACCACTGCAGAGCAGTGCAGGGGGGATGGAGAATGGGGGGTTGCAGTCAGTTCATAACAGCTTATCTCTGCCAATACTTCTTCCTGACACTTTTTCCCTGCTCCAGCATGGGTCTCCCCCAGGCCACAGTTCCTGCCAGGACCCCGCTCCAGCATGAGCTCTCCACAGGCTGCAGCTTCCTTCAGGGCATATCTAGTTGTTCTGGCATGGGGTCCTTCACGGGCTACAGTGCGGATATCTGCTCCACAACTGTGTCCTCTCCTCAGGCTTAAGGGGAACAACCTGCTTCACCATGGTCCTCTCCATAGGCTACAGGAGAATATCTGCTATGGCACCTGGAACACTTCCTCCCCTTCCTTCTTCACTGAACTTGGTGTTTGCAGGGTTGTTTCTCACACTTTTTTTTTCAGTCATCTCTCACAGCTGCTGTGCAGTGTTTTACCCTTTCTTAAATATGTTCTCACAGAGGCAATACCAATCATAGAATCATATAATCATTAAGGTTGGAAAAGACCTCTAAGATCATCAAGTCCAACTGTCAACCGATCACCACCACCATGTTCACCATTAAACCATGTCCTCA
>VZTF01003971.1:0-29935 GCA_013397755.1 Cnemophilus loriae
CTGCTCCAGGGCTTTTCCCTTAAGGACAGCCCCCTCCCAGCGAGGCTGTGACGGGAATTGAGCAGCAGCGCCCTGACGCCTGCCAGAACTCAGCGAAAAGGCAATAACCATGATCGCGAATGTGACTTACCGTCCGGGGCTGGTTTTTTAAAGCACGCGACCGGGATGGGGCAGCGCTCACTGGACGGGAAGATTCACCCGCTGGGTTACCACTGCAGTGGCGCAAGATCAAAGGGCATAAACAAAGGAGAGGGGTACTCCTGAGTCATAGAATCACAGAATGGTTTGGGTTGGAAGGGACCTTTCCAAGGCCATCTAGTCCAACTCCTCTGTGGTGACCAGGGACATCTTCAACTAGATCAGGTCGCTCAGTCGAACCTGGCCTTGAATATTTTCAGAGATAGGACATCCACCACCTCTCTATGCTGGTGCCTCGCCACCCTCACTGTAAAAAATTTCTTCCTTATATCTAATCTAAATCTGCCCTGTTTTAGTTTAAAACCATTACCCTTGTCCTGCCTGTGTAGAGTGTCCTGTTACAAGAGCTCTGGGCCCTGTGAACAACCAGGGGACCAGGACCCTAAGGAGAACGTCTCTGGCTGCAATAGAGCCTCAGTCCATGGGAGCGTGCCAAAGCCAGGACTGCTGGGTGGTCCCTGGAGCACCTCAGTCATTTCACATTTTGCCAGCTTGGCTGGTCAGTCAGAGGCACAAGGACTGAAACTGCTTCAGAGTATCTTGGGACTATAAAATGAATGGACTCCAGTGGAAAATGAAAGCAAAGCTTTGTGAGCTGCTGTCTTTGGGATACCGTGTCCCACTGTCCTGTGCTTTACAGAGTAACAGTAAACCCCTCAAAGGTTACACTTGCTTTAGCAACATCAGCACTCCTCTAAGAAATCCCCATAACTCTGTCATGCTTTTGCTGTAGCATAGCACTCCCCTGGCATCAGGCCATTTCCCTTATGGTCTCTGAGCTTGCCTATGTGATTCTGTAGGGTGCTGAAGATGGCAGGCAGCTCTGCCCCTTGGATTGGCAGCGCTTATCTCTTCCTCCGATCGACGTGCAAGACCATCGCTCTGCCATCCCTCTACGAGAGCTCCCAGAAGAAGCCTTGTGTGTTCAACGCCCTGAAGATGGCATTAGCAGGTACCCACCCTCTCTGGTATCTTGGTGTGCAGTGCCATGCCTTTCTTTAATCTCACACTCGTGGGAAAGGAAAGCTCATGCTCACTCTGTTTAGGAAAGGCAATAAAGTGGAGCAAGCTCAGCAGAGGTTCACCAGGATGGTTGAGGGCTGGAGCACTTTTCCTGTGAGGAGAGGCTGAGGGAGTTGGACCTGTTGAGCCTGGGGAAGAGAAGATTTCAGGGGACCTACCAACAGCCTGCTGATACCTATGGGGAGGGAGAGATGGAGCCACACTGTTCATAGTGGTGCATGAGGAATGAGAGGCAACAGGCACAAATTGAAATGAGAGGTGGACACCAGATAGAAGGACAACTATTTTCCCCATGAAGACAGTCAGGCAGTTGCCCAGAGTGACTGTGTGTTCTCCATCCTTGAGGGCTTTCAAAATAGGACTGGATAAAGCCTTGAGCAACTGGTTCTGACCTCAGAGCTGACCCTGCTTTGCATGGAAGGTTGGGCTAGACACTGCCTGGGCTTCCTTCCAACTTGAGCTATCCTATGAATTATCCAAATTTATAAATGTTTGTTTAAACCCATTTATGTAAGAGGGGAAAAGACTGCAATTGCTATGAAAGAAGATTTAATTGTTGTCTTTATACCACCACAGAAACATGATTTTTGCTTTGAGAAGCTCGCTTTTAAATCAAGTGATAGCCAGTATAAATTCATTTCTGATATAAACAGACACACATTAGCTTGAGGTGTATATAATCCTATTTACATCAAAAAAGGACTTGAGATGCAAATAACCATAAAACTATATGTTTCCCTATTCACCCTTGTACCAAGCACACTGCAGGATAATAGTAATTTGAAGCGTTTATCACACTTACCTAGAAACACTCTCATGGGTGTTCTTTACCTGTCACACAGCTAAGACTATTGTTTAACTGGGCTTGTCTAACTATTCTGCAGTTTCTTCTGGAAATCATGCCAAGTCAGTTTATCAGGCCTGCTGATCTTGCAGCGCATTCCAAATACGGGAAGCAGGAAGCCTAACACAGATGTCCAGTTAGGCTTGATTTATGGCTGCTTTGTGGCATTGGAATGTGAATCTGCTCACACATTTAAAGGAAAGCTCACAAAACTGAAATCCTACCATGCTTATTCAGACCTGAAAAGGACATGAAATCCGAAGCTGTCTTGAGGCTGACTGAGCACTGAGCTGAACTGAGCTTTCATCTATAAAACTTTGCTGTGCTACCAGTTTATCATAACCATCTCTGCCCTGGGAATGCAACCTCAAATTTAAAACTTGCCATAATAAGCAGTGTTGATAAAATTACCTGGGATGTAGTTCCATACATCTTCACCTGGACACCATACTTCATGGAGATCAGTGGTGGCAGGGCAGCATGAACTTAATCCTTCCCTCTTGGTTTTACAAACAGATTTTCCATCCCAGAGGACTTTATCACAAAGAGAATTCAAAAGCTCCTCCATTGCAGGCTTGTTGTGGATGGGCATGGGTGTGGGTGGGCTGGCTCATGCCTGGATTATGACTGTGCTCCCTTCTCCCTGCCAGACTCCACCGGCAGCATGAATGGTGTGGACATGCTCAAAGTGCACTGCAGCCACCCACACCTGATAGTGCAGCTCAAGTTCTGCAAGCAGGAGACCTGCCGCCGGTTCCTGCGGAGTTACCGGGAAGGAGCGCTCCAGAAGTCCCTCCAGAGTCACCTCCAGCTCTCCCTGGCCACAACTACGGTGCCTCTCGAAGTGGAGCTGAAGGCTGGCAGTGAGCACCTTGACAAGATGCTGAAGGATGAGGATCGTTGCCTGGAGTGCATCTACAGAGAAAAGGTGAGTGAGAGAGGAAGGGAGGCTGGGCAGAAATGAGGAGGGGTGGCACAGAGCTTGCAAAGGTGGGTGCAAATCTTGTTCTGACGGAGCATGTTGGTTAACAAACTTCTCTGTCCTTCAGCTCTTAACTCTAATGTGGAGAAATAGCTCTGCCGTTCCTCAGAAAAGAGCTGTGCACTTTTCTGGAAGGGCAATAGAGTTACCTAAAGCAGCCTACAAAGATCGTGCTAACTCACTGTGGCTTCTGTGTATAACAGCTAGCGTGGCTGTTATCCCCACTAAGACAAGGAGTTCTAGACAGTGCAGCTGAGGGCACAAGTGTGCCTCAATACAGCTGTGAGGCAGGCAGAGAGGAGCAGTCGTGGGCGGAATCATCTCTGCTCTGCACCTCCCTCCTCTGCCTCACACACCACCTCATCCCAGAGTGACAAAGGTAACTGCACCTGGAAATGAGCAATGGAAGTGAGTGCAAACACTACACATCGCACCAACAACTTGTGTTGGAGTGGGGACACAAAGCATGTGCTGCCAGCAGGATTAGGCTGCCCTTCTGAAGGCAAAGTCTCTCTCTCTCTGACATCTGGCTCGTTGCACACTTTGGCGCTGACACTCTAATCCTGCTTGCAGTAACAGTGAGAACTTGTCATCTCACTTCAAGGCATTTGACATGATTAAACTCACTGACTTGTTCCCCTCCTCTATTTTTTCTATCTGGAACTTTAGCTCTGGTCCCCGTAAATGGTCCTGAGAAAGAGGCACTCCCTATCTACTCAGGAATATTAGGCACAAGAGCATGTTTTGGCAGGTTGGTTTTCTGTAAGCACAGAGAATAAAACTCAAACCTTTCATCCCCAAACCAAACAACATGTGATGGGAGCAGCCCTATGAACTGTGGCTTGCTGCTCCCTCCGTGTCCTGAACTGGCTGATTGGACAAAAGAAATGGGCTTATTCTCAGTTCCCCAAAGTGACTCAATCTGACCCCTGCCTAACAATGCAACAGGCAGAAAGATGGCACTGGGGCACAGCCATCAGCAGCTGAGAGCAGTGCTAGGTACCTGCTGTAAGTGAGCTTCACCAGTATTTAGCTCTGACTGAGGCACAGCACTGCCAGGTTTGACCCTTCCCATGTGCTTTGCCTTCTTTACTCCTTTTCTCATTACCACCTTTTTGGAGGTCAGACTAATTTTCTCTTGGCTAGTGAAAAAAACTGGCTTGGTGAGGACCCAGGAACAGGGAGCAGAGGGGCAGAGAGAGAGAGAGTGGGTAACAGGAGCTGCCTGCTTGGGTGGCCATGAGCTGTTGGATCAGGTCACCCTGTTCTGTGGGTCTGACCCTCATAGGGAGTTGGGAGAAGCCTTGCTGCCTGCAGTGCACCCTAATTCTTGCGGAGGGCTGCTGGAAATGAACGTGGCCTAGTAGCAGTTTTGTGCACCTTGTAAGCACTCACTGCTGCAGGTGAGAAACCCAGGCAGGAGAGCTTGTCTATTTCACATCGCATTACAGATTCAAATCCACACATTTACAGCCACAGCTCCATTAGAGCGTCTCATTTGGCAGCTGACAGCTCATGCTGTATCTCATTGCTCCTTTCTTGACACCAGCATCTACAGCTTTGCAAGGTCCTGGCAGGAGACACTGATGCTGTTTGTGTTACAGCCTGACCGCCTGCCAGATGAGGAGATCACCGAGCTGGAGGAATGGCTCAAGAGCCTGATGCTTCACCAGAGCACTAACAACAATGTGGCTGGAAAAGACTGCTCATCTCTGAAGTCCCCATCTCTGCCTTATCCTCCTCAAGGCAGTTCCCTTCCCCCACAAGTCACTTTCATCTTTCAGGGACAACAGTTTGGTGAGTAGCTAGAACTGACCATCAGAGCCCTTGGTCTGCTTCACAGCCCAGGGGGGAGAATTATCATGACTACATATTTGGGTCTACCTCAGATAAACCAAGGATTTCCCAGCATCCCATAAGGAAGGAATTACAGTAGTCCTAAGATATTGCCATGGTGCTTCAGATCAGGCCTCAACTTGTCACCTTTTCTGGGGTGGCACAGAACCAGATGTTTCAGTCTGTATCCCTTCCAGGTTCCTCACATTTTAAAATTAATACTGAAAAGAAGAATATAGAGTATTTTTCTCTTCTTCCATGTTGCTTGGTTGAGGTGAGTTAATAGTGTAGGTTGGATCAGACTGGGGAAGTTGCTGTGGATACCCTCAGCCCTGCTTTCAGATGGGACTGATTTCTCCAGGCTCCCTCAGTTCACCAGCTGGCTTTGGGCTCTGTCCCTACAGAGAGCTTGCAGAGAGTCTACATAGCAATATCAGCTTGAGATAAACTAGATAATTTCTGAGCTTGCTTAAGCTGTGTACAGTCTCCAGTGCTAAACAGCTGAGGAGAGACCTCCTGTCAGCATTTCAGTATTTTGAGAATGTTTAGGTAGGGAACAGGGGACTTTGTCAGAAAGGCCTTACCAAGTTGCTTTTGAAAGGCTAAAACAAATGAAGAGGATGTCCATCAGAAAAAAAAAAGAGCTCTGGCAAACCACAGGACAATTCTGAGGGAGAAAAATAGAAAATAGGCCTTGCCAAGCTTGCAGGGTAGGGGCAAGCCCAGCTGCTTTGTTGTTGTGGGAGGATTTCTGTAAGAGAACAGCTGGGCAAGGCAGGGAGCTCAGACACCCTACTCCACAGATTATTGACCAAACCTTGAACTGGCCCAAGCTGCATCACATCAGCCATGAAACTTCTGTGTCTTACCTGGCCTCTGCCCCTTTCAGACAACAGAACAATCACACTAGACGACCACCAGAAGTTTGCCAAGTCCGTGTCCAAGAAGTGGAAGCAAGTGGGTCGCTCTCTGCAGAAATCCTGCCGGGCCCTGCGTGACCCTGTCATTGACAACCTGGCCCTGGAGTATGACCGAGAGGGACTCTATGAACAAGCCTATCAGATGCTCCTCAGGTTCATCCAGTCCGAGGGCAAGAGGGCCACGATAGCGCGGCTGATCGCAGCCCTGGAAGAAAACGGTCTCATCAGCTTGGCTGAGGAGCTCTTGGGCCTCCATTCCAATGAGGACTACTCTTAGAGCCCAAAGGACACTGCCATTGCTAAGGGCTTTCCTGCTTTAGCTACTGTATGAGACTGCTGCCAGTGTCTGGGAATGTAAAGTCCTGAATATCACCACAGGTTTCCATCTAGGTGGGAATGCTCAGGGGAGAGGTTCTGTGTTTGCAGAAGCCAGCATGGACCTCTGACTTCCCTTATTTCATTGTGTTTCCAGAAATAGAGCACTACCTTCCTGTGAACTGGTGAGAGAGGCTTTCACCCTGACTTCCTTCAGGACTGAGGGAAGGGAAGGTAACTTCCTTCAGGACTGTGACAGGGAAGCAGCCAGACAGAGAGCCCTAGGGGAGAATGAGGGAGAGGAGAAAAGCAAGCAAGGCTTCTCAGAGAATTTCTTCGAGAAGCAGACAATGCCTCTGCTTCTCAGGCTGTGTCCAGGGCCATCACCTGGAGAGCTGCAGTATATTTTTATATTGAAAACATTTTTGCCCTCAGCCATGACATCAAGTAAAGACAAAGGGGAAAGTAAGGAAAAGGCAATTTTACGTTATTTTCCTTCTTTGTTTGAAGAATGAAGAACATCCAGGCAAGAGTATCTGTTCTATCCTGCTCTATTATAGCTCCTTCCCACCTCTCACCACCTGAAGGTTTTCCTTCTACCTGGGACAGCCATAATCTTCCACAGGGCAAAAGACTGCTGCTGTAGAACAAATGGCAGGCACTGAACAAGCAATATGGACAAACTCAAATTCAGACAATGACTGTCAACATTTTCTCATCTGTGGTAGACAGTAATATGTTGATTAGCTCTTGCCTACCAGCCTGAGGGAGCCTGCAGCTCTGGAAAGCAAAACACACTATGGGAAGGAAAACAGTCTCATCAGCAAGTTACCTGTGGAGCATGGATTGGAACTGCTGCCCTCAGGTGCATTGCAATATCAAATGCCATCCTGAGCCCACAGAGCTGAGCAATCACCTGACCCAGCTGGCTGCTTGTGCCTTCACTCACTTCCTAACCACCCACCCTCGGCCTGTTGAGCCCCTGGAGGGGACAGCTCACACTGCTGTGTCCCACAGGTGTCAGGATCTACAGAGAGCCTTTCCCTGGCACTGCTGTCACAGTGTGACAATCGAGCATCACCTGCCACCGTGCCTGGATTTACCTGCACTGATTTTTAGGGTAAAAATGGCTTAAGAGACAAATCTCCCAAACCCCAGGGCTGACTCCTGCTTTCAGTTCCAGTGGGAGAAGCCGAGTGTCTCCTGGAATGGCTGATGCAGACTGCAACAGAGCAGCTGTGCCTTTGCCATAACAATGCACAGAGCAACGAGTGTCTACCATGACATGAGTCCCATGAAGCACAACGGCAGCTCGATTACCTCTGGCGTATTCCCAGTGCTTTCCTGATAGGTTTTTACTAATCTTTTTCCATTAATTCTATCATTTTTTGCCCTTCCTATCTGTGGGAATAGCCAGTGGGCCATGGAAATGTTTTCAGATGCAGAGAGCAGCTCTGGCCACACACACAAAGTCTGTGTGTGCATGCGAATATCGGGCTCCTGGCAGTCATGGTAGGAACAACTTTGAGTCAGGGTCTGATGGCCTTTTAAACCACAACTCACATCTTACCCCTTCCCTGGAGTCAAAGCTGTAATTCAGTAAGGAGGAACACAACCTCAGATTCAGATGTGGGCTCAGATCCAAGCTCCTGGGTCTAGAGACGTTCCCTTAACTTCTGCTGGAACATCATGCTGGAGCTGATGTTGTGAGTGTCAGTCACTGGAGACCTGGATGGGCAGGATTTAAATGGCCAGCTTTGACTCAGCTGAGATCAACATGCCTCAGATGAGCTGAGTATCACATCTTTAGTGTAAGCCAGAGAAACATGACTTGTTTTCTGCAGATTTTGAACCCCCGAGGTTACATACAGAGCCAAGAAAGGAAAGGAAGAGGGTTAAGGATGGGGAGAAGGCTTTCAGGGTGTGAGTGAATCTGCTTCCATCTTGCCCTTAGCTTCCAATGAAGCAAGACTTCATGCAGTTACCATCTCTGCAAAGACTGTGGCTCCGTCACCTTTTTTAAGCCATTTTATATCAGTGCCATTGCAGTTTCATCTCTTCCATTCCTGCTCCACATCCTACCCTCTCTCTTCCAGTAGTACCAGTGCTGTTCCCAAAAGGAAGCAATTACCTCTCTGACAGTTTTGCTTTTGGGACCAACACAGTGGTGCAGATCTTAGCTAATTTAGGCTGCTGTGGAACCATACCTCAAAGCATTTAGCTTTCCTGCCAAATCCCAGCGGGGGAACTCTGTTTGGCAGAAACCCACCTGATAAATCATATTCTGAAAAGTTTAAAAATCAGAAACTTGAAAATTACTTCAAGAGCAGGAGAGTTTGCTCTTGATTTTGCAGAAATTACTTTTTTAAGAAAACAAGGTCATATGCTTAGCCTGCTGTCTCATTTGTAGTGAATGTTTCTAAGCTCTCAGACCAGCTATTCATGTGCACAACTTGCACATATAGTTATAAGGCAGCCACTGAGTAGTGAGAATTACTAGTTTTTGTAGCAGCTGTTAATGCTCAAAATGAGAAAGTCTTACTATTCAGCATCTACTTCCAGTCCAGAAAACTTCTTTGCTGCTATTACTCTTTTACAGAGGACTAACCATGAATGCTTTCTTCTGAATGCAAGCGTTGTGCATTTCTGCTAGCAACTGGCATGTGTATTTCCTCTTACTCACATATTCCCTGTCAGAAGTGCCATTAAGTGCTGGAGCCCCTGGCAACCTTTCTGGAAAATCATAATTTCTAACAGCATTCACAGGTGCCTTCATTGCAGAGACTTGAAGGAAAAGGGTTTTTCAGTGATATTCCATGGTGAAATTGTCTCGAGCGTATGGCATGGTTTAGGACATAGCAGTGGTTGTTTCATACCTCCTTTTCCATGGCCAGTCATCATCATGGTGGGAGATAAGCCATGGGCAGTGCTGCTGCTGGAGAATTTTGCCTTATCCCAGTAACTGCTCTTCTTGATATACTGAGATATATCTGTGAAAAAAAAAAATTCAGAGGTGATGGTGGTGTTTCAGAATCAAACACAATATTAAAAGCAAATAAAGGTGCTCATGAGTTGCATATAAAATCTAAAATAGAAAAAATATTAAAAAACCGGCAGAAACCAGGCCAAAATGTGCTTACAGGAAGAGATCCAAGAGGGCTTTTTTTGTGGTACAGATTGTTTTTGTATTTTTAACCATGTTTCAGATTTGGAGGAGTCTCAGTCTGCCAGAAGGAATAAAAGATCCATCCAAAGGAGAATTTGAATGATTTGTTTTGGCATAGCTGACCTACAGTGTTCAAACAGATGATAACAAAGAGGAGAGTGAAGTTAAAATGCTCACCAGATATACTTTGGCATGAGGCATCTGGTAGAAGCAAACCTGACAGGATCCCCTGATACAAAACTGTCTCAAAGGAAAATATCTGTTAATTTTGCCATTCGTTTCAAAGCCAGGTTCAGCATTGAGGAGCTGTCCTGCTGCCTGGGTCATTGTCTCCCCTCTCAAAGGAACCACACCCCAGCAGCTGCCCACAGACTCTAAAACCAGAAGTGAGCATGGACAGAATGAGGAGCCTCAAATTCACTTAAATTGCTGATTTAGTTTAACTGAAAATTCTGGTGTAGCCGTGAACCTCTGGTATTGTATCTCTGGTATCCTTAAACCAAGGAGGTACAAAAAGAGAAATCAAGAGGGTTTCTTGAGTCTAACTCACATATTGGAGTGTGTGCATGACACTGGTGCTTTACACTGGGCAGGGATCTGGCCATGTGTCCTTTGTATGGAGATGGACTCAAACAGTGAAGCAATTTAATGCCTAGAGTCAAAAAATAGGTATTATTTTCTTCTCTGGATTGAATTCTAAACCCACTGAAGGGATCTGGCTGTACATCCCTAATAGAAACCTGTATGAGATGTGTGGTTAATGTCTCTTCGTTTTCAGTGGAAAAATCCCTTGCTGACCTTCTAATTCCAAATTCCTATGATATTCAGCATCAGATCTGGATCAGCCATTTACAGCTATGGACTGCAATGCCAGGCATACTTGAGTCTAGGACATTCAGCCTCCAAGGAATTGTCTTTTACAGAAAAAGCTCTTTGGTATATATTTTTTCTCCCATTCTTTTTTATAAATAAATATATACTTTTGATGAAAACTGCCTCAGAGACTTTCATTGAACACTTAACTGCAGTAGTAAGAACAGGGGTCACTGAAGTTCTGGCCACATTGGTGATCACCAGCTCCAGAGGAG
The DNA here is from genome assembly GCA_013397755.1 of Cnemophilus loriae. Taxonomy (NCBI): domain Eukaryota; kingdom Metazoa; phylum Chordata; class Aves; order Passeriformes; family Corvidae; genus Cnemophilus; species Cnemophilus loriae. The sequence goes on from VZTF01003971.1 coordinate 10,373, forward strand.
CATTCAGCCTGAGGGTGGATGCACAGCGGTGTCCTGCCCAAAGTCACATGTTTCTCCTGACATGCCAAGGCTGGTGTCCCACTGCAAGGGAACGGCTCTGATTACAAAACCAAGCCAAGCCTCCGTGTTTGTTCAGTTTCCTGTTACTGCTTTGATGAGCCTTTTTCAGCCAGCGTGGCCAGAAGGGGAGGTTTGTCCCACCCCTGGCACCTGGATGACCTCATTGTGTTTCTTTCAGTGCTGTTGGATATCTGGGACTCCTCTGAGGCCACAGCACCACTGTAATCCCAAGTGCCTCGCTACCAGTGAGCTCTCTCACAAGGCTCACCCGTAGGTGGAGAGCCAAGGAGCCAGGTCATGAAATCTCCAGCAGCTTTGCAGAGGAAGCCACTGGCTGACCTGACAGCTGAATCCAGGGAAATTCCTTTTGCCATGAACTTGAGCAGAGATGTATTTTACCCTGAATCTCTTAAATCTCCAACAGTGTTTGAAAATCACAAGATCTTCTTTAGCTACCACAAAGCTCTATTCACAGCTGCATGGCTTGATGCCTGCAGGAACACAGTGAGGGGAGCAGGGCTCTGCCCTGCAGCAGCTGGAAGGACACACCAACCTGGGGTCAACAGGGCTGACCTACTGAGGAGGGTCAGTGAGATCACTGACCCAATCTTGTCAGACAGAGTGACACCACAGGATGGACCAAGGGCACCTTTGCTGGCAGTGAGAAGAATAAACCAGCCATGGGTCAGTGCCCAGAGAACAAGGTCCAGGTGAGACAACCACCAAGTAGAAGCACCCACGGAGAAACTCCTCCAGCTCCAAGCTCCCTGCCTGACTCTCCAAGCCATGGCAGCCACAAAGGCACCGCACATCAATGAAAGCTTCTGTTTTCACTCTCATCCCACGGGAAAGCAAAAAGGGTGGCAGGGAGGCAGGTCCCAAAACCTGGGTGAGGGATCATGGTGGAAATAACTGCTGTGAGTTCCTGGTGGTTTCAGGGAGCAGTCCCCCTCCCTCCACAGCCAGCCCCTCCAACCAAAGGCAGACAGGAGCTGGTCTTTGCCTCCATCACCATCATCTGCCTCCTTACACAGCAGGGACAGCCTGGGGCTGCTGCTACAGAAGAAAAGAACAGCGATACCTTGGGCTGGCACAGGGAAAGCTGAACATAAGTAGTGTTTATGGCTGAGGCTTCTGATCAGCTGTGCTGTTCAGCAGGGAGCCGCTGTGGTTCAGGCAGCTGCCGATCATGAGGAAAGGACTTTCCCAGCCTGCAGCACCTGAGTGCAGGGTCCGAGGGTGGCCCACCAAGAACCCACTCTTCATGAGACAGTGTTCAGTAAAGCACAATACCTGAGCTGAAATCAAAAATATATTAAAAAAAAAAGCACGGATGCTTACAAAAAGGGATTTTTACATTATGTTTTAAAAAGAGGTGTTTGTGAAAACAACAGAGTAGATCAAAACCTGCTTTTATGACAAGGAAATGAAAAATTTTGCTTCCTAAAGTGGCCGTGGTCTGGGCACTGTCCAGACACTTGCCCTCCGTTAGAGGAATAAGGGTCATTTTTTACAATGCAGAGACAAAGAAAGGGCCACAGCGATGGGAAGTGCTATGGCTGCACTCAGCTGGCAGATCAGTAGTGATTGCAATTTAGATTTGGCTCCAAATAAAAACTGTTTTGAAGTATTTCAAATTAAATTAAAAAAAAAAAAAAAGCAAGTGGGGTTTGGGTTTTTTTTTTTTGTTCCAGGTTTTGGAAGGGACCCTTGAATCTGCCTTCAGCCTCTGCACTGCTCGGCTCACACCTCCTCCCATATTTTCCCTACTAGGAAAAAAAGAAACCAACCCCCAAGTGGATTTAACTTCTGAGCTGAACCCCACCTCAGTTTTTCAATTTGACTCTTTGCAGAGGTAAATACTCACAAGGGAATTAAAAGAAAAAAGCCAAAGTGTAGAAGGAAAAGAAAAAGAAACTCAAGAAAAATTAGTACATTTCCTCTTGAAAAAAAGTTACGCAGAGGGAAACCAAAGAAAAAAAGAAGCCTTTTTGCAGAATTGGTGGAAGTCCCCAACCTGGCTGTGCGTTCGCTCTCTCCACACCTCCGCCCTGTCCCGCGGGGCGCTGGAGCCGTCGGCGCTCCCCAGCCCGATCACGTGTCAGGGCTTGGACGGGGACCCGGCTCGTTCCCCTCCTTGCCGTGCCGCGGAGCTCCCCTCGCTGCGGAGCGGAGGCTGTGCACGGCTCCGGCCCGCTCCCGGCCCCGCTCGCAGCCGCGGGCCCGGCCGGCGCGGGCAGCTCCGCTCGCTGCCAGCGGGGAACGGCCCCGAGCAGCCAGCGCTGCTCCGCGCCCCGAGGGGTTCCTCGGCTTCGCTGGAAGGCTGAGGAATGTCTCTCACTAACTACATCCAGATGTGCCTACTTGGCAGCCCGCTGCACAGACATTACCGAGAGGACACAGGATCAGCGCTATCAAATGGGATGTAAGTATCTATTAAATGTGTTTGATCAGGGTGGGTTGGGGAGAGTTGTGCAGCGAGCAGGGTGAACTGGAGTCTGTCCTTTCTGTATATTTTGCTCCCAGCTTTTCTTTTTGCCTTGTTGCTCTTGAATGTTGTTACGTGCAGCAACCTGGACCGTGAGGGTTAACACGCAGCAGGGCCGGCTGCAGGCTCGGGACACGCAGGCTCCAGTCCTAAGACATCCGCTTTACACTTTACTTTCCAAAGAACCTTCTTTGAGTGTTTAGGTTGTTTTTACAGAAGTTTGGGGCTTCTTTAGACAATGCCTGCAGTGCTCTGAGACAAAGTTTCCTCCCAACCACACACATGTTCCAGTGGTGGCACGTTACAGTTACAAGCTATTCTTCATCAGTAAAAGGACATGAATCTTCCCTATGTTACACTGTGGTATGCTTTGAGCAAAACATGGGAATTTTCAAGTTCTCTAGTGTCACAAAGATAGAAAATAATTTAGCCCCTGTGAAACAGGCAGTTACTAATCATATTTTTTAATAGCTTTTGGGCAGATTCTGAGAAACTTATGTGTTGGGTATAATCTTGAAATCTCTCCCATCTGAGCCTGGATGTAACAATACATCCATGCTACTGCACTGCAGTTGCTTGGGCTTGGGGTGCATTAGGCAAATTATTTATCAGAAGAGGGTCTGGGAGCTGAAGAGCACTGGTGAGCACTGCAGCCTGGGGACAGCGGGCAAAGGAAGGTGTTCGCTTCAGCGGGACTGTTTCTTACCCCTTCACAAGCCTGCACGTCTTTATTCTCCTCCTGGGGCCCGGGAAAATTAATGTTTGGAAGAGAGACGGCAGGTTCCTCACTTTGGCTACTCAGGAGGGGCCTGTCTCCCCAAAGCACTCAGGGTGTGAGTTGACCGCTGAGCCCTCTGCCATTCTGAAAATCAGACTATCACTGAGCAAGACTGCATCTGAATGCAGGAAAGTACTTCTGGAGGCTGCTGAGCCTGCAAAAGGTCATTGTGCGTTACCTTCTCCTACCTTGCAGGCAGCTGAGCACTGTCGATAGAGATGTGGTGCTGTGCTCAGAAGGAGCTGGAGTTTTCCCAGTTTGCTGGGGCCCAACACAGGTGCCTGGCACAGCACAGTCCTGAGTGGGCACTGCCCCCATGGCGCGACGGGAAAACATCACGCACTGCTTAAATGAGCTGCAGCCCCCAAACTGTGCCACGTGTGCCTCAGTGACTTACCCTGGGCCAGCAGGCCAGGGGAGCAGAGTGCTGGCAGCCAGCCTTTCCTGGAGCTCAGTCCTGCGGGCAGCTGGTCCTGCCCAGGGTCAGCGGGGCTCCCATGCACAGCTGCTACAGGACCACACCAGCCCCCAGCTGGAGGGGCAAGTTCCTTTCTGGGACCCCTGCACATGGAAACAGCCACCTCAACAGCCTTTACATGGCAGCTCTGCAGTTCCTCTCTGTTTAAGTTTGTACACTTCATAAAAGCTTCGTGACTGGGGTGGGAGGTGAAAGGAGGTGACCACAGCAGCCATTTGCAAGCAGTTATCAATGTGACTGGCATTGCAAAGGGAAGGTTGGCAGTGCCAGCAGGAGAAACTGCAATAAAATGGGACCAGCCAGCTGGGAAGCTGATCAAACTACATATTTGAGGACTGGGGCAAGCAGATAAATAAGGCACCCTGTCCTGTAACAGCATGGATCTCATCCATTCGTTTGCTCTGGCCTGGAAAAAAATTTAAAAATGCCCTGAAAAGCGGCTCTGACAGGAAAGTTGGAAATTGTCTTTGGAGCAGGGCCTGCATTTTTGTTACCTGCTTCCTCAGTATTCGACTCAACAGAGCTTTTGCCTCCAGGTGCTGCTACAGCAAGTAACAGCAGCAGTGATGCTGCAGTGCTGTGACTGGCCAGCAGTGCCCGAGCTGTGCTATCATGTGCAGCTGAGCACTGAGCCTCTGCCCCTCTCACTGTGCTCCTTTGGTTCTGGTTCATGATGCCAGCTCCTGGGATAGCTCTCAAGACGCTCAGCTAATTAAATCCTGCAGCCTGCTCTCGGTTTGTTTATAGACTTCAGAACTTGTAAGCAGCTGAATAGGGTGAGTTTTTATGTGGTAAGGCAGCACAGCGAGTGTTTCGGTCACTTCATTTTTCTAGGGCTTTGCACGTACCAACATGCCAAAAGGGGTCTTTGTATTTCAGCCACCTCTGTCTTCTAATCAAGAAGATCAAATAATTCAGCATCACTTTATAATCCTGTAACTCCAAATAAGACCTCTTCACAAACACCTTGAAACGCAGAGAGGAATTGTCCAGCACCAAGGCCACTTAAAGCAATAACTCTGATGAGGTTATTGACTTTGCCTAGAGCACAGGGTAGAAAAACAAAGAAAGAAAGGAAGAAACCCAAAAACCCAAAACCATGCAGGAATAAAAGCCATTACATGACACCCAAATATAGAAATGGAACATGGCTTCTTCTCCTGCTCCAACACACAGAGCTACTTTTCCCCTTCAAACACTTCAAACTCAGCTTAAATGATTAAACTCAAGTTGTTTCATGCAAGTTTTTGTATGTGGGGCAGAACAAACCCCACATACATGACCCCACATGTGTCAGCACTGGAAGCTGACACATTTCCCGGTGGGTACCCCAAAGAGCCCAGATGAGGTTTTGCCAGCACACGACTGAGAACTTGAAGCCTTGGCTTTTGCACTTCAGGTTCCTGTAGAAGGGTAAGAGAAGGATGGTAGCCCAATGCTTGAAGAGAGCAAAACATGTGATTCCTCACCCAAAACAATGTTTCCCATGTCCACGTGTTCAGCAAGACATTTAAACTAAACTGGTGCAGACACAGAAGTCAAACACTCTCCCAACCCTCAGGGGCTCAGAGGATAGGATCAAGGGTGTCGGTGGGAAGATGCAGCCTCCAGGGCTTCAGTCAGTGCAGACCTCTTGGTGTCAGCATCCTGCTCTGCTGGGATAAAGCTCATCTGCACACGTCTGTTTTTACACAGTCCCAGCTGCAGGATGGGCATAGGGTATGTCATTATTGTTTCTTGAACAGTGTCAGAACTCTTCCTGAGGCAGAGGAACCAGGTGCGGAGGGTTCTGGGAGTTTGTTTTGCTCTTGCTGAGGGGATCTGGATGGAAAAATTCCTGTAAACAGGGCAGGAGAGGGACACGTGCACAGACTTTTCCCCTTGCAGACCAGAGCCCGGGCAGGTCTCAGTATCCAGCACTGGCTGCTACAAGATGTTCATGTGAAATGTATTCAGCCAACATGAAACGAAAACAAATATCCCAAACCTAAAGCATTCCCTCAAAGCATCCCCAGCAACCAAAATTATACAAGCTTCTCTGATGATTATAAAAAAATCTCATCAAATCTATCAATGCTGGATCCCACACACTTTCTTTAGATCATTTTACGGAGAGACAGATAAGACACCTCCATCAGCAACCACAGCCCCACATACTGCATGGCCACACAGTGTCCCTCTGCTGCCCAACCCAAACCTACCAGTGTCAGCTCCAGCGTCAGGAGCAAGGAGGGGAGTCAGGACGGAGCTGGAAGCACTTCCCCATGCAGCAGGGAGCAAGTTGATTCAAGGACACCCCACAGCCGTGTTTGGTGGGGATGGATGCTTCTGTGAGCCAGGCTGGGATGAGTGGGCAGCAGAGCTTGTTGCTGATTTTGGACCCCCATGCTCAGTGTACCATGTTTTCAGCTTGCCTGGCTATCCCAGCTGCTTTCCCCAGGGCTAGCTGGATCGAATAACCAGTCCTCAAGGCACAAAGCAGCGTGCCAGAATCACCAAGGCTTCTTGACTGAATCTGGGGCAGGATCCAGAGGACTTTTTCCAACCTTGGCCCTGAGCAGAAATGCCAGGTGATGGAGATGTGATGACTTGATGCAAAAGAAGATTTCCAGGATGAGCTCAAGGCTTCACATCATTCAACTGGGAATGAAGGGCTAGCAATTTATTTTTTTTTAATCATCATTTGACTGCTTCTATTGCAGCTGGTTTTGGCCATATTTCAGAATCCTCCTCTCAAATAAATGAAAACCAGGCAGAGGACTGGGCCCTCTGCCCGAGTGTGCAACAGCGCAGGTCACATTCCCTGCCTGGATGCTCACCAGGGTGCCATGCCCAGCTCTTGGGCTCTGCAGGCTGTGCCCCCTTGGTTCTTCCAATTCATTCCTTATTTATGGGCTCCCCATCTTGCCACCTTATGGATATGGGACCTGTCAGCCTCTTCCTACTGCCCAGCTCAGCCCTCTGACGTTGCTGGTGCTCACAGCCCAGGATGCAACATCCCCAGCCTTCCCCAGGACCCCGCTGTCCTGGGGAGACAAACCCCATTATCCCATTCAGACCCCATCAAGCCAGACTCAACATCCCTCTGTATCCGTCCCCAGACAGTCAGCACAAAGAGGGACAGCTGCCTGTTTTTCCAAGCTTGGAGGACACAAGGGGCAGTGCTGGCAGCCAAGGCATTCCTCGAGGCACTGAGTGATGCAGCAGTTTGTGAGCCCAGCTCCATTTCACAGGTTGGATGGAGATTCCCCACAGCAGCGTAGGAAGCAAAGGTGCGTCTGCCTCAGATGCAGACACTCAGGGATGTGCTGTGCTGAGAAACACTCTGCTGTGCTCTCATCTCTTCGTTTGGCAAATATTTCCTGCTCACTTTGATAGCCCTGTAATTCTTTTCCCCTGGTGTCAAGGTGGATGAATAATCCTTTTGGCTTTAGGACATAGCAGAGTGTCTGCCAGAATCATCAGTTCCTCTGTATTCAAGAGCAGAACAGCTTTTCCCACACTGACATCCATGGGTAGAGCTTACACTGGTGTAATAATCAAGGGTATTTTCCTTCCGAAGAAGGAAATATCTAACAAAGACTGGAAAATCCATATAATTAGATCTCACTTCAAGAAAGGACTCACTTCAAGGGCTGGCAACTTCTTTTTAAAACAAGAGGTCTACATTCAGCACTGAACTGTTTTATTTCAGCATGGAAATCACTCTTTCAGATCCTTTACTTTCAATAAAAGAAAACACAGAGGAAAATCTGGGCTATCAGCCCAGGCTTGTAACAATTCAGGGTTTTTCTTGGCTTTTCCAGGAGCACTTGTTGCCAGATTCTGAGATGCTGGCAGGATAAATCTGTAAGCCATGGAAATTACGAGTTTCATGACACATGCATTTTATTCCAAACCCTTGCCGATAACATTAAACACAGGAAAAAGCCAGGACTTTCATCCAGCTCCTTAATTACCATCTGGAGCCTGGCAGATGAAATAAGATCAAACTTTTGCATAGAAAAGGAAAAAGAAATTTGCTATTACTGTGAAGAAAGAGATGGGACTTCAGACATAAAATGCAAACCAACATCCTATACATGTCAGGAGGGGCTGTTTCATAAGGCTGAACATAGTTATGAGCCAAGCCACGTAGCAGAAAGAACATAAACAGAAAACAGATCCTGAATATTCTAAACATTTGAACAACAATTTACAAGAGCTCTGAGAAAATTCTTCAATCCTGTTATTAGTATCAAAGTTATGCCAGTGAAAACATCTGCCTCGCCTAGGAGAGCAGTGAAATGTAAACAAAGAAAGCTAACAAATGAAGAAAATTCTCTATTAGAGGGCAGAAAAACGCAAGAAACAAGGCCTAAGGAAAAAGCTCATGGTCATCAGGACAAGGCCAAAGTGATTTTAAATTCACCAAGAATGCAAAGAGCCTTACACCAAAGCATGGATATGCTGTTCTCCAAAATAACAATTTAATAAATAACAGAGACAAAGCAGATGAGGTCAGTAAACATTTTGGAGCTGTACTTGGGAAAAAGATATGCAATAGCATATGATGATTAAATACTCTCTGTTTCAACAGTAACTTGGAGGTGAAGTTAACCAGTAATGAAAAAGCACCGTATTTAAATAATGATGTCCAAATAATGTGCATCTAAGAATTTTAAAGGAGCTGGCCAAGAAGCCAACCAGTGTAATAATTTTTCTTCGTCATAAGTCTTGAAATATTGCTTAGATACCACAGGTGCCACTGTTTTATTACTTCATAATTACAGACTCATCAATCTAATTTTGAGTTCAAAAACTTAACATTATGGCTGATACAAAATCAATGGTTAATGAACAATCAGCAGGTGATCCAGTCCAGGACAGTAAAAGGAGATTTGCTGAAAATAGATACCACCAAATTCTTACCAAGCATTTGCACCTTGTCCTATCACTGTGTGCCCTTGTCAAAAGTTTATCTCCAGCTTTTTTTATCCCAGAAGTCATCATTGGATATGATCTCAGCTAATTCAAGACAGACAACTGTAATACCTTCACAGGTAGCTTCTCTTAGTACAGCACAGGCAAGATAGAGCCACAAATCACATATGAACATGATACATTATCAGTGGCTGTATAAAATACTTACATGCACTTGTGGGAAATTTTTTGGGTGCAGCTCAACTTCCTCCTTGCTGAGGATGGTAGGAATTGTGGTGGTCACTCACCTCCTCCTCGAGCAGCTGTGGTTGCCCTCTGTCCAGCTCTGCCATTGCTGCTGTGGGGACTGGCTGCACCTGCAGGGGTGATGAGAGGACCTGCCTTTGCTGCAGCTGCAGACACCTGACCAGCTCTTTCCCTGAACTATGGTTACCTGCTGCTTGCTGCCTTCTTACTACTCTTTCATTCTCATTTTGTTTGCAGTTGAAGAACTGATCAAATAAGACAGAGGATCTCCAGGAAAAGTGTAAGTGAAGAAAAATCCTGTATTTCAAAAGGCAGTTTCATCTATCATACATTAACAAAATTTTCCTAACACCAGGCTCTGTCTTGCTTCTGTATATTGGGATTTATTTTCTCACCTCTCACTTACTGGTTAGGGTGATTTGGCAGAGGAAAACAACCCTTCTAACCTTATTAATGGAAGCTATTTACAATGGTTTAATATTTTATAAAGAACCCTGGCAGGAAAAAGGTCCTGTGTGAATTCTAGATTGTACCCAATGTATTCAATCCGAGTACAAATCACAGTTGGTTTAACAAAAGCTGGCTCCGTGTGCAGGGAAACACCAGCAACACACTGCCATGAAGAGTCTGCCCTTCAGCTGTCAGCTCTGGGCCTCCCTGGTTTGAGTCAAAAAGGGTAAAAGCAGCAAGTAATGGTTATCAAGCTAGGAAAAAAAAAAAAGGTAATGATTTATGGGAGAACAGCATCATTCATCATTTTCCGCTTTGCTTTTCCCAGTGAAATCTCTGAAATGGCAAAACATGTTCAGCAGTGAGGGATGCAGGATTTTGGGTTGTGCTTAGAGAGTGGTTTTCAGGATGATGGATGACTGCTTAGTGACTGAACTAACCAAGTCACAGAGCTGGCACTGGGATCAGCATTAAGTTTGCAACTCCGTGTGCCTTTTGACAAGTTCCTCAACCTCTCAGTGCTTGTGTGAGTAAAATGTGCTTTGCTGCTGGGTTTTTAAATGATGTTTCAGTTAGTCTTGCCTGCTTGCTTCAGACCTGCCAAATCCTCACTGCTGACACACTCTGTGTTTATTTACAGATGGACAGTGGTGCCAGGCAGCTCAAACACAGCTTTTAACAGTCCCAGGAACACCGGAGAGACAATGAGAGTTCGCCTCAAAGGGGATGCGATCTGTACCCTCTTCTTGCTGGTAGCGCTTTGTTCTTTGCTCTACTCCCAGCTGGAACATTTAGTCCCAGCAGGAAAGAAGGAGCCAACACAAAACAAGCCTCAAGTAGCACCAAAAATATTCTCAGATCACAGAGCATCTCAGAGACCAATGCCAGCAGAGGCAACTGCACCCAGACCCCAAGTTACCCCTGTCATGAGACAAACAGAAGTGGCCAAAACCACGGTCCAAACTACAACTCCACCCCCGCTGACTGATTCTGCCTTCAACTTCAAGCTCTATCTCCTAAACAAGGATAACAGGAACTTCAATCTCCTCATTAACCAGCCCAGGAAATGCCGAAAAACACCAGGAGGTCCCTTTCTGCTCATTGCTATCAAATCAGTAGTTGAAGACTTTGACAGACGTGAGATTGTCCGGAAAACTTGGGGCAGGGAGGGTTTGGTGAATGGGGAGCAGATCCAGCGAGTGTTCCTCCTGGGAACACCAAAGAATAGGACAGTGCTGGCAACATGGGAGACCCTGATCCACCACGAAAGTCAGACATACCGGGACATTTTACTCTGGGACTTCATGGACACTTTCTTCAACCTGACCCTGAAGGAGATCCACTTCCTGAGCTGGGCTGCTGAATTCTGCCACAGCGTGAAATTTATTTTTAAAGGTGATGCTGATGTTTTTGTCAACGTCGAGAACATTGTTGATTTCCTCAAGAGACACGATCCCACTGAAGACCTCTTTGTTGGGGACATCATCTACAATGCCCGTCCCATCCGTGTCCAGAAGAGCAAATACTACATCCCAGAGACCATGTATGGGCTGAGCACCTACCCCGCCTACGCAGGAGGAGGAGGGTTTTTGCTGTCCAGCCGCACCATGAGGAAGCTCTCTAGGGCTTGCAGAGAGGTGGAGCTGTTCCCCATCGACGATGTCTTTTTGGGCATGTGCTTGCAGAGAATCAACCTCAAGCCCGTTTTACATGAAGGATTCAAGACCTTTGGCATTGTCAAGCCTTCTGCTGCCCCACACCTACAGACGTTTGATCCCTGTTTTTACAAAGATCTCATGGTAGTTCATAGCCTGAAAGTTGCTGAGATCTGGCTAATGTGGAGCCTGCTCCACAGCCCACAGCTTTCCTGTACTCAGAAGAAGCAGGTGAAGAAGCCTTTCCAATGGAAGAAGAAAGCTCAGATAACAACACCAGCATCACCCCTCAGATAATGCAGGCAGAGTGCAGCACACACAGCAAACCAGCCAAGAAAGGGAACCTGGAACCGACACAGCCCAACAAACCAACTTTCTGAGTATTTTAGCACATCTTATTTACAACATTAAGAGAAGACAGCAAACAATTGCAGGAATTTGCCCAAATTCCACATTTGCACATACATATCATGTGGGTCCTTCCATACTAATGAGTCCAAATAATCATAACAGTATATATAATTTATTATTATTTATTAGGATTATAGTAGTGCTTAGTGGGACAATGTGTAAAAGCACATTGAAAAATGCAGTCCTTGGAGATTTTTCAGCATTGTTAGAAGTGTGAGAAATGAAAGAAGACATAGAGTAAGAACAGACACCAGGGAGCACAGGCATCATTGTCAACTTGCTACTTGACTTGGACTCATTGAAAAATGACCAAACAGTAACTGGGGTACAGGAAATCAAGTCCCCTTAGTGTCTGCTCAAATCACATCACTGCTGCCTGGCTGGTTTTCTGCAGGCCCCGTAAGAAGAGAACAACAAACAGCTGTTGAAATGGGGTCCTACAGTTGCAGTTCAGGTGGATTACAAGAAACCAAACTAGATGCTGAGGCTGGTGTGGCTGGTGGAGCAAAGGACAGGTAAGTAGATAACTAAAAAGGAGCTGACTTACAAAGGGCTTTTAGAGAAAGGACAAGAACTTCTAGTTGATCACTTTAAATCTTGATTTTTCATCATTCTTCTCAGTTCAAGTATCTGCTCCATTGACATGCTCAAGATTAAGGGGACCAGTGGAGCCCATTTTGGCACTTCCCTGAGCTCAGGCTCTCTGCACTATGCTGCCTGACATTCAAGGAAAACTCAAATGTCATCCAACAGTATTTGATCACTCTCACCATCTGACCTAGATTTTCAGAAGATTTGCATCTGGAGAGATCCTTTGGCCTTTGCTTATAAGGGTAACCCCACACAGAGCTGCTGTTTGCATCACATCTGGGAGCTGTTTCAAACCAAAGAATGGACTGGGCTGGTTTCTACAGACCTTGGTGCTCTTGCTTAGCACCGTCAACTGCAGAAAGCAGCCAGGACTTTCATACTGCTGCGGGTGTCATGTGAAGGGAGAAGGTTTTCAGACAAAAGGATTTCAGAATAAAAGTCCATCTAAATTCATTGCAAAAAATCAAAACCACACAGCGATCTTTCTGATGGGCTTTCCAAGGTTCAGTCAGGAACTTTGTAAGCATTTTAAGCACCAGACAAGAACACTGAATTGCTCAGTTTTTCTAACTATAGTCAAGACTTTGATGCATTTTGTTTTTCCCAAAAGCAGACTACCTTAGAAGAATATACTTTTATCAGACATCAAAGCAGAAGTGAATTCCTCTAAGTCAGGGTTAAAAAGCTATGAAATTCATGGGGCAAAGAGCCTGAATTCACCTCTGATACTGTGTTTGTTAATTCTTTTGCAATTTTTTACCCCCTCAACAGAACTTCTATCCATCAGAGAACCCCTCAGGATGGCACATCCACACAGCTTCAAAGGAAACTACAATCAGTCATAAAAGCCCAGAGTTCCTTTGTCTTGCCCAGAGCCTGCGGCACAGCTGCATTTCATATCCGTGTGTAACCTCCCTCCCACCCTGCAGCAGTCTGGGCTCAGTGCTGGCACTAACAATGCACACAGAGAACAGCAGGCTGGGAGCGTCTGTGGGCAGACTGTGAACAGCCTTGCACGTTGGTAATCTTCATCACGAGTTTAAGCCTTACAGTAATGTATTTCCAAGGAAAGGTCAGCTATACAGAAACTGAGAGATTTCTACATTTGGGATATTTTCAGGATGCAATCTTGAAATACGAGATGTTCACATGAGCTTCACAAGGAGCTTTGCAGGGTGTGGAACTAAGCCAAAGCCTCACTGGTGGGACAAAGTCACCCCTGCCCCTGCCTGCTAACATGTGTGATACTTGTGTATTTATGAGATTGTACAGAAATGTATTACCTGTGAGTAGTTTACAGTTTGGGAAATTATTTATACCATCATTAAAAGACAGCATGCAGATGTGCCTCTAGTTGTCAGAGTGAGTTTGTCAAGTACATCTGCACACACATTGTAAGACTAAAACCACAGGGATTTTTTCATGAAGACAGTAACATGAAAAATACATTATTCATTATTTTGGATAACTTGGTAAGTCTTTCCTTATGCTGGACTTAATTTAATGGCAGGGACAGAAAAATAAACAGAGTTTACCTTGCAATTTCCTATGAGGCAGCTAGTCAGGTTCAGCAGTCCTTATTAAGGTTTTCCTTTTACACTTGAAGATGCAGAGATTGGCTCCTCCCTCTATAGTGTCTTCAGATCTGCAGTCTACCCACAACACAGCATTAATGACTGCATTTTGTCTCAGATCAAAGTGGTCATTCAACATCTGTGTTGAGACAGTCTGTGCAAGCACATACCCTGATACCAGAAACAGAACTACAGCAAACTGTTAACTCCATTGTCTTAGTCTATAGAATAGCTCATTTCTTTTATCCAGTGAATACCAGAGTCTCTATTAATGCAAGATCCATCTGTTTTTGTTCTCCAGCCTCTGCTGCATGGCCTATTTGACCTGGCTTTAAGTTTCCATTTGCCTGGGCAGTTGAGCTGGAAGTTCACAGACCCCCATATGTGAGCATAATGCTCTGGGGAAATGCTGAGAGCAGTGCTGCAGCCCCTGCAGTTATTAAATTCTACTTACTGCTGTAGTAGGCAAAGGCTTTGACTTCACCCAAGCTGAAGATTGTTTCCTTAAAGATAAGGGTCTTTTCAGAAGTAAAGCCCCAGGTGTGTATGTGAGCTGGCAGGAAGGACCCTCTGTGGACCTTTCTGATTCATCTCGGAAAACCAAACCCATCCTTTTCAGAATGACATTCTGAGTAGCTTTTATTAACTGGCTAATTGAGTGCACCAGTCATGCTTTCTATAAAGTCTCTGGCAATACTTTTCAAGACTAACCCAGGACAAGAAAACATAAAAATATCCTAAGTGGGTTCCACCAGTAGCAAACAAGCCAAGCAGACTTTCTCAGTACAGGCATAAACTTGTGAAACTAATAGAGTACAGTAAGTTTTATTGAGTCCCAAGGATCCACACACAGTCAAGTTTTGTTCCTGCTGTACACGAGTAGCCAGATGTGGTCACTATAAAGAGCAGAGCTGGCTTAAGCCTCACATTCAGCACCTCCAAGTGCATCTCTGGACACATGAACTGGTAGCGAATGCCAAGATCCATCACTCAGTCAAGCCACTGCAGACTCAGACATCATAAAAAAGAGGACTCTGAAGCAATTGAGTATTAAAATCTTGTGCTTCCTGTCTGCAGCTTAATTATTCATCTTTCTACAGCAGGTTCTCGGAAGCAAACCTCAACTGCAAACTCCAACAGTACAAAATAATCAAACAGCTCAGAGAACCCTCACTAAATATCAGCACTGAGAACATTCCCTAGAGAGTGCTGAAAGACCATCAGATCAGAGAGAAAAAATCGTCTGTCCTAAAGCCCAGCATGAAAAACTGCTGATCTCCCGAGTTATATCTCTTCCAGCTAGACTTGCAGGTCTCAGCAGCCCAGAGAATCAGCCCACCAGATTTCCCTAATGATGTTACTTACTGCAGTGACAGTTTTAAAAAACAGTAAAATTTTTAAATACAACTTTTCATTACTTGCTAGGCTTATGATCACTAAGAAAACCATACTGAGGAATGAGAGGGGAAAGTAAACCCAAAGGAGAAGCACAACTGAGTCCCTCCATGAGAGGCAAACAGCTCCCCCACCATTCCTGGCCAGCCCAATGCTCTCTCCAATCCATTCAGACCCAGCTCATGGATCTTGGCTCTACCCCTTCCCTTTCCTAGCCCATCTGTTGACAATCCATGTGCTAAAACCTTGGAAAAAACATAAAACAACACACGTTTGCAGTGACAGCCTTGTCCTGGGAGGGCTGCCTGAGCTGGGTGGGAATCAAGGTGTGATAAGACAAATGGTGTCTACAGCCATAGAAGCAGAAAAGGGTGGAATAATCTCCATAGCCTCCCTACTTGTGGATTCTGCAGAGCTACCCAGCAAGGGACAGGGTAAATTCAGGATTTCAGGGCTGCAGTCTTTCTGAGATGAGCAGAGGGGAAAAGGGAATACAGCAAATCAGGCTGGTTTGATTATTTAGTTGATTAGACTGCACATTGCATAATCATACAGGGTTTTTTTGTGACTGGTATTTAAATTAAATGTCTCTCTGAAGGATAATAATACTAGAATGAAACTTACACACTCAGTGGATTATATATATAGTGTAGGTATAAATCATTAAGGCACTTAAAACCAGCTTCCAGAATTGCAATATGCAGTACTTTAAAATAACCAAACAAGTAAAATTTAAAGGGGAATTCATTAATGTATGAAAAAGATTACTTTAAACCATTACAGCTAGTCCAGAACAAAAGTTACTGTAATAATGGCACCTTACACCACAGCGAGTGCCCTACTCTGCAAACTCCAGCTTACCTTTCCTGCTGTTTCAAGCACTCGTTTTTTCCAGACCATGAGGAGAAAAGATTTTACCTGCTGGAAAAATAGACATGCCCACAAACACCACAAGAGCTTGGGATGTAAGCTTTGGCAGATAAACATTTTAACTGACTTTATTAGTTACAGCAAAAATTTACATAGGCAAAGAATATGGTATTTAAGTTGCACCTGAGCCTTCCAAGTAACACATACGCTCCCCACAAAAACAAATCCTTCATAGGTGCAGTTCTCCCTCTGTGAACTGGTTATAGCCTGGCCTGTGACAAAGCCCTCTTCTTCACTGAGCCTACTTTTAATGCTTAAGAGTTACATCTTCAGTAAGCTCCATTTTTCATTTCCCCTAGTTTTGCTTCAGCCTTACTTTCTCTCTGAATGATCCTGGTCCACACTTTACGTGAAAAGAACCAATCAGGCCTAACTGGTATTTTAACTCCTCAGACACATATCGTGAGGTATTTAGTTGGCTACATGTGCTGTGTCAGATTACGTCTGACAGAGTCAGGCAGAGAGGAGGGGGTTTTGCATTGGGGTAATCGAGGTTTAAATAAAAGGTGTTTATTAGGCAAAAGTTGACATAGAACAATTGTAACTAGCATGGAATAGTGTTTCTTGCATCACAACACCAAAAATTACTCTGAACACAACCAGCTCATGTGAAATTGTGTGAAATCAGACAACTTGGTCCTTACCCAAATATTCTGGAGAAAGCAAGCAGAGGGCTTGGACATAACATTTCTTTCAAAGTAAGAGCCACACTGACTCATGCCGCGGGCTCCTTTGTGCTCCGTCAAGTCCCAGCCTTGTCGAGCAAGAAGACTCAAAGACTCAGTCAGTTCATGGTTAACAAAAGCCAAATTTTAATCTCGCAGTAGTTTCTTTTATCCCCCTCTCTGTTCCCGGTTACATTTGTTACCTACTCAACTATTGGATAACAATAATCACTGCTATGTTAACAACTACATGATTGGTTACAGATCATATCTCAAAGTACAGATTCTCCTGTCCTGCTGCCAGACAGCTGCGCCCCTGGCCTTTTCTTCTGGCTCCTTGAGGCATGGAATTTATGGCCTTGTTTACTTCCTTGAGCTTTCCCAAGAGCGCTGTGTCCTTCAGTTCAAGGCAGCTTTCGGTACACCGGGTGCAGCACGATGGCCCCCGTCAGGGCCCCAGCATCTCCCCCTTCTTTTGCAAAAACAGAAGAAGCAATTTTGCTAATTTGATTAGTAAAACATCGAATAAGACAAGGTCCCATAACCAAAACAATTAACACAATAATTACAATGATTATACATAACTTTATACTTTCCTTTACCCAAGCAGTAATACCCCAGGACATAAGCCAATCATCAAAAGGATTGTGTCCTGTTGTTATTTTCTTTGTGTGCTCCTTCAACCACTGCAACTGACTGTGAATGGAATCACTGTGGTCAGAAAGGTTGAAACAACACATTTCACTTACTTCTTCACAGCCCTTTCCCTGTGCAAGGAGTAAATAGTCAATAGCTGCACGGTTTTGTAGAACCGCTTGTCGTAGACTATTTGTGTCTTGAGCTAAAAGAGACAAAACTGATGTTGTAACATTGGCCTGTTTTGCTACCCAACAGGCCAAACTTATCGCAGCAGTTACAGTTACCAAGAAAGGGAGTCATGCCAGCCGTATTGGCTGAACCAGCTTTTAACTTGGACCTCGACGGGCAGTTCTTTTTGATATGTCCCAGTTGACCACAACTGTAGCAAGCATTGGGTCTACTTTTGTCTCCCTGACCTTGTCTATGCGCTTTGTTAAGAGCGACCGCCAATGCTGCTGCATGTATCCGCGCTTTTTCTTTTTCAGTTTCTAAAGGCGCCCGGGAACATTGTTCAACAATTTGCATTAAGGAAGATCCGGGCGGGAGAGTAGCAATCAAGCGCTTACATATTAAATTGGCATTCTGTACGGCAATTTCCTTTACTAAGGTATCTTTCATGTTGTAGGGAACATCTGGGGCGCTCTCTACCCCCTCCTTCACTCTGTCTACAAAGGCCAGAAATGGCTCTCCTTCTCTTTGCATTATATGCAGATACGGTTGCCGAGGCTTTCCCATCTCCGGGAGGGAAGCAAAAGCCTCCAGGGCAGCGATTTTGCTCTGCCCCAGTATACGCGTATTAAGGGCAGCCTGCCTCTGAGTATCCACATACTGCCCTTGCCCCATTAATTGGTCAAGTGTTGCAAGACGCAGTGGGTCCCCAGCAGGCAGGTTCAAATTTTCAAGTTGTTTACCCTCTAGACGCTCCCTCCACTTATTCAGAAACAACATATAGCTCACTGGGCCCAAAATTAGTTCAAAAATTGATTTGAGTTCAGCAGGAATTAACTCCTGGTATTTAACCAGGGCTTCAACTTGTCGGCGGACTAGACGATTGTCTATACCATAATCCATAACCATTTTTTGCAGGCGGGTGACTGTTGCATAGTCTAGGGGCTGCCACGTAGGACCTTGATTCGAGCGAACAACAGGGGCGGCAGGAAATTGAAAATCACCAGTCAATTCAGCATTAGTGACAATGCCGCGCCAACGCTTGCCCATGTCAAAAGAAGGGTCGCGAGGGATATCGTCATCCGTTCCCCTTTTTTCGGGAGCAGAAGGGCCGGACCACCATTCGTTAAACATATCAGTGAGACTGCGCTGGCGCTGTGTGGAGGTGGGGCTGCTCTCAGAGCACTGGCGCTTGTAGCTTTCAATTTCATCAAGCTCTTGCTTGCTGAGGTGGGACCCCCCTTTTGATGTCAGGAACTGATTTGCCTCTGTTACCGTCAGTTCACCTCCTTTCACCCACTGGATAACGCGAGCCCTACGCTCAGGGGAAACATACGTTGTTAATGTGGTAGAATCTAACTGTTTTTCAATGTTACGTAAGCCTTCAACAATTGAGGTATGCGCCCGCGCGTATGCATCCTTCACAGCCCCCGCCTTAGAACCCTTATCTATGCGTTGCATTTCATCTAGGAGTTGAATCATGACTGCAGCCTGCTGCTGCAGCAACTGTTGTAATGTCGACTGTTGTTCATCGGGTAGGGGCACAGAGGAGGGGTCCACTTCCATGGGGGGGGCAGAAGGTTGAGGCTCAGGCTCAACCTCATGCGCAACCTCTGTCGGACTCCAAGGAGGTAGCAAGTCATCATATGGCCCCTTTTCTACCGGGGCTGCAATATTGAGCGGCGGCGCCGCAGCGGCAGCAGTGCTAAACTTTTCTTCTGCCGCAGAATATACGGAACGTGCTGCGGCTTCTAGCTCTGCCTCAGCAGACATGCGTTCTACTAGCAACCGGACCTGCCGGTATGTAGTAGCAAGAGACCATGCCTCTTTATTACCGTTTTGCACGGCTTCCCATAGGTCCAAGCCTATTTCTTTCCATTTTTCCTCCTGGAAAACGTCAGTAGTACCTTGCAGCAAACCCCGTCTTTTTGCCCAGTACAAAAGGTTCGTAAGCTGCGCTCTGTCCAGAGGCTCCTGAGCTCGCTGGCCCAGATGTAATATCACCTCAACAGTAGCTTTTTCCACAGCAGACACTGTGCCTCCCATCCCGCCGCTTCCAGCTTATAGCTGCCGACTCACCGGTCGTTCCGTGGCCACACACGTCTCTCTCGG
>VZTF01004017.1:0-90325 GCA_013397755.1 Cnemophilus loriae
CGCCGAGCGCCGCCGCCCCCCGCGCAGCCCCCGCGCTCCGGGGAGGCGGGGGGATGATGCTCCGAGCGAACATCTTCGGGAGGTGGCTTTGGGGAGCGCGCGTGTTAAAGGCAGAGGAGCGAGGGAAAGGGTGCGGGTCCCGGCTCCCCAGGAGGCGATGGGGGGGAAAAAACACCCCCGCGGCTCGCACTCAGCATTTGCTCGGCGTGTGCGTGTCCCCCGCTCTGCCCCCGGTGTGGAGAGCAAACAGCTATTCCTAAATCAATCAGCTCACGCTTGCGACTAGTACGCGCTGTTTAGATAGAGCTCTCACGATTTAATCATTCCCAAACTGACTTAGAGTAAGGCCCGGCAAGTGTTATGATGTACATCCCTGAGCGCATTTGCAAGAAGTCGTAGCTAATCCTTTTCCTTAACTCCGGTGCCTGGAAAGTCTCATTAGCTGGCGCAGATCTGCCCTCGCTACCCTGTCGCTTCACACCACTGCCTACGCTTTCAAAAGAGGATGGAGCTACCTATAAATAAATATAAAAGAAGGCAAAAGGTTCAACAGCTCCGTGAATTACGCTGTCCCTGCGTGCTCCTCAAAGGCAGCTCGTTAATTAGATTTGCATCTGAAACAGGCAGTAGGAGTTTTGGGGAAGTGTTTGAGAGATAATTAGTATTAATGTGCTTGAAGGGCACACAAATACACCTTTGAAGTGAGTCACGTCACAATTCGAGCGTTTGACCTTGATCAATGTAATTTTTTTTTCCGGAACTGGTGAACATGAAGAGGTCTATAAATTTTTTTAAAGACCTTCCTATGCAGAGCAGGAGGATTTTCTTACACGTTAAAGACTTCTTCAAAAAGGGGAGCTTTTACTAGCGGGAAAATAAGGGAAGGGGTACGACCTTTTCCTAAAAGGAATGGCAGGAGGACGAAACTCTCTCGAAAGCTACTCCCCGTTTTAAGCTGTGCTTAATATTTAGTAGTTCTTCAAGGCTAAAAGGATTTTCATTATACAGTCGTCTGGAATAAAAGGAAACACATAAAAAACCCCACAAGCACCCTCTCCGCCATTACCACCCTTCCTCCCCCTTTTCTTCTCCGCAAGTTAAGCCCCAGCCTCACAAGGAGAGTTTGATCTGGGGATGATAAATGTTTGTTCAATTAATTCTTTATTGCTGGTCTCCTACAATGCCACTGCCAGGCAGTCAAGTGGTTCCAGCGTATTGATTGGAAATTAAAATAGCTAAAGCACCGCATGCAAGTAAAAATATGAAAATCTTAAACATGCAGGACCCTAATTTTGGAGTGTATGGGGTGAGGGGAGGGTGTGTGTTGCTCGCGGGCCAAATCCTTCAGTCCCTCCTAAAAGAAGAACCTCTCTGGAAAACCTTCCTCTCGGGGATGCTCCGTAAATCGTCTCCTGGGGACTCGTAACCTCTGACAAGCTACGAGACAACTGTGGCAGCAGAGAAATAACTCTTAACGTGCCACGAGTCTCCTGAAAGATGCTTTCACCGGCACCGCTTGAAGGGAAGATAAAACATAATTACCGACAGTAATTACAGCGATCTCTTTAGAGCGAATCTCTGCTCTGCCCCGAGCCTGGTGCATCGCTCTGTGGATGTGCAGCTGACATTTTTCCGGTTCGGGATTCGCAGGGCATTTTCATTAGTGCTCTGAAAAAACCCCACACCAACCCCGCGAGATCCTCCCCCCGCCCCCCCGCCGCAATAATAAACCCCAAAGACCGGTGGGTGGAAGAGTAACACGCTAATGACTTTTGCTCAAATTGTTTCCATCTTGATCACATTTTCATAATTAGCGCCATCAGCCACAAATCTTTCCGCCCTGGGCATCTGCCGCAGCCAGGCTTCCCAAGCGCTGTGGATCCTACTTATGAGGGAGGGGAACACTTACAGGTCTATCATTAATGGTCCCCCTTTCAAAGGAGATGAACCCGACCTCCACGGAAATATCAAAGGGCCGTAACTACCTCGTCTCGCTCGGCGCAGCGCTGAATAGCGAGCAGCCTTAAGACGTTTTTCGCCCTGCTCAGACGTCTCTACAATAAAACATAAGCCCACTCTTGTATATTTTGAGTTTGTCTGGTGACCATTTTTGAAAACAAAAAGGGTCCCTTTGATGTGGTCTGATTCTAACAGGGGCTGGGGCGTCAGATGTGGTCTACCGAGCCTTTCTGGAAATATTTTTAATTACGCCCCAGAGCTCCTTGTAGCCCCAAAGTAACGATCAGAGAGCGGTTCGAGTCTGTCACTTCACGTGAGGGGGGAGAAGAGACTCTAGACCGTACGTAACTAAATCAGAATTACGGCTGATAATGATCTACTAATTCCCTCGAAATGTGTGTTTTTAAATGGAACGCGGTAGGGATCTGTTATTCTTTCGCTAGCAGAGTATTTCTAAGGCTTCTATCAGTTCGGCCGTAAACCCAGCGCTTCTCCTGCAAAGCCATTGGGTAAAAGCGAGTATTTGACACAGAGGTTTTTATGCCTCTAAGCACGGGAAGCACTCGTACTCTGAGCTAATTACCCTCGGAGAAGGAATATATATATATATATATTCGGATATGGACGTCTAAGATCTTTATGGAGATACAATTTTTATTTAAGTGTTACCTAAGCGTAAACATTAAAAAAAAAAAAAAAACAAAACCAAACCAACAAAACAGGCAAAACTTTGAAAGCGCCTCTCTTGGAAACACCCGCCAACTTTAACCTGTAGTAAACTTTACAAACACCCATCTTGCAGCGATGGGGCTGTGAATCAGGATGTGCTGTTACTCCGCACCCGGCGCTGATTTACGACCGACCCCGTTACTCGAAGGAGAAGGAAGTTACAATTTGTAGAGCAATAAATACCGAGGCGGTGGGTGGAGCCACCAGCAGAAAAAAAAAAAAAAAAATCGCCCTCGTTCTCCAATTAAAACTCCATCTCATCTTGGCTGTGGAGCGTGGGAAGGTCCCAAAGAAAACAGGCGCGGTGCTGATGAGGTGTTTGTTTGCGATGTGCTAATGGCATCTTCCGAGCGGAGCCTTCCTCCCCGCTGCAGTCCCCTCACACCTGCTGACACCGGGAAGAGCCCCTAAAATCCAATTGATTCTATTCGGCTATATTTTGTTTTCTTTGTGCTGTCCTGGCGGGGTTATTCCGCACCCCGCGAACAATGTAATCTTGTTTAAATGACTTTCCAGACCACACAGCATCACGTTACCCTGCTCTGGAGGGGCAGGCAGTGCTGTTTATTGTATTGTACACCGGTAGCTCCCCGAAAGCAGGATGGAGGCAGAGTGGAGGAGGAAAGCTCCGGGGAGGAAATTCATAGCTTCTGAGCTTCAGGTTGCTTTTTCAGGTGGGGAAAATAAGATAGAGATAATTTCCAATGAAAGCACGTAGAAAGAAAGCTCTAAAGTGAATGGTAAACACATAAAACGCACGAAATAATTTTTCCCTTTATCCGCTCACATGAAGTGTTTTTCACTTTTATAGTAACCTTTTGTAGTTCATGAACAAACAATCTGAGGTCTTTAGGATGACACAGCTGATTCTCTACATGTTATATGAGCTACTGCTATATTGCCCTTCAGACAGTAAATTAGTTTATGTGTTTTAATCTTCTGTATTTTGGTGAAAACACGTGATATAATTGAGATATATTGTTGTTGTTGTTGTTGTTGTTATTATTATTGGTGATGGTGGTGGTGTTGCCATTATTATTATTTCAATATGCAAGTGCCTAAATCCTTACTCCTACTAAATTCCTACCAAAGCTGGTGAGAGTTTCTCTGTCTGAGGACCGAGGGATTAATCCTTCATTCAAAGTCCATGGAATTCACTAAGAGCCTTTTCTTTAATGCGAGTGAATTTGGATCAGGCCCAATCTTATTACTAAAAAAAAATTATTTTCTGTCGTGCTCTGATAATCTCTTAGTAGTTTACTGAATGAAAATATTCAAAACAATGAATGCAGCAACATTAAAGGGAAAAAAAACCCACGTTTTTTACCCTCTGTTGCTTACTCCTTTTCAACACGGCACAAAGGAAACAGTAGAAGAAATGTAACAGAGAAAAATGTGCGATGGTGAGGTTTGGATAACTGTCACGTGGCTTGGACAGATCTGTGGCGGGCTCAAAGCAGGCTACAATAGGGATATTCAGACTCATGCAGAACTGTGAACTGCAGCCACGAAAATAACCAAACACGAGAGACATGGGGAAGTCCAGAAGAGGAGAAAGGGAGTGCAAAAACAATAGAAATGTAACTTGGTGATAACCTGGGGACCGTGTTTGCATACCTGCTTCACACCTTTGATATCTCAATCATCACTTAATAGCCTAAGCTCTTGGAAAAGCTTTACTCCTTTTTTTTTAGGTAACACGTGTTTTTGAAATCAGCTTCAAAGAGTTTCTTCCGATGTACAGAGGAGCCTGGTGTACCTGGGAGAAATATCTGGCTCATACCCCTGATGGAATTGCACTTTGTGCCTGAAGGACCTGCTGTTCGGATAAATCTCCTACTACTTTTAGAATTTATCCCCCGGTTGCTTTCACAATCAGAGGCTTGTTACGATCTCACTCAGCCCTGCAAATCTTTGGGAATTGGGTTACCCGAAGATAAAAGATCTCTCTCTTGCTCCAAGCTGTGGCCGGATCAACACTTTGCAAAAATCAGATGACAGGCAGAGAGGTCAGGCCTGGGTCTGTGCGTGGAGTGCCCAAGCACCAGGGATAAAACTTGGAAGTGGCTGCCTTTGGGAAATGCCACATGTGTGGACATTTGTCCCTGGGGGAAGGAACCCTGGTGCCAGGAATGATCCACTCCACACTGAAGATCAGCAACTGCTGCGTTTAAACTTTTCTGGGAAGACCACTTCAGGTCAAGGTTTGCATCATATGCCTGGGGTTTTCCCAAAAACCCCATCCATGGTTGTATGTTGTCCTAAGAAGGCCATGATGCCAAGCGTCCTAAAGTTCCTCCTAGCTCAAAGGATAAGGAAGAGGGCCAAGGAATCAGGAGAAGTACAGGCAAGGAAAGGTTATGTGATTTTCAAACCTAAAAAAGCTGGTGTAGAGAACAACAGAAACACAAAATTAGTACCTTAGATGAATTTCAGCAGAATTCCTTGGGGGAAGAGACAAGACATGTGTCGTGTGGAGATGATCCCGGGTGTGTTCCTCAACCACACAAACCAAGATGCCACAGAGTAATGGCGAAAGGAAAAGGTGCAGTGCAAAGTGGGAACAAGCTAAAAGGATCTCTCCTTCTTGTACTCCCTGCATTTATCTATGAGAGCCTGGGTGGAAAATAAAATGGAGCGATGAATGGGTCCTTGGGGTAAATATGTGAGTTTATCTCTAGACTCGATGTCCCTATGGCCTCTCTGGTCACAGAGTTTCACACAGTGGCCATGACCTCTCTGCTCCACCTGTGTGGGGCAGGTGGGAGGCGCTCAGGACACAGGGCTCACCTGGAGAAATTTGGGATGGAATCAGTGTTATTTTGCTCCCCTCCAGAAGTTCTGCAATCGAGGAGAATGTGGCACCAGGCTCTGGGGCTTACTCAAGCCAGCAGAAAAGTGGCCTCCACTGGATACAGTCCTGTCCCACAGTGGGGATTTAATCCCACAAAGGGATTAAAAATCTCTTTTGCTAGACCTGGAACTCCCTAGAGGAAATAAACTGCTGAGAAAAAACCACGTATCACCTTTCTTCATCTTTTCTTCCTATGTTGTGGAAGCAGAAGTCCTGCTACTTAAATCCTCAAGACCAGCCAAGCCAACAAGGAGGAATTCATCTGTCCTGTCCTGCCACTGGTTAGCCCACGTCAGCAGGTGTGGCCTCGGTTCCTCTGGCGCTCTTCTGCAGCATTTAACAAATATTTTTTTTCATAGCAGTTCCATTAATTAGGGTGCTAATCAACTGATTAATACCATGTTCTAGACGTCCTGTATCCAAGACAGCACATCTAAGAAAGTATGGGGTAGATAAGACAATTTGGCTCTCCTGTTTCAACCCAATTCGGCCGTCTGAGCTGAAGGTATATTTTTTCACCTGTAACATAAAGAGGGAGTTTCAATAATTGAATAGCATGTTATCTCGGTGCACTTTCTAATCTGAGGCAGTCTTCTACAATTTCTCCCGTCCTCAGAAAAATATCATAGAAGAGTTGACCCAAATTAGCAAAATTATCCAAAATAAATAAAACATGCCTGAAGTACCTCGGAAGGAAGATGCAGACACAAGTTGTGAGAGAAGACAACACAGAAATGGACTGAGGGCTGCCCATGACGAAGCTGCTGTTGCCAAGTCACAGAGGAAGAGCTCTACCCACCTCCTCTCTACTTGCAGCCTCTGGTTTAAATCAGTGATTTTTAGTCCCGACAGATGATTTTCCCAGTGAACAGGGCTTTTTGGTGGCGAAGGGATGTGGTGTCGTAATCAATAAAAGAGGTCAGGGCATTTTCTTTCCTGGAGGTTGCACTGCACAGCTGCAGCACTGCTGAGTGCTGTAACTCAGGTCCCTGTGCTTAGATCCCACGTTCCAGGTGATACCTGAGTGTGCACACGAGTGTCAGGTTGGAGAATCTTTGTATTGCCAGAGTCCCACACGTGCTGCAAGCCACAGGTGAAGTTGCAATGGATAATTTCCCCAGTGCTTCTTTGGCAGCCATCTCCATTTCCTTGGAATTGAGTAACAGAAGCTCATGAACTCAGGTCAGCAAAACTAGGATCTAATGGCCAATATTATTTTTTATGTATCTAAACCATTTTGCTACATCTGATCCCCCTTCACCGTTTCCTTTCAGGTATTTTTCTCACTAGGAAATAAAATATGCTTTCTCTCCTCTAGCTGGGATGGCTGGCTGGCAAGCAAAGTTGATTTTTTTTCTGAAAAAAATAAAAAAATACAAAAAAGAATCAGAGACTCCCATGATAGATGAGTTGCATCCTATAGATGTGCCAAATTAGATAGCTTTACTGAGGCCTTTCTTTCGGTGGGTATGTACAGAGCAGAGTTTTTCCTGTGGCTCATTTGATGCATCTTGCAGAATCCGTTCTTTAGTGAGTTACAGGAGGCAGGGTAAGCACTTGTTTGTATTTTCGTATCTGAGCACTGCTTTCTCCAAAGGGTGTTTGTTGCCACGAATCTCTCCTCAGTAATCCAGACATTTGCCTTAATAGACCACCCCCCAAAAAAAAAAAAAATAGGGCCTGTGGAAACTTTCAGGTTTATTTTCTTTTCTGAAATCACTTCTCCTCTGATTTTAACACTTAACCGCTAAACCCACTGACTGCTTGCACAGACCAGTTGGGGTTCCTATCCCAGGAACATTTTTCCCTCCTGCCCCATTCTGACACTTCATTGTATGAAAAAGGGCGAACTGGAATGTGAAGAAGTCAGATCCTTCACGTGAGGTCCAGGGCACCATCACCTGTGTGTCTCAGGAGCACCTCATCGCTTCATTTATGAACGATGATCCTGGGGTTGTGCTCCAGCTACATCCAAGTGCAACGTTGTTCCTTAAAACCTGATACCTGTATCAGACCTCAGTAGCGGAATCTTGGACTATTTTTCCAAGATATTTCTTTGGATAATTTTGGTTCACAGGGCTCCTCTGAAATAAATCAGTGAAGTTATTGTCAGGCAAACAGGAGGTTTTATAATCACCCTAATTTTAGGGAAGCAGAACTCAAACAGTTATAGAGAATTATTTGCTTTTGTCCGAAATCTTGACGTTTCAAATGTATAATTTTTTTTTCAGGTCACTCATTAAAACCCATTCTTTGCCCAGAGAGAAGGACACCCACCTCTGAGCAGACACACAGACACAGACACACACACAGGCACACCTGCAGCCCCTACCCGTATGCAATGCCTGAACTTGCAAACTCTTTGTCATGGAGGTAATCTTTATTCACGTGAGCAACCCCACAAGACTATTCATGCAATGGAGAATTACTCACACGAGTAAAACTTCTGCAGAATCAGGTCCTGGATCTAACAACAGCATTTTAATTACAGACAATCCCCAAGCAATGTGTACAAAAGAGTTTTTTTCCTGGACAATAACAAAGGTTATTAGCCTGTTCTTTTTTCCCCTTCTTGCTCTTTGGTTTGAAAGGAGGCACCAATAATCCAAACCAAATAAAACTGACCTTTGAACCTTTTTTGCTGTACTTTTTCTCATGCCATGATTTCTTTAGTCTGTTAGTGATCTGAAGGCTCGTTCTGGGCTACAGCCACTTTCCCAGACAGGACTGCCTTTCGTCCCCTGACAAATCACTGCTGAGCCCCTTTTGTCCTGCACCACTTTGATCTCACCTGCCTGTCAGGCAAAAAAGAACTCCCGTACAGTCAGAATGCATTGCAAACAAATTGGCAACCATTTCATTCCCGTGCACCATTTTCAGCAGAGATCAAGATAGAGATAGAGAATTTTTAACCCTTTTCTCGACCTGCAGGGCTGGGAAGGAATGCTTGGTTATGGTGGATTGATAAGATAGTTTATTAAGGAATTGAAGGATTAAAAAAAAAAACAGCCAAAAAAAGCACACAAACCTCTCTAGATCAGAATTGCATGGCGTATTCTCTCTCAAATACAAAGGAGTTATTGCACAGTGGGCAGTGCTATGTTCAGATACAAGCTTTGTAGAAGATCGATTCCCTTTAATTGGACAGCTGCTTGAGCATAAACTAAAGAAACATAATAGGTATTCTCCAATGTGAATGAAATTAATCCTATTGTAAATAACCATTGGAGTATTTAAAAGGATATCTGAACCCTTTCCAATATACAAACTTAGCCATAGGTGAGTTTATTTCCCAGTTTAATCTCAGCAAATTTTAATGTTTAAATTTTTTTTTTAAATTTTACAGTTCTTCATCACATAAAGTTTAGAAAAGACGTTGTGTAGCAACTGGCAATGACTCTGTGTATTTCGCTCTGTGATATTAGAGGTATCCAGTCCCTGAGCTCGGATCAGCAGGAACGTAGGTGTATTCCAGCTGTTCACCATTTATCTTCCCCCGTGTGCCAGCCTCCTCCCACAGCAGCAGCCGTGTTTACCCAGAAGGCAGCTTTTTATCAAAATACCTCCCCACCTTTATTTCAGCCTGGCAGTACAGGTAGTACTCAGAGAAAGGAAATTTAACACATCCCTCTCTTCTGTTTAAAACGATTGAAAGAGGAAGTATAAACTTTTGGAGAAAGCAAAGCTACACCAGGGATGAAAAGGAGAAAGAGCGTTCAAACCTGTTGTCAAACATCCATATTAATGAAACAGTGGCATGCTGTGCAAAAAATATTTAAATTACATTTTATAGCTGAAAGTTCAACGTTTCTATTTTCCTGCCACACTTACCTGATACAAACAGTAGTGATTATTTTATTGATATCAATATATCCCCCCATATCTGTTTGGTTTAGAGTGTATAAGTTTTTCTTTCAAGTGTTACTCTGCTGATTCCTCCACAAGGAGAGAATCCTTTATTTGGCAGCAAATATCCTTTGAAATTAAAAGGAAAGAAGCTGTTTAAGAACTGGTTGTAAACGTTAAAAGGAAACTATTACCAAATCTCAGTTTGGCTTCATTGTGCTGATGTCCTGATAATGTTTAAATATACTAATACATGAGATACAAATGATGTTAAACTATAAAAATGCTGTTAAAATATACGAGATAAAAATACTGTTGCTTCTTGACAATGAAGCATTGGAATTTTTTTTGAAAACTGACCTAAGTACAGCTTCATGTTCAGAAATCCGAGGCCCCAAAGCACGGGAGCAGAATCTCAGTATCAGCTAAATTTTGCTGGATGGGAAGAAGCTGTTGGTTTTCATGTATCGTGGAATGATGGAATCATGGAATGGTTTGGGATGGAAGGGACACTAAAGTTCATCCAGTTCTGATCCCTTCCCATGGGCAGGGAAATCTTCCACTAAACCAGAGCTTCATCCAGCCTGGCCTTGAACAGTTCCAGGGGTGGAACATTCCCAGCAGAATGTGCTTCAGTTTCCTCCAGTACATAAAAAAGGCCAGTCGTGGTGGAGGGGTTGAACCACCTCTTGTGACCACACCCTGTGGTTTCTCTGATTTGGAAAATGGACAGGCTTCTGTAAATTCACCTCTCATTCCCAGACAGGGTCAGGATCTTCTTCAAAAGGATCTCTTCCTATCTCACCTTGCAGGGCTTTGGGGACATTTCATGACCACCCTTTTTTTTTGGTGATGCCCTGTGTCTCCTAACCTGAGCTCAGCCTTCGAGAAAAATCTTTGAGAATTCTCTTCTGTTTGTGCAAAGCATCGTTTTGTCCCACCAGCTGTTCAGCAGTTAATCCTAAATTGCATCATTTTTAACAGGAAATTCTCTGCAATGGAAATCAGCAAGTTTGGAGTAGAGTCATTTTTCGTGGAATTTCATAGGGAACCTGATTGTGACTAGGCCAGATCATCTAAGCCAGCTCTGAGAAGGATTAGACCTAAAATAAATACGTGGCACACGTGGGGATGGTGCTGCTGCTGTTAACCCAAACTGAACTGCACTGCTGCAGGTACATTTCTAGGGAAGATGATAACCAAGATTCTGTAAAGACAACAATCTATACAACAACTGGGAATAAAAATTCCAGGGAGAAGTTGCCAAGAGATGCCAGGGAGAAGCTGCTTTGCCGTAATGTTCTCCAGATATCTATATGGCTACCACTGACCTTTCTGTTTCAGCCGATGTAAATCAGAGTCTTTCTTAGAGCATTTCTTTGTTCTTATGGAGGGAAAATGCAGCTCGTGTTTGACCCAGCGTGTGCAAAAGTCAGCTCCAAGTTACCTTTCCTATCAATTGTTTTGACTGGCGTTCTCCCCCATGTAATTCTACACACAGCTTTCAAACTAGGTTTGAAAACCCTTCCCCTGCCTATTTTTTTTTTTAACCTGTTCCCATCAGCTATTTAAGGTGCACTCACTTTTTCTTCTTTTCTTTTTTTTTGAGCCTGATTATTTATAATTAGCATTTTCTGCCCGCACGCAATTGTGCTCTAAACTCTTTCACATTGGGTTAATTCACTGACTTTAAAATCTATTAATTGACATCCAGAAGAAAAAAAAGTAAACATGTCTTTAAAGGCTGGCATGAATGGTTGAATCGAGATTAGGTCCCCACTCTTGTTAGTCTCTGATTTTCAGGGAAGGCTGCAGTCTTCAAAAATCAATTGTCTTCAAAGCTCCAAAAAGCAAAGGAATGAGCAGGGGTCAGACTCAAGAGCATCCCTTGTGCGCCAGAGTTAACATTACCTAAGTACTTTAAACGATCACTAATTAGCGCTTTCAATGGCCACTCCGAAGACCACAGGGCTGAAATATCTTATTTGGGAATAAACAATTGCGTCGGGCAGACTGGATCAGCTCTCTGGCTGGGGGCAGCAGAGTCGGTCTTCCTTTACAGCCGGTAACCAGAGAGAGCTCCCCGAGGAGCCGCCGAGCCATCCGCGGTCGCCCTCTGCCATCGCTCCCAGGCTGAGGTGGCCGCAGGGCTCCTGCCTGGACATGCAGCTGCGCTTCCCTGTTGCATTCCGTGTTTCATACGGGCCTGTTTGTGTTCCATCAGGAGCTTGAACGCGCCTCTTCAGGTATTCAGGAATCCAGGCAGTGAAAAAAAGGTGTCAGTGCTGAGCGTTTCAGAGGCAACTTGGAAAAATCCTTGCGATGTTCTTAAAAATAACAGCAAAACAACTGGTAAATTTTTATTTCCTAGCTGAGTTGAATTCAGTAGAGTTAGAGTTTCCTACCCACAACTGAATTTAAATGGAAGAGGAGTATCTAACGGAGCACAAAATGCTTATTAAATACTGCAGGATCCTTGAGTTTCAAATGAACAGCCACGAATATTTTCTATTACACACACATAAAATGATCCGCAGATGGACAGGAAAGGATTTGAGATATATTCATTTTTTAAGAGTTCATTTACTGATACCAAGTATTCTTGATGGAGGTTTCGTAAATAACTTGCAAAATGAATGAAATATGGGAATAATGAGTGTACACAAGGACAGGGATCCACCACAGGAAATTGGCATTTGAGCACCATTTATGAAAGCAGTGCTTCATAATGACTTTGCTTTTCAAAAACCAGCAAACATTTACAGTTTATTCATTACTGTAAAGTAAGATGAGGATATTTAGCAGGAAGCCAGTAGAGATTCCAAAAGAGACGGGCAAAGCTTTGACTTGGATCTTTGTCTGGAGTTTGCTGTTAATTTGTTGTACAAATTAGATTTTCTTTTCTGGTGGCTGTCACGGAGTCAGTTAGGAACCACAGAATCAATGAGGCTGGAAAAGACCTCTGAGATCATTGAGTCCAAGCTTTGACTGGTCCCCACCTTGTCAACCAGACCATGAGCCACATCCAGTCCTTCCTTGGACACCTCCCTCACATAAACTGCATTGAACCTTCTTAACATGAATACAAAACTTTTGTGATCATTAAAAAGCAATCATCAGAAAAATAAAGTGGGACTGGGACTGTTATAAAGAAGAGTAAAATCCTCTTTGCTCCCCAGAAGACAGTTTCTGAATTTACAAATTAAAAAAGAATGGGAAAGTTTTTAGCTTTTTGATTAAAAACAAATTTTGTGAAGACAAATTTGTTTTGAAGATGGAAAGTCTGGATTCTCCATATCAACAACAACAACAAAAATTCCTTGGAAAAAATCTGCATACTACCAACAAAAATCTTGTGAGTTCTGCTGTGGCTTCTTAGTCGTTTCCTGACTCTGCCAGAATTTCACTTCTTGTGCTTTACAGCACACTTTAGTGGAGGAGCTTCATTGCCATGCCTCAAAGACAAATAAAAAACTTCCTAATTGACCTTGTCTGTCAGGAGTTTGTTTCAGATTCTAATGCTTAAACTGCAGCCAGCAGAACACTAATTTCTGCTGTGTCCAGCACTGATTTTATCAGGAAAAATAGCTTCAAAGATGCTGGCAGTCCATCCTAGAGGTAGTAAATAAGTCCTGTCAGAATCACAATTTACAACAGAAAATGAATTCTATAGAAATGTCAACTCTAAGGTTAATATAAATTTTAATAAGAAACTTTGGATTTCTCAGATCTTATGGTATTACCCTGCCTCAGTATTTTCAAAGGAAGGAATCATTTAGAAAAGATGTAAAAATTATTCCAGTCATTGCCACTGCCAGAAAAACCTCTTTTCAAGCAGAGAAAAGCACCCTGTTCCTGGACATGGCATCACCTGAGAAACCAGCATTGGCTGACAGCACCGGGAAATGAGGTAGCCTTGCTTCGGGGGCTTGGCTGGGGTAATTTTTTGGGGGGATTGTGTTTTAGCACAGCATTTCCACAGGTGGATGGTGGCAGGGCTGTTTGTCAGCCTGAGCATGGCCAGGTGCTCTCAGAGCAGGGAGCCAGGCTCAGCTCTCCAGTTACCACTGCCAGCCCTCTATTATTGCCCCTTTCTGCACCCTGGCCACGAGAAACAGGCAGCGCCTGCAGAGTCAAAGCAGGGGTCACTCTCTAATTGAAGCATCTCAATGTGCAGGTCAGGTTTGAAGGGTCTTTAATGTGAGAGATCACAAAATAAGGAGATGCAAGCAATTGTTGAAACGTGTAATTTCCAGAGCAAAGCACACAAAGGGAGATGGAAGTTGGCCTCAGTGGGGAAAGTCAAGGCTCAGTTTGAGGACGATCAGTATTTTCTGAAAATCTAGTACGTGCAGAAATGTTCAAGTTGCATTCTTGAATCAATAATCACATAGTTTGGAAATGGATGAAGTCCTCTGTGGTGCAGTCCAATCAGCATTATTGTATTGAGGAATAAGGGGATCAGAAACTGAAAATAATTAGTAAGAACTTGAGAATAATTGACTTTTTTTC
Organism: Cnemophilus loriae; assembly: GCA_013397755.1. NCBI lineage: Eukaryota > Metazoa > Chordata > Aves > Passeriformes > Corvidae > Cnemophilus > Cnemophilus loriae. Next base: position 13,901 of record VZTF01004017.1, read on the forward strand.
ATTGCTTTTTCAAGAAAGAGGGGATGATATCATATAAAGTCTTTATTATTTTACGTGTGCAAACATCAATACAGTTTGGATTGTAAGGCTTAAGGATTAATCCTTTAAGAAATGATCCTTTCCTAAAACTTCCACTGATTCCAGTGGGATCAAAATGTTTGAAGGTGCTCAGCGTCTCTGTGCATTGTGGTCACTGCTGGCACAAGAGAAAAATAAACTACAGGGTTTCACATTTTTACTGCATCCTCATGGTAATTAACTGCTTGCGGGTCAACCTGAAGTTTCTTATTTTTGCTGGAGAAGTCCAACAGCCAGAGCTTTGAATTGACGTCCTAAGCTCTGGAGCATTTGTTTGGAAAGTCTGATGCTGATTTTGGAAGGCTCATTGGAGAAGAAAAAGCTCTGGCTCCATTTCCTGCAGGCCTAGTGGTTGCCAAAGCCCTAACAGGAGAGTCCAGAATTCTTCCCTGCTCTGTACAAGACGTGTCCGTGCCACGGCCAGAGGAAGCTGCTTTTGGAATTAAGTCAGCAGCTGATGCTTCCCTGGATGTGTTGTGAAAACACGGGAACGCATGTCCCCTTTCCCGCATCCCATCCTGCTTCCCACACGTGACCTGAAGGACTGGCCATCCTTCTGGAGCGTTCTGCCTGCAGCCCTTGGTGTCTGCCAGCCCGCGTGGAGCCCACACCGTTGCTCTGCCCTGCCGTTCCCGGCGGCTCCCCGAAGTCCCCGGCTCGGGTCGGATGTGCCACCTTTTCCTTTACGGCACCACGTGTCCACGGATGTGGGAACAGCTCTGGTCACATCACAGAGCTGGAAAACATCCGGTGTCACCCTCTTGCTGTAAAAGACTGATTTTGAAAGGCTGTTTCTCTCTGATAGAGATGGCTCATCAGACAGGCCAACAGGAAAAAACAGATTTAAATTTAGATTGTAGATTATAATTTAAGGTTACATTGCAATAAAGACCAGGCTTGGGGTCTCTCATGACCACAAATGACAACGTAAAGCCCAGCTCACTACTTCTGCCTGTTGGACTCAGATTTCTTGTGCTGTTAAAATTATTCTAAATAGATGTTTAATCTGCTTCATACTCACACATTTAACAATCTGAAGCGTTGGAGCAAGGTCATTACTTACAACTCATAAACGGAATTTTTTAGTAAAATATTCATGTCACTTATTTGGTCTTGCTCTGCCCTTGTGGGAAAAAGTTTTCTAGTCCAATTTTCTACATTTCCAAAGTGTGTTAGCAGCAGAGCAAAAGCAGAACCAGATTCTCCAGAAATCTCTCTACCGTAGGCTTTTTCACAAAAGGATTTGTAAAATGAAAGTGAATGTCACTGTGCACACAGAACAGGCTAAGATAGCAGTTGCATTGCCTAAATGTGCCCTTTAGAGTTTTAATTCACCAGGAAAACCCTCTCAGAGAAATTAAATAGTACTCATGGGAAAGGATCCTTCTTTCAGCAGGTTTTTCTTGGGACTTTCAGGGCCATTAACAAGCCTCATACACTGCATTACCTTTCCAGTCACTTCTGTTTCCCTTTGTTGTGATACCTACTTAAAATATCAAAGCTGTGAGAAGTTCAATGAGATATTGAAAAGTGAGTAACACAGGTTTTATATGACAATCCCAAACCCCTCCCTCTGTCCTTTTTTTTTTTTCTTTTTTTTAAAAAAAAGAAAAAGTTCTTTGCCAGCATCACTAGATGAAAAAGAAATAAAAAGTCTGTGGGTGGGACACGAAGGACTGACAAGGTAAAGCCAGATCAAAAAGAAGCCTCCGTCAATAAATCAAAGAGGCTAAACAAAGGGCAGGACAGAAAGAAAAAAAAGTATTTTGAATCCTGTAACCTAGATGTAAACTGTCCTAATTCAGCATTATTTAGCAATCACAAGATTAATTCTTGGACATTCTAACCTGGAGAAGGGGGAGCAGAGAAGCAATGATGGCAAAGGTAGGAATCAGTGAGGAAAATCAGCATATTATTCCTGGAAACAAGGAAAAGAAAGAAGTGCCAGTCCTTGATCCTCTGATTAAATGTGAATATTTGGGGGAGGGTTCAGTGTACACAACTATTGGTCTAATAAAGCTAAAGAAGGAAATTGGGGAAAAAGGAAGGGCAACTCTGAAAGTGCAGCAAGATAATTTGTCAGCTATCACTGGACAGAAATAAATCTGCAGAATATGAGCCGAGGGGGGACAGATCTGTTGGATGTCACGTAAACAAAAGTCAGTTCTGGATTTTCAGAATCAACCTGCAATCAGAACTTTCCCTTTATAACTGTTTGATCAGCACTGTGATGACGTGTGAGATGCAATCGATGAAGCTGTTGGAACCTCCCAGGGCAGAGGTGGATAAAAACCAGGAAGAATCATTGGAAGAACACTTCATAATTCTGTGATACCATCCAGCATCTACTCCATGCTGTGCACAGCTTTGTGATCCAGCCAGTCCATCAGTTTTTTGCAGTCCTCGTCATAAAAAGTCTTTGTCAAGGTTTACAACATGTCCTGAATTCAGAGCAAATCCTGACTTCAGTTGGTGGATGTCACACACTGATCCAGACTTTATCCTGAGGTTTTTAGCATCCAACCCAAACCTGATGGGCTGAGGACTTAAAACCCAGAAATCTGATCCAAATTGCAGTATAATTGCAGTATAATATGCCTAAAGCTCCAAGGAGTCAAAATAGATTCACGTGAGGATAAACACACAGAAATTACTTAGGATGTATAAATATGAATTACTGACTTTTTAAGAGCATACCAATATAAAACAAATGTATTTCCACCTTGATGGAACTGTGGAAATGCATTTTCTTAAAATTGTATGTTTTAGAAGGAAGTTAGCAAGTGTTCTCTTGCCATTGATGCATTCTGGCCAGTAACTCTTGCCAGGGAACGTGTGAGGCTTCTGCAAGGCATTGCTGTTTGCTTTCAATCAATCCTGAGAATCCTCAAAACTAAGCTAAAGTTCAGTCTATCGAATCCCATTGAACAGAAATAGAGAAGTGAAGGTAATCCAAATCCAGGCATCCCAGGTCTAAGTTTAGAAACTAGCTAATGAAAGTGAATTAAAGTGCCTCGATGCTGCAGAGATCAGCACTTGCTGGGTTTATTTCTGAAGATACAGGTAGGAGCCTTTACAAATGCCTTTTGCTTGACTTAAACACTCTGCAATTTGACTGGTCTCAGTTTGAAATTGAAGGCAAATCTTTTCTTTTTCATCAATAATCTGCCTATATCATTTAAAATAAATATTCTTCGAACATACTTATCAAATCAGACGTCCACTCTGGTGTTTTAACAACAAAACATTTTTTTACCTGACACTTAAAGGTGGACTTGATAACCCCTAATCCTCGACTGCTCCATAATCTCTCCTCGTTTTTTAAAGTGCCTTTAGGAAAGCATCCTAGACTTGTCTTTGATGTGGGTTTGTCCTTTATTTACTGCAGCTTCTGAGCACCTTTGAAAAATTAATCTCACCAATACAACAGCGCTGCGTAACTCATACTTTGATGCCTGCTGTTGAGGGAACTGCTGCTCACTGCTGCTGCTCACTGGGCTGGAGGTTCGGGAGGAAACACCCAGGAGGCATCCTCATTTACATGGATTTGTATATCCAGGTGAGAGGGACTCCGTGCGTGCTGGAGAACCAGTTCCTTCCACAATAAATTCCATCTACTTGTACAGTGCTGTTTCCTGCAGCTCTCCATCTGTGCATGTGTGATTCAGCTTTTAGAAACCCTGGGTTCTGGGAGATTATAAAATAAGTGTAAATATGCATGATTGCACATAAAAATAGGCATAAATAAATGAATATAAATGAGAGGCTGTGTCTGTGTGCGTGCTCCACCAGCCTTCAGGGGGGTTGTTGCTGCCCATCTCCCTGGAATATTTCAAGTGGACCTGTTGTACAGCTCCTTACACTCTGTGAACTGACACATTTTAGATTAATCCTGCATTTAACTCTGCAAAAATGAACTCAAATTCACATGGCATATGGCACACAGGCAAACTTCGAGGTGTGAAACCAGAGGTAGCGGCCTGAATCAGAAGCTGAATCTCCAGTGTCCTCCAGGCTGTATTGATCTGAATTTCATCAGCACTGCCGTGGTGAATTGTCACTACCAGGAAACGGGGTGTATATACCCACAGCAAGTGCCAAATCACCCTGCTTTTGTCAGCCCTGCCTCCACGACCAGCAGTGCTCAGACAGGACACTGAGGACTGCAGGCCATGCCTTGGGCTGCAGTACTCCAGCCTGAAAAGGACACAAGAACCAGGGCTTTTAACCATTAAACCCCGGGGCACACCAGAAACTGGAAGTATCAGCTGGAAACACAAACTTGACAAAGCACTTGTTGTCGTTGCCAGATTACTTAGAGAAATATGGGCAAAAGCCTCTCTGCAGTCACCCAGCATTTGAGTTCAGGCCTAATTTTAATATAACAGCTTAAAATTGTGATTTAAATACTTGGTGGGTTTTTTTTTTTTTCTTCTCAGAATGAGCAACATTCCAAAAATCTTTGACACAGAAAATGGACACAAACAACATTGTAATTAGGCAAAGTCTATTTTGGGAAGGTCAGAAAGAATGCCAAGAGCCCATCGGGTCTGTGCCCAATGTCATCGTTGGGTATAATGACTCTACTTGTCCCATTCCTACCCAAGATCACAACCTTTTTCTTAAATATAGGGCAACAGACAGGACTCACTTTCTCACTCTTTGTAATGATCTTCTCTTTTAGGATACACTCTGTCTCTGCCCTCTCTCGTGCTCTGCTCTTATCTCTTTGTTCATCCACAGAGAAAAGACGCAAATGTTTCAAAAAATTGCAAACGCGAATGGGAGTGTGAAAAGCTTGGCCTAAAGATATTGTGATGTTTATTTACTCTCAGAGAAGAAGGGAGCAGAGAAGAAAAAAGCTTGTAATGCCCAATTAGTCAAAATTCTGCTCTTTTCAAACAGTGCATTTAAGGTGATTTATGTTTGTATTTGTTTTAATCTACTTACAGCTGTAGGTATATAGATTATTATTTAGATAAATCAGCCAAGAAAAGGATATTCTGGTGTGATCACATATTTAGAAGACTGATAAATGCCAGCTAAAGATGGCATCAGCAGGGAAAAAAAAGCCCCAAACAAGGACATTTGAAAGTATATTCATTATTCTTTATTTATTTTTCCGATAGGAATAAAAAATAAGAAAGAAGAAATGCTTAGATTGAGGCCTATGTCTCCCCTATTATGTCTTCATTTATGATGATACAACCCCAAAGCTGATTTATCCATTTCTGGCTTCAGGTAGAGTTTGCATCCATGGCAAACGTAGCACGGAGTGTGGTATCTGATACACTCTGGTGCTGCGTGTGGGCTCCCAACTTTACATGCTTCAGCTCCAGAGTCATCATCTTTACTCTTCTTAGAGGGGCTGGAGAGAAATATATAGAGTTTGTGATTAAATATAATCCTGAAATTAGTGATTTAAGCTGGAAGTAAGAGAAACGGTGACATGAACGTGCCTGTTTTTCTTAAATCCTCCTAAAACATGGATTCAGCTGTATGAACGTTTACTGGAGGCACCTGAGGGAAGGTGAATTGACCTCACCTTCTGGCCATGAATCCACACGTTTCCTTGGAGCAGTTCTGGAGTCTGGGGAGGGTCCTTCATGTCCCTGGGGCACTCCAGCCATGTCTGTCTGTCTGTACCTGAGTCCCTGTGCCTGGCTGCAAATCACAGCTGTGTCTTTGCTGCCGGGCAGGGTGAGACCTGGACATGAACATTTTTCCCACTCCCCCACTGCTTTCATGGAAAGGAAGCCAGGCACGTGGAATTTGTGCTGTGCTCTGGATGAGGAGAAGGATAAAATGCTGCAGGAGCACCATTAGTTGCATCTTCAGTCTGGAGAAGACATCCACAAGGCAGCTGCTGAGCTGCAGGGTCCTCTGGGCACCAGGATCTCCATCTTGGGAACCCCTTCCCCGTGCTCCTCAGAAGCCAGATAAACCCACTGACTTCAGCTGGTCCTTTCAGCACAGCTTAAATCTCCACAGGCACAGATGCTGCCCCAAGGTGAGCTGGGGGGAATGTGGCCGTGGGCTGTCCCTGTCCTGGGCTCTCCGAGGGGTGGCTGTCTGAAGTCACAGCACACCTCGTGAGTTTTCTCATCTGTAGGCACAGACAAATGAGATGGGACAACGTTGTCCGAGCAAGGAGCCCTTGGTGAAAGGGAGCTAGAGGAGTGGAAAGTCTGTGATCGATTACATCAACAAGATAAATCATTTATGTGCCCCGAATCGAATTTGCTGCATGATTTAAGGGCATCATCACTGCCTGCAGTGTTGTCATTCCTTGTTAGTTGTTATTTCCTTGTTATTAATTCTGATTCTTATTGCCTCCCAACTGCCCACGTTCAGAAAGAGAAGTGCTTGGCTTTTCTGTGTTCTGTTGCTATGTAATGTGATATAAAACAAGTTTGGAGTGGCTTCTTGAATGCATGCAACCAAAACTAGGGCAGAAATCCCTTCCACTGCAGCTGCTGATCATTAAATCACAGATCTGCTCAAGGAGCCTCGTGTCAAACTGCAGGAGGACCTGGAGGAAGATATTCACCAAGAAATCCCCTGGAATATGGTGTACATTCATCCTTTCCATACTTCTGGATACGAAAGTTTTTTGGTTTCAACAGAACCACCACAAAATTATGAAGAAGATCTACATGCATGTGTATTTAAATGCGCAGAGAGAGAGAGACAGAAGGGGAGAGCTGCTATTACTTTAGTAGAGCTGCTCAGAAAAATCTAGTAAAAAAAAGAATTCTAAAAAAAAACTGAAGAAGAAAATTAAAATTCCACAAATTTTAGTTATTTTACAACTAAGATTTCTGCAGATGAAGCAGGCTGTTTTTCTCAAATATTGATTTGGTGTTGTATTTTAGAACAAATGGGGGAAAGGGAATTGTAGATATCATTGTTTTCAATTTCAGACAGTGTAATTTTGAGCACACTATTCTTGTGGCCGTGGTTTTCACTTTAGTCAGCATGTTTTCCTGAGATACTGAAAACTTCTTGATTGAAAAGACAAATCTGCAGTGAGTTCAGCACCTGTTTTAACAACCATCTGTAAGATTCAAAAATATTTGCTAAGATTCAAAGATGTTTTCACCAGGCTTCAGTTCTTGAGCACAGAATTCCAATTTTCATGGTCTGAGAGCTTATTCGAACACATTTCACATATAGGGGGAAGTGATTTTAAAAATGAGAATGGCACATGATTTTTCCTAATACAGAAAAATCATAAATATTCAGTGTCTTTTTTAATCAGAGAATCACAGCATGTTTTGGCCTGGAAGGGACCTGAAGGATCTCTTCCGTGCAGGAATGAGGGCACCTGCAAAGTGCAGGTTTGGTGCCTCCCCAGAGCTCTCTGTTATGATGAGGGCTCTCATTTTCCTTTCCCGATCCACAGCCATTATTTTTTGGCAGGTGCACGCTGCTAATATTAATCTCCCTCATAAGGATGTTTGCTAGACTCAGTTAATTAATTTGGAGATGATTAGAATGTGCTTCATAACTGAATTACAGTCTCTGTTATCATGTGCAAGATTTTCACCACCAGCTTCAACAGGGAGAGTATTTTTTGTACAACAAAAGCCAAAGAACACTTTTTTTTATGTGACCCAAGGAGTAGAGCAAAAGTAGGACAACTCCAAGAGTTTTCTAAGATGTCACAATATCGATCTGCTATCGCCGACCTCCCACTGCCGCCAGCAGAATGACCAAGCAAAGGCTGTTTATTTTCCTGTAGATCAAAGAGAGGCAACAAAAGAGATCCCCCCAAAAGGTGGCTCACTGCAGAAGGCAGCGCTCTTGTTTCCCTATCTGATCAGCAGATTCCTTGGGCCCGCACTGACAAACCCTGGGTGCTGCTCACTCAGCCCCAGCCCCGTCATCAGTCTTGTGGGACAAGGTGCCTGCCTCTTCCCAGGCTGCACGGGAGAATAGCAGTGCTGCTCTGCCACAGCCGGAGCACAATGGCTGGGAGCTGGAATATAAAGTGGGGGAATTCCTCACATACCTTCCCATTTTCATGGACTGCTGGCAGTGAAGAAGGAAGAAAAAAAAAAAAAAGAAGGAGAAAGAAAAAGGCGCACTTTGGCATTCAGCCAGATATTTCATTCGTTTTCCTTTTAATTGCCTGGAGTCACTCCACATTGTGCTGGGGTCCCCACTCCCCGGCTCCTCTCCCTTCCCTCCCTCCCCGTTGCAGCCCCCTCAGCCCCCGTGGCACTGGGGGAGCACTGGGTCCTGCCTCCAAGGAGAGCAGCACCTGGGCACCCCCATCGCTGGGATGCTCTTTGCTCTGATGCAGAACATGGAAAAATCCCCCTGTGGAGCAGCAACTGCTCACCTCACCAACACTGCCAGCCTTGGAGTGTGCCCCAGCACCACATCCTTACCTTGAGAATCCGTGGTTTGGTGGAAACCAGAGACTGCAACAACCTGTGCTGGCTGAGGCTCTTTCCCTGGGTCCTGATTCGTTATCCGAGGTCTCTTCCTTAAGGATCTAACTGAATTCCAAATCCCCTCTGCAGTCTGCTCACTGAAGTTCCCAGTACAGTGCCAGTTACCCACACCAGTCCCCTCTCTGTGCTCTGCAGGGTTACTGGCATGTGTTGCATGGAGTTGATTCAACCTAGGGGCAGTTTATAATTTTTAGGTATTAGAGTAGGTCTCGCAACGTCTCTGTCCCCAGTGAATCTCATTTAGTACTTGAGAAAAGGCAGGTGTGAGAAGTAGCACTTTTTATCTCTATTCAAAGAACAATATCCAGCAAATTTGTTACTTTTTAAATTGTGTTGTGGAGCAAAGCTCTCAAAGACCTCAGCTGATATATTTTAAAAGACTGCTTTTCTATCATAATTTAATGAGAATGTCTTTAAAGAGCTTTAAGGCAACCTTAGCTTGAAAACCTTTATAGGAACACCTGGACATGTTGTATAACAGCCATTTCAGGACAGTGGATTAAATACATCCACTGTTCATTAGAGATCAGATCTGAATATCTCACAGATCAAGATCTTTTTCCCAAATATTAGCCAATAAAAATATGTATGCTACTCAAATACGCAAAAACCTATCTGCTGAAAACTGGGGTGAAAGCCTATTTTTTTAGGTTGAGTGCAGGCACAGGGTATTTTTTTAAAATCATATAACAATTTCAGTTTTCTAGGGTTATTCTGTGGAATTTATGAAGAAATTAAAGTAGCAGATTTTGCTTGTTAAGGTAATGTTCTGGGTTGTGGGAGTTACGGGGGTTTCAAGTCTAACATCTGCACTCCATCTTTGTCATCCTACTTGTCAGCTGCCAATTTTACGTCAGTGAATGATGTGGTGGTGGTCTTCTCTGCTGGAAAAGCTGTAGCAGAACGAAAGAGAAGGAGAGGAAAGAATGGAAATCTGCCCATGGACGGAGAGGACAGTGAGACAGTTGTCAGGAAAGTAAAAAAGCAGAAAAACAAAAGCAATGAAGTATTGTTAATGGAGTCTATACTCTGTAAAACTTCATGAAAAGTGCTTGCAAATCTAGGTTGGCCAAAATTTTTGGGGTTTTTAAAGATTATTACTCAGGTTCTTACTGAATGTAAAATCTCAGTGCAGTTCTTAAATGAGACTGAGCAGCTTGAAATGAGAAGGACGAATGGAACACGTGAAAATGGGAGATGTTCAGCTATACAAACACCTCTAAAAGCGTGACAGAGAGAGCGTGGAAGTGCAACAAGTAACCAGAGAGGGTGAAACCGTGCAGACTCTCAACAGCACTGCAGTGAAGTGGTGTTTAGGATTCCTAGTAAGGGTTCCTATTTGTGCAGTACTTGTAACTCTGAATTGCAGAGCGCTTTTCACTGGGAGATCTGCAAGGCTCTCACACGCTCGTGCCAAAGCCACCACGTCTGCCAGTGGATTGAATCAGCTCTGGAATTCTGTTAAAAGCAAATGCTGTCTAATGTTCTACTTTCTAAGCACAAATATCAAAGAGAGGGGAAAAAAGAGAGAGTTGGAGGGCTGGGGAGGAGGGAGGGGAGAGTCAATTGCTTTTGCAGAAGCTGCAGTTTCTTTCAAAAAACCTGTCATTGGCATCTTTCCCCAGAAAACATTTTGTCATGCACATCAGTGTATGTCCTTAAGAAGATCAATCTAGAGAGGGAGTCAAGCCCACAATCATCATGTGACGGATTTTCAGATGGTGTTGTCATCAATCACACTGATAATGAGGTGGCAAATTGCTGTCTTATGGCAAAACTAAAAAGACAACTACCCCGGTAGGTGTCAATGAATATGTCAAAGGATTGTCCCTTGGGGAGTCTGAGAAGGTTCTCAGAAACCTTTTTGTGAAGCCTGAATGCAGAATGCTTTATTGATCACTAAAGAACTTGCACTGACATGCTATTTCCCCGTGACATTTGAACCACCAATTTCCTAACCCATGGTGAGTACCTGCCTGGAAAACACTTTGGGAGTTTTCTTTCACCTTTGGCAGTACTAAAAAAATCTTGTTTTAATTTTAGCTTAGCCTTTCATCTCCTGAAAGACCACAAAAGCAAAATCTTACAAGTTATAAACAAGTGAAACATCTGAAAATGTTTAATGACCAATAACCATTTTGAACTAGTTAGAATTACTTAGAATTAACTTGTTTAGTTTATATTCTGAACTACTTTTAGTTTGATTAGTATCTTATATTCTGTCTTGGCAAAGCAAGTAGTCCTCTTGGTGGAGTAACATTTTACTAATCTGCAGAGCAGCGTTATCAGCACAGCGACATTTTGAAGATAAAATGGTCCTTTTGTTCTCCATTTCCTAGGTCTCTTAGCATCTGAATTAGACCCCAGAAAGCTCCTGCAGCTCAAGACCATGCAGTGGTGGATTGCCATCACTCCAGGTTGTGTTCTAGAGAGTTTTGATGGCGGACAGGCTGCTCTTTACCAGGCCTGAAATTCTGCATGCTTTGTTTTTCCCATTTCCAGCCAATCACGATCGTGCTTCTTTTCTCCCATTTTTGTCAGAGTGCAAAACTATGGACAGTCCTTTTCAGTGCTGAGGCAAAAAGTGTAATAATAAACATTTCATGCACTGCTTTGATTGTTCTTAGCTCAATCATGAGCCAAATTTCACAATTTTTCCCTCAAAATTTACATGGAAGAAACTCCCTCTGAGGTGATCTAAACAGAGTTTGTTTTACACTCTCAGTTGTGGTAAGAAATGATAATGTGAACAGGTGAAAATAAAAAAAAATAATTATTGAAAAACACTTCAGTAAAAATCCTCATTTAAAAATAAAAATATCCATCTGATTAATAATATTACACATAAGCAGTTTATGCTGAGAAAAGGCCACGCTTCAACAATAACTATTTTAACCCAAACATTTTAATTAGATTTGGGGTTTATACGGTGCCAAGTGCATTTCTTGCTAGTTTTGAGATCAGTAACACAGAATCACACCTGGAAGAAGCTTTCCAGTACCCATTAGGACTTGTGTGGCTGAAGACAGAAGTGCTGGGGACACAGCCTTACCTCTGCTCTCTGCCTGGTTGATAACCCATAGAAATTAAATGCTGTTATCTCCTTTGCAAACCCTTGGTGTAAAATCTCACAGATTTCACACCTGCAGCTGTGTGGGGTTGCACGTGCCCAGGGTTGTCCCACCTCGGACAATATTTAGGCATTCAAAGCCACGTTTGGTTTGACAGCCAGCTTTTGTTCTGTCCAGTTAAACACGCGCAGGGCACGTGTAACAATTAGAAATGTTACTGCAATAAATAATGGAACAAGGGCAGAGAAGGCCCAGCATTTGTCTGAGTGCAGCTCACGCTCCCTTGCTGGTGAGTTGCTCCTGAAATCAGATGAGGCATCAGCCTAATTCCACATGCGTCCTCTGCCAGAAGATGGCCGCGGAAGTCCGAGAAAAGCCCTCCAAAATCTTGTTTTGCGGGATGTCAGGAGTTAGAACCGGGAACAATGTCTGGGATTGTTCCTGCTTCCGACCTCTGACATTCCATGAAACCATATCCTGGAGCACGGCTCCACTCCAGCATTATGAGTGATGCGTTTCAAAGGGCCCATGAGCCTTATCTAATTCCAGTGAAACTCAACGGAAAAATTCCCACTGCACCACGGCAATGGTGAGGGTAGTCCTGCTGGATTGCCAGGGCGCCAGCTGTGAAAGGACCACTGTTGTACGAGGTGCTCAGAGCAGCAGGGGCAAGCTCAGATCCCAAAGAGTTTATGATCTGAACAGACAAGACAACCCCATGGGGAGGGAACAAAATAGCCCAGGAGCTGAATGGCATCCCATTATCCCCTGAGTAATTGAGTCATATCAGTATTTAGTATCTTGGATCTTAATCTCCCAGTTAATACCACTGTCATCAGAGACTTGAACTAGACCAATCCCAGCTGCACCTTAATTGGAGATTTTGTGGTTTTTTTTTTTTTTTTGGTTTGAATTTCTGTTGTATTTGGGGCTCTGTTCATATTCCTTTAGATCCTTACCTGGATATTTAAGATGTGAACAGGTGAGGGAGCAGGTGTATTTTCTGAAGGCAAGGGACCATCGAGGCCTGAGAAAGAATGTCAGTGGCATCTACCTTGGGATATGGAGTAGCTGTCTCTGTATGTACAAAAACTCAAATCTTCTGGGACTTCTTCCATCATTCCTCTTCTGGAAGGCTCAGAGTGGGGAGGAGGAGGGCAAGGAGAATTTCAGAAGGCTGCCATCCTGAGCCTGCATTAAAGCCCTTTCGAATTCTCAGTTGTGTTTTCCCAGTCTGAAAATTTGTAAGGGCTTTGATGCACTCCACAGCTGCTGCTCACATCCTGGAATCAGTCTCTGCCCAGAAGACTGCCTTGGAGGATGACGTGATCCTTCCTCGCCACCCACTCGCTCTGTCATTTCCTAAACTCTGATGTTTTTCACATCATCTCTGGCAGTTAAAAGAACACATGTACATGTACATCCCTGGAGCAGACTGCAAACATGTTTTTGGAACATCTATTTCGTAGGTCAAACAAAAGTAACTGGCTCTTATTGTTAAGAGGCTCGAGGGGACAGAAACTATTGGCTTCTCTTCACAGCCTCTCTAGGAGGTGGCTACAGAATCCGTTTAATCAGGGATGAAGACTGCATAATTCAGGCAACAAGGTCAGAAGTCTTGTGTCCACAGCAAAGGTGCGCTGGTTTAACTCCAGGCAGTTTTTAAATCAACATCATTAAAGCTTGGTTAAATAATTAGGTAAGTAGATTATTACCACTTCTAATTTAATTTAAAGCTAAGCTAATGTAAGACAAACTAATTGCTGTTCTTTTATGCTAAAACGAATATATTCCCACTAGAGTTCACACTGATTTCCCTAAATCAATTAAATTCATATCCTAGGTCAAGCCAGTGCAGCTTCCCCTTGTAACTAAGCCTTAAAAAGAGTTTTTTAAAGATAGATATCTCAGTTAAACACTTAAGCTCCAGTGTGAATCCTATTGAAGTCAATGCTCTGTATGACTCCGAAGCTCATTTGGGTATTAGCTGTTCTCTTCCATCCTCAGTCCTGTGCCTGTGCTGGGTCTTTATCTTTCCACAAGCTCATGAGAATCGTGCTTAAAACCAGTGCGGTACCACTGCTGCTCCCAGCATTCCCGTTTGGGATTTGCACCTCTTCCCCATGGCAGCAAGTCAGCTCTCGCTGGGTGTTTGGGAATTTTGGTGCCCAGCTCTCCCACAAAGCACTGACAAAGTGTTTTCACCTACTGCAGGCCTCTTACTCAGGCACCTTTTGTATTCAAAAGGAGCAGGAAGGGTTGCATGCATTGAAAGTGGTGCTTCTTTCATACAAACCCCACAGCTCTGGGTGTTGGAGTTGGACCTTGGGAGTATAGAGGTGAAAAAGTAAATTTTTATTTCTATTTCGTACAGGGAACAGCACCCCGAACAGCATCAGGGACTGTCAAAACGCAGGTGAGCTCGCAGTGCCTTCGCACCTCCTGCTCTTTACACTTCCCTGAGGAGTGAGGAAGATACTGCACGAAGTATCCACTGCACGAAGAGGAGAGATAATTCCCTCACTAGCTGGATGCTCACCCCTCCGGTATCAGCAGGCTCCTGGCAGATTGCTGTGCCTGCCTCCCGAGCGGGTGTGCTGTGTCTGCGTGCGTGGGCAGCTCTGATATGAGGCTGCTGCTGAACCACTTTTAATCAGCTCTTGGTTTGTGCAGCAGCTGCTCTCAGGGTGGGTGATTCACCGGCGAGGGAGAGCCTGCAGGGATCACCTGCTCTCCTTCACCCTCTTGTCCGCTTTTGCAACCTTTTGCCCAGGTTTATGTGGGCTTCTCACGTCTTGCTGGGTCTGTTGCTGCTTGCCAGCACTCAGGTAAGTGTCACCTGGATCGCTTTCGCCTGCACAAGACCTGAGCAATTCATGCAGCACGTTTCCAGCATTTTTTTGGAATGTTGATATAAATCTAAGTCAGCCGTGTTTCAGCTCCTTTGGATCACTCTCTGGGTGTTCCTTGGCAGAAATAGGTACAAATTTTAAGTAAATACTGAAAATGGGTCAGGCTGTGATTTTTCAATCGCTAAATGTGAGTTCTTGCACTAAAAACATGCTGCTAAGCCTTTTAGCTGTATTACTGGGGTTCTAGCAATCTTAAATTATGGATCTCAACTATTAGCAAGAGACAGCTGGAAAACAATTTACTGGCTGTCCATCAAATCACACAGGCAACAAAATCACGAAAGTAAGACAGAACTTGGTGAAGAGAACAATGATGTGCAAATTATTCACCCAGCTCCAGATGACACAAACAATCCATTACCTTCCTTTGAACTGGGTATATTTTATACTTGTGTAAAACATTCATAGGAAACCTCACCATTAATGAAATAAACCTCTGCATGATTCAAAGGAGTGCAGCTATGAAATGCAATCTGTATCACATAAGTTTAGGTCACTCCTTGGGTGTGGATAAATAAATAATTTTTTTATAATGAGAATACCAAGTAGAGGAGTAGCTGCCAGTGAAATTGGTAAGATTATTCACTCTATCTTTTGGGGAAAAAAGTGCATCTTGAATCTGGTCTCCCTTGTACTCAGATTATCCCAGTGAGAACATGATTAGTCCCACACATTCTGCATTTTTGAAATGATTTCTTTTGCTAGGACTAAATGCTGATAACAGCATGCTGGGTGAGTTAGGGGGTTTTACAGTGTAGGTAACAAGTTAAAAATGTGTAGCAAGCATATGTGTCCAGAAGGGAGGAGAATACCTCTAATTCTATCCCAGGCAAGTCAAGATATACCTAATTTGGTTTTCTGCGAGGGAAATTGCATTCCCAGTGAAGGAATCTCCAGTTTCATGTATAGATCCCTCAATAATCTACAGGAAAAGTAGGAGGTTATCTGTTTAAATTTCGAAAAACCGGCTTGGAGATCTGTTTTCATTAATTTTTTGGTCAGACGTCTTTGCTTGTATCTACTACTCCTTAAGTCTTTGCTCACCTCTTAAGAATGATGAACAATTCTACTTAGAGGTACCTTGCACACAATTATAGGTGGAAAGGAAGAGAGCTTTTCAGCACCCTAAGTAGGGTACTTTATCTTCCAGTGTGTTGGCCCTGATGGCAAAAAAAAAAGAGCTTGCAGGTGGTATTGACAATTTTCCCCTTCAGGTTGCTAATATTTCATAGAGAGATTAAAAGAAAAGGAGAATTAAAAAATTCCCTAGGGTCAAAGCAAACTGACTGGGTTATGAAAGTAAAAATGTGGGGAGACTAAAGACAGTATGGGGAAATTTTGTCTTATAATTTTAAGGGGTTTTTTTTTTCTCATGGGAAAAGTAACACTTTGCTTTAATAAAAGAAAATAAATAGTTACAAGCGCAACCCATTTGCCGTTTGATGTAACAACGTTATCTACTCTCTGGGCTTTTTTTTTTTTGTTTCTGTTCAAGGCATAAAATAATTATTGAAGAGGGCTGTTTCATCTCGGTGGAGTACAATAGTTCTCTTGCTAATTGTCACATCAAATGACCAGGGACCCCGATGGAAACCTGCAAATGGCTGTGAAAAAATTCAGGCTGTCACTAAACGCTGGGCACTTGTTTTTTGGTTTTTGGTTGGGTTTTTTTTGGGTTTTGTTGTTGTTGTTGTTGTTGTTGTGTGTGTGATTTCCCATTGCAGATTAGGTTACTTGGGTGTGGGTTTATCACACAGGAAAGGCCCGGCACAGATTAGTTCTGCACCATTGCAGGGCTGTTATGCCAGCTCCATCCTTGACCAAAGCAGTGCCCAGCACCTTTAATGTATCTGGGGACACGGAAGAACACTGCACTGTCCAGGCAACAAAAGAAGCAGCAGAAGGCCCACTGTGTCTCTAAAGTGTTAGTTCTCCACTTTTTGTCATGCACCAGTGACATGAGTGCCGGGTCCAGACTTTAACCCCACACAGAGCCAGAAAAAAGCTGTCAGTCTCGGCTTGTTCAAAGGCAAACGCTTTGTGGAGATCAGACTGAAGTGGCATGGTCCATGTACTCACTAAAGCATGCCAAGGAGTCAGAAAGTCATAATCTGGCTTTGTACTTCTGGCCATTCCCATTTTCCCCCGTAGCTGGTGCCCAATTACCAGTGCTGTAATTTTTTCCCATTGTTAGGGAGCCATAAGGGTTTAGCTACCACTTATCCAATCGGGGTCGTGACCTGATGTATTTAGGCTTTGCAAATATAAGTAACAGTTCCCTTATCAGTGTCACCAGGACTCTTTAACACTTAGCAGGCAGAAAGATAAATATACTTGGCAGATACAATTTGATCCATTGC
Source organism: Cnemophilus loriae (assembly GCA_013397755.1). Lineage (NCBI taxonomy): Eukaryota > Metazoa > Chordata > Aves > Passeriformes > Corvidae > Cnemophilus > Cnemophilus loriae. Next base: position 30,784 of record VZTF01004017.1, read on the forward strand.
TAAGCCTTCCATTTTACCACTGACCCATGGCACCCTGCTATTCAAGGGGATGTTAACTGGGACACCCCTATAGCCCTCAGCCTGGCTGCCAAACTGCCTGACTTTGGCTTACAGGAAGGATTTACGGGTGACAGCTTGTCAACCTGATCTAGAGCACTGGGAAACCAGGGATGAATCTGACCTGGCTTCCACTGGTTCTGCTTTTAGCAGAATTCCTCCTGGCTCGCACCAGGAGAAGAATTAGGCTCTGTCTCACACCAGTTTGCTTCCAGGAAAAAGCCAAAGCCACCTGATTTATGTGTTATTATTATTTGAAGCATCGCTTTTTACTTGTTGACTTTCTTTGGTTAACTGGCTAACTTAAATGTTGCTTTATGCCATTTTACAAATCAGGTTTGTCCCAAAAAGTTCTGGTTGCTTTCCTTGCCTCTTTCAGATCCTTTCTAAGACCTCTGCGAGTCACAAGGTCTACCAGCCAAGGGTCTGGCTTCAGAAGCTGGAGAGTGCAGATTGTCTCGTTCATCTACCCCTCCAGCAGGCACTGAATTAAGCACTCTGGGCAGAGTTATGTTTAACAGGCACTTGCTTAGGAAGGGTTAAAGATGCAGCATCAGATCTAGAGAAGCATCTCTTTCAAGCAGAATAGGGCAAGAATTCAAGTGTGAACCACAAGGGTGAAGATCCTGTAATAAATAGGCTGGAGCTATCTGCTATCTTGAAAATGCATCTTGATTGACTCAAAGTCTAAAACTTTGAGGCACTTGGTTACTGCCTCTTCTACAGCACTGACTCCAGCTATGAATAAAATCAATAAAGTGCCATTGTCAGTGAGATTTGATTATACATAGAGCAACACTGGCAAATACCAGAGCCAGTCTTTTCACTAACCATGGAGATTTTACACCTTAGATGCCCTTTTAAAAATTACAACATTTTCACGAGCTGTTTTTATTTATTTACACCATGTGGGAAATTTATATGACCTCTATAAACATCTTCTATCAGAGCATTCTCCTTCATTAGGTTGTGATCTTCTTCAATTCTCTGAAGTGTCTCAACGCTAGTTAACTAAGATAAGACAGAAGATAACTTCTTTTAGAACGACCTAGTACTTACAGTGGAATCTTATCCAATCTAGAAAGGTGATTAAGACTCCTTATTATTATTATTAAAATGGCTTTGTCAGAATTAAAGGCTGGGTGGCAGCAGCAGCTCATTCCGTCACAGAATCACAGAATGGTTTGGGTTGGAAAGGACCCTAAGGATGATTTAATTCCAATCCCCTGCCATGGGCAGGAACACCTTCCACTAGTCCAGGCTGCTCATGTTTGCAGCTGGGTCATGATAGAGTCATCGTTTCAGACATGATTAAAACACAGAGCCTGACTTCCCACCCAACTGTGTATCTGTGCACATAAACGAAATCTCCTTTAATTTCCTTGGAGTTCATGTCTTTTGGAAGAGCTTTATGGAAGCTTTCTTCTGAAGTGGCAACTCTACGGGACTTTAAAACAATGATGTACTTTAGGCTATGAACCTTATCTGATCTGAGATGCCTAGGAGAATAGGGAATTCTTTTTTTGTTGTTGTTTTTTAATGATGTGTTAGGGCATGGGGTTTCCTGAACATTTAGCAAAGGGGTGTCAGGGTGAAACAGCTGCACGTATTAAACCAGCAGTGAAACCCAGCTCCTTTTCATCTCCTGGGTTATACAGCTCTTTGTGAAATTATTCCACGGGGCAACGTGTGAATAACTGCTAACTAATGTATGATCAGCTCCATGTTAAGGTGGTGCGAATGGGACTGGCTGCGTGGTGCTGCCGTAGCTGCTGGAGCCAGCGCTGAGAAAACACCGTGCCATAAACCGAGCCGGGTTAAACGGCCCGATTCTGAGCTAATTATTTTATAGTTCACCGACATCCAGCAAATGTGAGAACTGCAGACCTTGTAGCCACGAGGTGCCATGAGACAGCTGTAAACAGAAGGTCTTTGATGAGACAAATGGCTTGTAGGGGCAGTTCCATGCAGGCATCCCAACACAAAGGCTCCCTCGCAGGGCTGCTGCCAAAATAAAAAATAAATCAAGCCATAACAGCTATTTCAACCCTGCCTGGGAAGCTCACGGGAAGGAGTCTAAGGCGCTGACCTTACCTTTCCCTCGCCTGTTCCTTGTCTCTACTCTAGTTACCCCTTACAAGATGTTTCCAGAAAGTGTGAAAACTCTTGGTTTACATCAGCATAAAAGTTAAGCACTCCTGGAAACAGACATTGTAATCAAACATCACTTTGTAATTCAAAAGAAATATTAGAAATCTTCAAATATCTTGCAGAAGCAAGAACACAGCTTGTTTACAAACACCCACCATTCTCCTTCAGAAGCAGGCAGGGTGCCCCAGTTGGTAGCACACACTCAAACAAGGTGAAGGGGACTGATAATAACAGTTGATTTTAATCAAGTTTAAAATCAACAAGAAAGACGCCTGACTACATATAGAATTTACATGAAAGGCTCTGATCTTTTCTGGTACTTGTTCTTCATCATTTCCCCATTCAAAAATGGGGAAATTCCTTCAATAAAGCCTCCTTCTCCTTTTAGCTTACCAGAAAGATTCCCTGTGTCTCATCACATTTATTTCTGAGTTTGCATTGCCTAGTGTGTATTACTTGTGCATTACTCAGATCTATCAAGCTGCATTTAGACGAGAATTTGAAACTAAATAAAACACAATATTTTACCAAAATACTTCTGCTCCAAATACAAGTAAGAAAAAGACATCGTTTTACCAGGATCGGGTGTTGACAGACTTCTTAGATAAAGAAGTGTTTTATCTCTAAGTATTAAGCTTAATTGATTGGGTTTTGATCACTGCAGATCAGAATTTGAGATCTATTCCATACCATCTCTCACAGTCTCACTTTGTTCATGGCTGGGAGGGGAACACAAACTTCCCTGCCTTCCCAGACCCTGAGGAGCTTCTGAAGTGAGAATCAAGTAGTCATTGCACCAGACTAATCAAATACACGTAGATGAAAAAGTTTAATAGTGCAACAAACTCTGTTTAAAGAGGCTCACCCAGCAACCAGGTCAAGGTTTTGGCTTTTGTTTGAAAGGTCAGCAGCTTTAATTCACTGTTGCCAGAGAAGCTGACAAAATACCACACTGCTGGTCACTGATTAGAGGGCCTGACTGTGGAGACTCAAAAAGATCAGAACCCATTTATATTATTTTTATCAAAGTCCAGGACAAGCCCAAGAATTTTATATCCTTCCCCCTGCCAAGCTGGGACAGCTCGAGATTATTTTGTGATGTGGTTTAGAACTTCCCGAGGATCAAGGTGTAGGAAATTCACCCACTGTCAGCACTTCAAAAACCTTTGAGCATTAAGTTATTGGTTCACTGCTAGAGATTTCAAAATGCCAACCAGACACTTTTTCTCTGGGACCACTGAGGTCTCTGCTTGCTTTTTGGGGCACCCAGGGAAGTCAGGTTTTAGTTCTCACACCTCTGTTCACATTCACATCAGCGTGGTCACTCATGCCTGGAACTCAGAGCAGAAGGGCTGCTAAAAATACTTTAAATTACCAATTTAAGTACAGTAGTGGGGAAAAAAATGGCACATTTTGCCACAGCGATTAGGCCAAGATGGAATATCCATATGAAATGGGGTTTGTTGAGGAATAAACGAACACCTATTGCTTATACAATTCCATATGCCAAAACCCACTAGGTCTTGCAAATACAAAAAATTCCCAAATATTTCTCTTTTCTTCTCCTTTCATTTTCCTCAGGTTTTTTGGAAAATTTTGAAGTGCGAGAAAGAAGTGGAAAGTGCTTACATTAAAGCGTAAAATTTGGGGAAATACTCAACACATCTTTACAGGATTCTCTCCACTACCTTCCAAACAAACCCCCAAAATGGTGAAAGGAATTTGGGAGAGATGGAAGGAAATTTACTTTCCTCTGCTCCTGATTTCAGTTTCCTCATTTGCTTTGTAGTAAATCTACTTGGACTGAACAGTTTCAAAATTGAAGGTATTAGTTTTGTAAATGGATTTGTCCAACCCATTTAGCCCAAAATATTTGTATTTAGCTTGGTAAAGTGCACTTTCCAACTCATAAAATAAAACCAGCTGTGCTAGAAATGTGTGTGCTGATTCTACTCCCAGCTCTGCTCATGGATTAAATGTTTCAGAGGTTTTTGTGTTCAAGTGCTTCATGTAAGTTAATTTTCTGAGAACCTTGATGCCTAACAGTATCATCACAGAGGGTCAATTAATTAAAATAATCTTTCTTTTCCAGTATTAAAATGCTCATTATTGGAGTAGGTTCACCACACAATTCTTCTCTCTTATAGAGAAATCACCCTCACACTGTTCTCTTGCTTCCTTTTAAAAATGTAGAATCCTTGATTAGCAATAAACAGATATCTGGAAATCATAAATAAATATTACTTGCTAGTCCTATGCCCGTTGGCCAAAAAATCCCTAAAAATAATGTTTTAAGTACAAGAGCAAGTGGTAAAAATGAGTAAATTAGCATTTGATACAGACTTAGTAACCTTCTGGCAAAATGAGTATCCATTCCCACAGGTCACGAATCAGTAGAAAACATTTCAGACTATTGAGGAGTGGGAATTCAGTGTTGCTCTTGATCCCTTCAGTGGGCCACAGGTCTCACTGAATTTGTGTTGTCAGTTTATTGGCAAGAATTTGGCAGAGGAGCCCAGCCATCAATCACGAAGAGTTTCTTCAGTTTAGGTATAAATAGCTTAGGTGAAGCTTTAGGGTTGTTTATAAAGAATCCGTGAAATCTTTTTTTAATCTGTTACTGACAGATGGAAATACCACAGCCTGTTTTCAGGCCAAATCCAACGCATGTAGCCTGAGCCAGTTTGGAATACAAAGTGCCAGTTAACTGGCCAAAATAGAGGAGAAGAGCACTATTCCTTGGTCCTGGTATGGGAGGGAAGGTGGTTGAGGACCTGAGTGTCTGGAGCACCGGGTCGCTGAGCTGGGTCTCCCTGTGTGACTCTGCAGTATAAGCAGTTTCTGTGCCTCAGCTTCTGAATTACTTCTGAAATTAAACATCTTTCCCTTTTGTCCACTTTGTTGCCTTCTTTTTCAGGGAAGTTCCTCAGAGCAAGAAGCTGTACTCTGTACATCTGTGGTGTGGGCTGACTCTGGTCACTGTCCAGCTGCTCACCCAGCCCACTCCCCTCCTCAGGGACACGGGGAGAGGGGAAAAAGTGGGATGGAATAGCTCGTGGGTAGAGATAAGGACAGGGAAATCACTCACCCTTTCCCAGACTCATCTCCACTCTGGCTCCTCTGCCTCTCCATCCTCATATGTGTCCCCACTGCACTGTGGTCTCTCTGAGGGGAATCCCTGCTCCAGCCAGTGCCTGCAGCACCTCTTCTCCTCCTCCCTCCTCCTTCTTCCCTGATCTGGGTGCTCCAGGGCTGTTCCTTGTCTTTCACCCCTTCTCCTCTGCCTGTCCAGCATTTCTGCCCTTTATTGAACACCTTTCCCTGAGGTGCCATCAGGCCAGATGAGGAGCTCGGCTGTGCCTGGTGGTAGGACTGGTGTGCCTGGGCGGCTGGACCAGCCTGTGTCCTGCTCAGGGCAGCCCCAGCCTCACCTCACAGAGCCTCCCCACAGCCAGAGACATCCAAACCCATGGGATTTTGCATTAATTGGGCAAGGGGACCCCACAGTCGCTGTTACCACCCGGGATGGGCAGCAAGCAGGGAGCCCTGATCCCCAAGAGCAGCCCAGAGCCTGGCTCTGTGAAGGGCTGAGGTATCCTGGGCCTGAGGAATTAATTTTACAGCGAGACAGTTGATTTTCATTAGTTTATTGCAGCTTTAAGGGATCAGCTGGTGGGAACACAGAGTGAGGTCTGGGGTTGTTCCAGGACAGCGACTACTCAGAGGTGCCCACACTGGAGATCACAGCGAGTAAAGAGCCACACAAGCTCCCATGTCCAGGGAATTTCTGTCAGGATGGCCATCAGCCCCAGGGGCCAGGATGTGCCTTGGTCCTGGGCAGAGTTATTCCCACAGCACAAGAGGGAGGCCTGGGCAGGGAGCCTTCCCGTGGCTCTGGGATGCCGTTTTAAAAACCCCAGTTTTATCTTTTGTTACAGCAGAGTGTTGCACTGTGCTAAAAGGATGGCCACAAATAAAAACCCCACACGGTGTTATCTTCCACTTATCTCGTTGGCAAAAGCAGGGTACTTCATACTCCCACTAACACAGATGAATATTCTGTCACCACTGGTGGTACTCTGCTTGTTCTCATGGAAGGCAGCAGATATTATTCTGATAAAAATTTGTCTCGAAATACTGCTTGGTAGATAACCTCCATGTTTGCATTTTGACCTCTGACCTTCCCCGAACCTTCTTCCAAGCCCTTCTCTCCAAACACATCGTGAGGAAACTCAGTTTTCAAAAGCCAGTCGAGCTGCCTTTCTTACGAGAGTCTGACCCGTGCCAGAACAGAAACCTCGGTTTATGAAAAATAGTATTACAACTGTCGTGCTGCTCTCTTTTACAACCAAACAATAGAAAACCAATTGCACTGGCACCCCCCTGCCTTGCAGGGTGAGGCTGTGTGAGCTTTCTCAACAGAGCACGTGTTTCTTAAAAACCCATTTCTGAAGCCTGGCTCTTTAGGTAAGGAAATAAGGCCTCCTTTCACAGATAGCACGTCTTTGTTTCCTCAGTTACAACTCACAAATCATTCTGCATCTTATCACTGGGACACCTGCTAAATGCTGGACTAAAATCACTTATTCCTGGTGTCTGGGCCACGAGGAAGTCCACAAATCGTGACACTTGCCAACAACCTCTGCAAATCAACGCTGCGCAGAGTTAAAAATGTCTGCCCCATTCCTTTCCCCATCACCCTCTCTGTTCTTAATTTTCACATCTTGAGAAAAAATATAGTATTTGGTATTAGGGCTTGCTTCTGTAAAGGATTTTAGCAGCCCCCATTTTTAGAGATGGAGTCTCCCAGGTCAGGGAAGGCCTTATTTTCTGAATGCCTGATGCATAGTTAAAGGCTGATAATAGCATGGGATAGCTCCAAGAATGTTATATAACTTACAGAGTGTCTATTAAAAAATAGAGAGACTTTGCCATTTCAAAAAAAAAAAAAAGAAAAAAAAAGAAAAAAGAAAAAATAGGAGCCTGTGAGATTCCCACCATCTGGATGGAGTCTTTTTTCTTCCCAGATGAATTAGTTGTCAGGGGAGGAATTATTTTAGGCATCAAGTAACCCCTGATGGTGAGTGACAGGCTAACACAGGAGCAGATGCAAGGTCGGTGCAGCCTGTCCATTGTGTGGAGAGGAGAGCCCTGCATGTCCCACTCGCTGTGCACGGGGACCTGGGTTATTAAAGGGGTAACTGGAGGTGGGTCAGGCCTGGGAGATGCTTCACACTGCTCACAGCAGATGTTCCTCCACAAGGGAGAGAGCAAACACGGGCTGCTTGCCGGGGGCACTGCAGAAGGAGGGCTCGCTGCCCGCAGCAGCTCACGGATTTTCAACAAGAAGCACAAAGCCAACTTTGTCCCTCAAACTGCCATCACTGTGAGAAACTTTCTCAGGATCTGAATTCTGCAGAAATCCTGCCCCAGCGTAACATCCTTACTTGAGAGCGTGCTGACAACATCTTGGGGAATCCAGACAAACAGAGCAAACAAGGAACATTTTGCACGCATCTTAAGATAAAATCGGTTGCCACCATCTCCTGTTTCAGCTAATGGAATTTTTTTTTATTTTTAAATAAATGTGGAGATCAGTAAATCCCCCTGTCTTTGTAGACAGTAAAAGTCTGCTATGGGAACATTCACCAAATCAACAATGTCATATCTATAAGTTTATGCAATAAAACCATAGTCCAATGTGCAATTTAAAAAAAGCATTATTGTAGTAGAAGTGTGTTAAATGCTGCCTAGAAACTGGTGTGTCTGATTTCATTAGGAATTTAAAACTCAAACCCTGACCCTTCAAATCTTGACAGAGGCCCCCAAATTTAGCCGAATATCTGCATTAGTCTCACATCTAAAACATTTTTCTTATTTAGTGGACCCCAAGCAAGCCTGAGCTGGCTTGAGAATGAAAATTCATAAGTGAAGTGGTGGGCTGTGAAACACTTCACAGTCTGAAAGGAAAATAATATCTGCAATAAATAAACACTGAAAGCCACAAAACAGCGTTTTTTCGAATCTGGTGTAAAGAGAGCAGATGCCCAAAATAAACAGGTACACAAAATACTCATGTTGGTGAGATCTGATCATTTCCCCTTTAGAGAGCATTGTGGACAGAGCCAGCTGAAAGGAAAGAAATAAAAAACAGTGACATCTTGTGGTAAGTAAAACGCTTTGGTAAGAGAAACTCAATTTTCCATACACACTCAAAAATCTAGATGTTAGACTACAGCTATTTAGAATTTGACGTGCTGACTGTTCCCCTCCTCTGGATTGTTTTTTGGGTTTATTTTTCTGGTTTTGGTGAGCTCCTACGTGCTGCTGTCAGAGACAGAGCTGTTTCCACCGAGGAACAAGCAGTAGCTACACTGAGTTTAAATGAAGATATTGTATCTGTGTTAAATGAATTTGTACCTGTGTTAAATACAACCTGTGTTGTATTTAACAAAAATCACTAGTCTCTGCATCTGGATTATTGAGGCATAAATTGAGTAATCCTTGACCCCAGTATCTCCCTTCTGAAATGCTGTGAAGCTGAAGATGCAGCTCAGGACAGTGTCACTTCTGAGGGAGGCCACGACAAAATAAAAAGAAGCATTTTCTTAGAAAAGACCCCTAAATTGACCCACTCTGCCCAGGAAAGCATCTGCTGCTGGGAACGCAGTTGGGAGTATCAGAACAAGAACTCACCAGGTCCTTGCTCTAATTTCTGATACCACGGTTTGACTAAAAATAAACCAGGCAGAGTGACTCTGGCAAAGTATTTCTTAAGCCCCACCAAGGCTACTGAAATCATCAGGAACTTTTGTCTTTGACCTAAATGGAACAAGATGTCAACCTATTATTATCCAACATTTTCTGTCTTACTCCAGAGTTTCTTCTTAAATCACGTGGTTTCTTTGCCAGGGCAAGTGGCAGTAATAATATAATAAAAGCTTGATAATTATTTTAGGTGCCATGGACTGTCTGGTACAGTATCTCCCAGTGAGTAATAAATACTCTGAAGTTACTCCATTAATTTGTTCCTTTTGATTGCTTTTGAGATAAGAGAAGAATGTTATAGGTTCAAGTTTTTTGTAATTAAAAAGTCATTTTAAAAACCTGTAAAGAAAAACTTTCAGATTTCTTGAGGTCTGCCAACTTTATTTCTTGACAATAAAAGAATGATGAGAAGAAGGAGGTATTTTTATGGGATATTCCAAAGCTTTAATTAAGAATTCTTGGAAACTGTCAAAATGAACCTTAGGGTTAACACAATTCCTGGTCCTCATTCAAGGGTATCAGAATGAAAAGAATTGTGTGCCTTTATCTGCAGTGTGTTCTTCATCCTGAGCAATAAACACAACTCTGCCATAAAGGGTAGGCCTACAATATTCTGAATGTTGCCAAGAGGAAAGAGGAAAACCTTTTACATCAGGAAAAAGTAACTTCTGGTAACTTCTTCTAAACCATGGCTAACCTGATTTCCAATCAGCTTCAAGTCTTAAACAGAAAAATATCTGCTTTATAACACAATTGAAACAATTTTTTTTTTTTTTAGTAAAAGCACATATTTAAAACCAGCAGACTATAATTTCTATTTGACTGCTCCTTACTATTGAAAATCTTGGCAGTACGTACATTCAACACCTGTCAGTCACGTTCATGCCCGAACCTGAAACCTTGAGTTACACAAAATGATTCTTTTTCTGAAAATGGAGGGAAAAATATTTGCTATTTTCCACTGTTATTCTAAATAGAAAAACAAATTTATTGTTGTAATTTTTTTTTTCTTTGTAGATGACTGGGAAAAAAGCAGTTCAGTGTAACTCAGGATGTTTGTGTTTTCCTGTAGGAGGCTTTTGCAGGGTGTTAATTCTTTTCTAACCTAGCAAGTGAAAAGCAACAGGCTGCAGCTCCAGACCTCTGTAAGACACTGAACTGTCTGTGAAGACGCTGTTGATCCCCACAAGCACGAATACTTTGAATATTAAGGATCACGCTCTGCATTTGACGAAGTGTCTTGAAGTTTACTGGAACCTGCACTGGCGCTCCATCGATTTTGGCGCTCAGGTTATCCCAGCAGCCATTCCAGTGAGGGAGAGAAGGCTCCAAATCTCCCTAATGTCCCTTTCTATGCATTCTCTTATCTGACTGATCGAAACCCAGCTGTTTGCTGGAGGCAGAGCAGGGGCTGCGCTCCCGACCAGCTCCATACCAACCCCCATGGTCAGCACGTGACCTCAGGGAGAATCAAACCCATAATGCAGGAGAAATGAAGAATATGTTGAGGTGTGGCAGTGCTCACCAGCTCCTGGTCTTTATGCAGCAAGGGTTTCCCAAGCACACGGGGCTGTTTCAGGTAAAGAGCAAATTGGTTTAATCTGGATTTTTGGGAAAGGTGGTGCTGTAGCCTCTGAAGGGTGCAATAACTGATACAATAATCCACTGCATATAAAGAAATGTACTTGTCTGTGTTTAAAAGCAGACCCTATTTCTTCAGTGGTGCAAGGCTGGTGTAATGCAGTTTGGCCAGAAATCGTTCACACCTTAAGCTGTTCCCTCTCTTGGCTCTCTGCTCTACGTTAAATGTGTTTTACACCATTACAGGGGTGATAGAACCGTTCAATGGCAACACAGCTGCCTTTTCTTTTTCTTGTTAGGAGTATGGTAGTATTTTTCAAACAGCTAAAATGAGCCATATTTTTCCCCTAAGCACTTCCCCAGTGACTGAAATAAGAAGATGTCATGCTCTTTGCCGATGGGAATAAAATCACACATTGAGATGCAGAGCTCAGCTGGAAGAGCATCAAGCTGCTAAAAGATCAGAAATGAATCATTATTTTACTATTTCTAACCTTTGTGCCGTAAAAATATTCCCCAGGACTAAACCGTGATAGGGGCCTTTAGACCTTGGTGGGTATTTAGTCACTTGAACACCAGGAAACATTTGATCATGGCATCACCAGAGGAACTGATGTCAGCCTGTGACCACAACAGGTAAATGGGAATTTCACCAGTGTGCAAAGGCCACTGAACAGATTAGGAGCATTTTAGTCACAGTTAGGTCATAATTGTCCAGAAGGCGGTGGTCTGAGTCACAAGAAGTTTTTTAGGAGAGCTAAAGTGACTTGTTTGTTTGCTGTCCAGACTGAGATTCTACCCAAATCCACATGCAAGGTGTGAAGCAGACCTTTTTTAACCTCTGAATTACTTAGTCTTAGTTTCATTTCTAAAAACGGAAAGCAAACCTCAGTGAAATGTTTAAAGTCAGACTTGTACAAATCTGGGGATGTGTTCTCGTAAAGTCTCCTGTAGGAAATGCCAGGATCTGCAAATCGAATACAGAATCACTAGGAACAACTGAGGATCTAGGAAGAGGTGAGAGATGCCTGCAAAGAAAGAGAGCAAATGGGCTCACCACTGCAAGTGCAAACAGATTTACGGCTTCTCTAACCTGCTTTTGGAACCCAGTGCTCCACAGGGCACTATCCTGCTGGCTGCAGTTGCCAGATCACATCACACTTTGGCCCCAATCCCATTTTATAGCTGTAACAAGCACCGGGGAGGTGGTCAGTGGCCTCACAGACGATTTGCATTTCAGTGCTCTGTTAAACACCTGCAAAGAGGCTGAGGGTCAGTGACAGAGACTGTGGAAGGACCATTCTCACTGCGGCAGCCGGGACATTTTCATACAGAAATGAACTGTTAGCACAACGCCTAAGTGGGTGGAAGACCTGGATTAGAGTTTTCCCTGTTTGAGGGATGCTCCAAACCCTGTGGCTTGCTCTGTATGCTCTCAGTTTTCCACTAATGTTGTTCTGTTCTTCAGAAACTAACCTCGGGAATTGCCAAGCCAAGGAAACTGCTTTTGCGTGGTTGCTTTCTCTAGTAAGCAGACAGAAAAGGAGAGCCCTGAAAACTGTTCCTTCCTTTGCCTATTTTGCATTAACCTTGTAAAACGCAACCCCCAATTTTTAAGGCCCCTTCCAAGACCATTGGAAACCAACCTCCCAAACCACTCTATGATTCTATGAAAACACCCTGTCCATTGGTGGAGACGACACCAGAATCTGAATTTTTCACACCCTCAATGAGTTCCTGAACCGTCATTTGACAGCAGGAGACAGCAATTCTCACCCTGAGAATTTTGAATTGTTTCCTGAATGCTGGCACAGGTTTACCCTTTATTCTGGTAGCTGGGGTACCTTGCATGAAAGCCAGACATGGGGGCTGATCCCTCCTAGGGGCACAAAAAGAAGTTAAAGTTAGGCTTCTTGTGTCCAGGATGCTTGTTCTCCTTCTTCCTTCCAAAGGCCTGAGAAATGCTCGGAGTTTTAAAAAAGAAAAACAAAACAAACAAAGAAACAAAAAACCCAAACCACCCTTGCAGCCAATTATCTATAATTTCTTGACTTTCATTTTGTTCTGGAAGCCAGAGGAGCCAGGTTCTCTCCAGATAAATTTGCAGCTGCTGTTGACAAGCTGAGATCAGCAAGACAGTCTCCTCAGGTACATAAACTGACTGCCAAGTCATTCCACAGGAGGGGCATGTGCCTCGTGGATGAGCTTCGTGCACGGACTGTCAAGTCCATCAATTAGTTAAACTGGAAATATTTTATCAATCGAGTTTAAACAGTGACTTTTTTGTGAGTTTTTAAGCACTGTTGCTGCACGTGTGTAACCACAGACAAGCAGCAGGATATACCCTAGACACGTTTCTTATCCCTGAGTGTTGCAAGACTGGAATCAAGGTAGAACCTACCCTAGGAAGAGCAATCAAAAATATGACCTTTTATGTAGGTAAGGAGTACAGAGTTGCGTGGGTTTTATTCCTTAATTGCTTTTTCTGGAACATTACTCAGGCACCGTGTTTTCCTAGGCATGCCTATTTTAGCCTGTTAAGAAGTAGCAAAGTCATAGTGCTGACTTCCTGCTCATTAAAAGAGGAATTCCAACAGATAAGACAGTCATAGAAAGAAAAATAATTGTTAAAAACAAAACAATTGATGAAATAACCATCAATGATAAACTTCTAATTGTAGGGTTTATCTCCTCTCTGCCTTTCACCACCTGTTACAGATTTGATGGCTTATCATCATCTTCTTGTTTATTACTGATATCCCAGGTGAGTAATACATGGGAGGGCGTATTCCAGGAGTACAATGCAGAGGAATTGTGTGAGCAACCATTTATTGGGATTAATGAGTGCAAGGACAGTAATAGCTGCGTGGGAGGGTAGCAATGTCGGCAATAGTCATGGAGAGAAGGACATCTGAGACAATGATTTGATTAAACATAAAAACCCGATCATTTATAAATGTACATCCACATTTCTGGCTAAACCTGACATGCCTCTTAACCCCTCTCTCCCCTCGGTAAAATCAGCATCAGTAGAATTTCCATTCATCCAAATTTGCTTGAAATGTAGCAATTGATAGCTAGTAAAAAATTGCAAATTCCATAGAGGAATAGTTTAACAAATCCAGGTAGTGAAGCTCCCAGAGAACATCAGTGTAGTTTGGTTTTGCAAGTGTTTCTCAGAGAAGAAAACCCCAAAACCAAAAAACCCTGGGTGTCTTCAGATTGTCTTTAGCACCTGTGAATTTCTATGTAGGTCAGAGGTGGACTGTGGATTTTTGCTGGGGTCAAGGATGGCAGAAAGCCATCCAAGAATTTTCTTTTCACTCTGTGTGTATCTTGACTTGTTTGATCTCTAAAAAATCAGGAATCCTGTACTAAATCATAAAATATCTTAATTCATACTAAATCCCAAAAGATCTCAACTCTTAAATTAGCTGCTGACAGCCACACCAAAGCAACGGTGATTTCAATACCCCAGATCACTTCTTAAGGAAAGTAAATCTTCCTAAATGTGTGTGGTCTAATATGTGAATCTTTTTTAAGATTAGAGGTTTTATTTCCTTTTCTTCCTCTGTAAATTCTTGCATCATTCTGTAGAATTAGTCATAGACAGGTAGATTATTACACATCTACAGTGCTTATGTGATAACGCTTTAATTTCAAATCACAAGTGACATCTTCTGGGAACTGGGTGCCTCCTTCCATGAGGACCTCCCTGGAAAACCTAGTTTTTGTCTGTAAAAATGTGATTTCCAGTACTTTGCAAAGACATATACTAACACATACAAGTTTTCCTTAAAAAATTAATAAAAGTTACACATAAAAAGCGCCCATGACTCAAAATATTTGCCACATGATATTTCAGAAGACTTTGTGAAAGAGAAAAGGAGCTGGTGGCTGAGACACGGTGTTTGTTCACAGTTCAATTTGCTGTCACTTTGAGTGTCTGGATGATGGAGGGAAAACCTGTTTCCATTCTCCAGCAGCCAGGCTTTCGGGCTGGGAAGTTCTCAGGGAGTTGTGACCCAGCAGATGAAAGTGTGGAACTGAGGAACCGATGTCTTGGCGTGACACCAAAGTGGAGCACCAGCACAGCACAATTTGTGGAATGGCCTCAAAAATGTTGGCATTTTCTTACTGCAATTGTTTCATTCTCTCTTGCTCTGGGCACCTTTCTGTGCAATCCAAACAGAACTGCCAGGGATTAGGCTGAATCCACTCGCTGCTAATATTTTAATCCTTTTGCAGCTCATTGCCCATAGCTGAACTAAGCGCTGGTCAAGTGCCATGTCAGTAGTTCAATGGAATTCAGACTTTGGCACTCTGAAAAAGGCAACAGATGTGCTTTAATGATTATCTAATAACTTGTACTTTTTTTTTCAGTTTGCTGTGCTAATGAAATCTAATCTCGTTGACCCAACAGACAAAACCGTAACAGTAGGGACATTAATGGCAAGACAAAGGATGTGAACAATGCCACACTTTGGAAAAGGTCCAGAAATCCAAGAGCTGCAAAATGCACTGGGAGCAACAGACAGGTTGACTTCCATTTCCAGGAGCAGCTGCAAAAATCACCTCTTCAACCTGTGAATTAAGCATGGGAATGTGAATTCAACATGCCTTCAAATAAATGTTCTGAAAAATCACCGCTTTTCCTGGCACGGGGAGAGACCAGAGCAAAATTTCTATTAGGAATCAGTAAACATTCCAAGTGTCCAGATCACAGGTTTAACCCTGGACTGCTTCACTAAGGAGGCGTGTAAAAGATTCGTTCAGTTCGTGGTGCCTGGTTTCACACATGAAATTCAAACTCTGCAGGCAGCAGTGCATTTTAAGAGTCTTGACTTGTGGTCTCTAGTTCATATTCAATGACTGCCAGGCCATGTACTGGGCAGCCTAGAAAATTAATTAACAAAATGGCATTTAAACAAAACTGGGGCTGCTGTTGGAGGCATAAAACTAGGGATCTGCAAATCAACTGGACTTAAAATTTGTCATCCTTTCTCGGAGGCACCTGTGGCACTGGGGTTCACTGTTTATCACCAGCCTCTGCTGCTCTGATTAGGAGCAAGTGCTGAACTCCTGCTGATTTCTCCAGGGATTTTAATGGGAGTGAAGCACCTCGATGCTTTTATGGACCTGGTGCAATTTTTTAAAATACCAGAACTTGCCAGGAAATATTTGCAGCAGCATATAGAACTGTAAAGAAGCACCAATTCAGAATTGTCCCTTAGCTCCTGGTGTCACTGCTGTGCTGGTCCTTGTCCTCTATAGTAAAAGTCTTGTTTACAAGAAGCTTAAAAAGATCTTGAGAAGGGAGGAAACAAGCAGCTCTATGAAATACAGCTTTTACTTGAGTGCTGATATTTGTAATATTTTAATATTGCTTTATGATTATTTTTTATTTCTAATGTTCTTTACTTGTCTCAAAGTGTTGTGCTGTGGAGCTTCCCTGTTCCCTCAGTGATTCCTGGCTTAGTTCAGATAGGATATTGCAGTTTTATAAATATATTGCTAATCAAGGTGATGAAATGTTTTCTTCAGCCTTGTGCAGCTGGAGTGACTAAATCATGGTGGACTGTGTGGCACTAAGGAATAACAACAAGCTGAGAATCAAATCTAAGCACACACATCTGGGCTAAAGGACCAGAGGCCCTTTTTTGAATCAAAAAAAGTCCTTCAAGCTAAAGGGTTTGTTCTCTCTGTACATCTACATCCACAAGGGCCATTTTCCTGGTGATCCCTCTTTCCTGGCTGTTTTCCTTTTGCCTTACCCAGGTCGAATTTGATCTGGCTATCTCTGTCTGGAAACCACCCTTCAGTAGGCATTGCAATATCCTATTTATATCACCAGTGACATTAATGGCAGACAGGGCACATTCGTAGCATCACAGGAGAGTTGTCAGATGTTGAGGCCATGACTTCTCTTTATCTCTCCAGATGACAGCAAGTAAATATTTTGATGTAAGGGACTTAGATAGAAGTCTTTGATCTTCATGTGTGCCCTGCAGAAGCTTCTGGACTCCAGCAGACATCAGTCATGCTGATAGACAGCTGTCAGAGGAAGCTGTGGCACCGTTAATTGGCAGATTCTTCTTTCATTGCTGAAATTTGGGGAGGAAGCTGAAAATTGTCATTCTGTCTTCTGCAGGCTTCAAGCCTGGAAAAGGAGTAGATAGGGAGATTCAGCTCACTGGCACCTCGGAGCTCTTTTATCGACTGTGTGGCTGTCAAAGTGGACTGACCAGAAGGTCAGAGATGTCCTGATTCACCAGATGCTGGATGTTGTTTTAGTTTGAGCTCCAGTGAAACCTATGTGCTTTTGGGAGCCACCAGAGATAAGAGGAGGAAAACGCTCAAGAGGGGAATGACCTACCTTGCTGGACACAACAATCACTCCGGCAGGAAACTTTGTTGACGTGAAGTTAGAAATCTTTAGCCCCATCCCGCAAGGCTTAGGCCCACGGAACTGGATGGAAATTCTGTCTTGCTAACCGAAAAGACAGGAAGCCTCAGCGGTGAGCGCTCCAACCAAGCTGTGTGTTCCTCTTTCTGCACTTCCCCGTGACAAAGCCAGCTTCCCAAGTACCCTGTAATCCATCAGGGAGAGATCGTTCAGCGGAATCAGCTGACCCAGGGTGAGTTCACCCACACCACCAGCAATCCACAGCACTTCTGCTTGCACATGTGGATTGAGCTGCGGGATTCAGCTCCAGGGATGCCTCATTCAGGCCTTGGTATCATTAGTGGCCTGCTATGAATGTAAATTTTGGCAAAGAATTTCACCTCTGAAAGTATCCGTTCAGCAGGCTGTGAGGTTCAAGCGCTTTCCACTGCTTTGTAGAGGTCCTTGCCAAACTTTATTTAGGTAAGGACCTGAGTTGTCCAGAATTTAAATCAAAATAGACATGAACGGGCATGTCAGTCTATTTTAACTACCTCCATTCTCTGTGATTAAAGTTTCTCTCATCAGCAGGCAGCTCCAGACTTCAGAGCAAACACAAGGCTTTTCAAATTCCATCGCATTTTGCAGAGAAAATTTATTTAACATGCCAAAACTATCATGGTCTCACAGCAATAAAACACCCTTTGCTCTAAATCTGATGCTTGAAGGTATCGCTGGCTCTCGGAGTGTTCGGTTTATTTTAACAAATTCTCTTTATGTTTTTCTGTCAGCTTCTATTTTTCCTGTCAACCTCCAGTTTCCCATCTCTCCATCTCTGTGGCTTTGAAGCTTATCCCTGATAAAAGACAGCACTTATGTCAAAATACACTAAAGTCACTTTGACACACAAGTGCACAGTCTGGAAGCCGTTTGGCTTGGCAGAATTATCTCCTCTGGCAGCCTCGCCACAGCTGGCTTGAGCTGCTGGGCACTCGTGTGTTTGTCCCACTCCTTCTGTCAGAGGTAAACCCTTGGGACTTTCATCGGCTCGCATGAAATAAACACCAGGGAAAATAGCTCTGAGAAAACACACCAGGCTGAGACTGTTTTCTGGGAAATAGTTTCTTGTTAGTTTTGGGGGTTTAATTCAGGGCACCAGGGTAATCCAGGGAAATGAGCAACAATGTCAGACCCAACACTTGCTCCTGTCGTTCGTCTTCTTCTGCTAAAACAATGTTTTTAGTGAATGAAGGTAATAAACAGTTCAGAATTACTACAGATCCTTTCATTGGTGTCTCCGAATAACTCTGCTGTGTTCCAGACTGCAGATCATATTTTTACTGATTACTCTGCTGGTGACCTATATTAACACCAGCTTTTATCCACGTAGAGAAGAATGATCTTGTGACTTGGGGACTGGACTTTGGGTCTAGATCCTCCCTTCCCAATCTGCCAGGTGGAGCCAGAAGTTCTCATACTGGCAGCTACATGAACTGTAGGTCACAGGCCCTGCAGCTCAGCGTGAGTTTTGGGACTTACACTGCTCCAAATGCAGCTCTCTGGAACACGATGCTGTAAAATGACAGTGTAACATCACTTGTCACCTCACAAAGAAGTTGTGAATACACGAATATTCCTGTTTGTGTGGCACTCAGCTGCTGTAGTGAGAAGTACCATAAAAATGTGTGAGGAATTTGCACCAGCCTGTGAACCGTGGTGCAGTTCAGTGAGGCCTCGGTGAATGCTGCTGAGTTAGTTTTAGAGTGGAGAATATTTTTTGCATCTTGAATGAATTAAATGTAGGGGAAATTGAATTGTGCAACAAAATAAGAAAAGGAAGAAGAATGCTTTTGCTTAAATCTTTCAGATCTGAAGTAAACAACTACAAGAAAATCCCAGCATTTAAAGGAGAGGAGCTGCTGCTTACTCCCATAAAGTTAGAATTAATTCTCTAGTGTCTATTACACATACAGAGTATGCATTATGTGCCAATGTTGCATGTTCTGATGTTCACTACTAAACAAAGACAACCAGGACAGCAGGTCTTTACAAGAAGACAGCGTGGCTGAGGAAATCATGAAAATGAAATCAAGGCTTAAAATTATCACTGAATGGCTTTCCATAGAAACATGAATTTGCTTTTGTAATTAGGGCAAAATCAGTAATCACTGAGATGTAACAGAATGTGTGAACTCAGAGCCATTTAAAGAACAGATCTCTGACCACTGCACAGAGTGGTGATGGAATTTTCCATAAAAAGACTCTTTTTGGTTTGGATTTAGATCAGTGCTTTGTTCAGTGACTCTTGATGTTTCATGCATCACAATATCTCTAGAAACAAGAAGAAAAAGATCCTTGTCTCTCTGAGAGCCGGAAGCAAGTGATGGTATTAAGAAAACACTTGCAATATCTCAATACCTCATTGTCATTAAGGCGATTTATTTTTAAAAATGACTTAGGCCTCATCATGTTCTCAAAGCATGCCCATGCCTGGCTCTCTGCCTCGCCTTCATCTGCATCAAATGACGTGTGATGTTTTACTGGGAAATAGTTGGATCAGTGAATCAACACATTTACAGAACAGAAACAAAACCTTTCCCACGTATCCTGAGAAGTTTTCGCACACTGGAGATCATTCAAGAAGCCTTTCTAGTTTTAATTGCTAACACAGACTTGAAAAATAGTCCTTTCGTAGACCCATGAAATTAGGTATGATCCAGTAATTCAGAAAATAGTGAATGCAGGGGAGGACCATAAAACTGGAAGAGCCTGAGTTTAACTTATTTTTGAGCTCAGATAGAATTACAGCCAATGGCACTAAATGAACACATGAAGATCACAGTACAGATTAGGCTGAGGTAACCATATAAGGGTTTTGATACTTAAAAGACAACATTAAACTTTTAATTAGCAAACACTCTTTCTTGGATGAGTAGTCGTCTCGCAGGTGTGAATGCTCAACACTGAAATGACTCAGAACAAGAGAGAGAGAATGAGGGAGTTTCTATCTTCTTCAGGTTACCTTTGGTTAAATGAGTTGCAAAAAGAAACAGGGAAAACACTTTTCACCAGAATTCTGGGTTTGGGGGGCCACATTTCTTAGGAGTGAGAGGCTCCAGGGGGGCTTGCAGCAGAAGCACAGAGCCCACTTAGCCAGCCACGGGGAGATCTGTGCCGGTGTCCCACCGGTTGCCACGACAGCTGGCGAAATTCAGCTGCCACCGGGGTGGGCAGCAGCAGTGGGGGGCCCTGCTTGTTGTCCGGCCACGGGGGACCACTGCTATAAGCTGTCATCACTCATCTAATGAGCCTGAAACCGGAGCAAAGGCTCCCCGGCCGCGCTTTGCTGTCTTTAGGAGGGGTGGCACGAACCCACGAGTGCCGTGTGTGGCAGGCCCGGTTGGAGGAGCTCTGGGTACTGATGACAGAGTGTCAGCATCAGTTCACACGCTTAATCCCGGGCTCAAGCAGGCGGGCTCTGTTGTCCTCAGCATACAAGCACACATGTGCTTTTTCTAGTTCAAGCTTTAAAAGTTCTTGTAAGTCTCCGAAGCCGTGGGGTCCAAAGTAAAACATCCAGCATCCTGATTTTGGAAGCCTGTCCTTTGTGTGGCCAGGTATTTATTTATTTATTTATTTATTTATTTATGCATTTATTAGTTGCTCCCTTTTATGGTGGGATAAACCCTGGGACTAGACAAAGTGTGTTTATAAATGCCATGGATCGACCTCTGTCCATCTCAACAGGGAATAAACATGGTGCAGTATCAACAACTGCATCATTATTTAAGAACATAAAGTCCTGAGCAGTAAAAGCTCACTGAACAACACCAATATCTTCACCTACAGTCACAGGTTTTTAATATATCAACTAGATTTTTGTTGCTAGACCTTTTCATCCCTCAGTGAGGAGCTGTGCCGTCGGTGGGATCTGACCTCAGGCTTGCAGGGATCTGCAGGGTGGAGGCAAGGAGAGCTCCTGCCTTGGCAGGAGGCAATGTTGGCTTCACAAGTCCTGTGCTCACTTTTCAAACGAGCCAAGGGACGTGGCAGTAAAAGCAGCAGGGGGAAATACCTGTGCGTTATTCATATCTCAGCATATTTATCCTCAGGCTCTCCCTGAGCTTCAGTGTGATTTATTACCCGCTGAATCAAGCCTTAGGCTGGGTTGATTACAGGAACATGTGATTAAAGTTGAAAAAGAAAATTAAGGCAATATTCCTGGAGAACCACCTGCATGAGTATGTGGAGCTCATTACACATTTCAGATCTTACAATTACCTATCTCAAGTGCATCACTCCCAAGCATCAAGGAATAATTTTCTTTCAGATACACTCTCCAAAGTAGGATCCAAGGCCTGCAAGGCTTGATTTGGTATCTCTAAAGTAAAAGCGAGCTCAATTTGAAATTTATTTGGGCATGAATTTCAGGAATTTAAAAAAAATGCACTTGGCTACATAGATGTCTTCAGGATGAGATGTTTTAAACCAGAGATCCTGCAGACATGCTCTGGATCTTCATGAACTGAGGGCTTTACTGCTATTTCTCACCTCAGATTCTTGTGTACACAGCATTTGCTGTGAGCTTTCTGCCTTCTCACCCAAGGCATAGGGGGCTCGGGGTGAGGGAACTTTCCTCCTGTTCATATCTGATAGCAGTAAATGAAGGAGGGCTGAGGCACCAAACCCAGACTGAAGTTTCCAGTGCCAGAAAACCCAAAGATTTAAGTATATTCCTGACAAGAGGGTTTGACCCAGTGTTATGAAACTAGCTCCAAAATTTGGCTTTAAATTCTTGCTACTTCTAGAAAGCTCACAGGCATCTGAGCCCCTAATTTCGTCTCAGATTTAACCTTCTCTGTTCAGAAGTGACATGACTGTGGTGGCAACAGCAGCAGACAATGCTACACCTAATGTTTCCTTTGCTTTGTTTATAGACCAGGCTTAAAATCTCCAAAAATTTAAAATACTGGCGTTTTAAGCAAATAATATTTCAAATTTTTTCACCGAATACAAGAAGGATAACGGATACCCAGCTCTTTGGAGGAAAAAAAGCCATTATGGAAATGCTTCTTTTGGTTTGGAGGTATTGGCATTTTCATGGAGAACTGGGGCAGGAGAGCAGGAGAGCACAGGCAGGAATCCAGTCTTGCAATCCTTGTATAGCTGAGTGTTATTTGTTTATGATACTTGGGTCTCCTTGTGGTGTAAATAAAAATTAAACTCCGTGAATCAGGATTGGGCTCCTGCTTTTGGGCTTAACTTCTGTATGTTTGCCTAGGAAAGCAGCCCCAAATTGCATTGCAATTAAGAAGCAGAGGCATCGATTTTAAAGCTGCAAATTGACTCCGGGCTGACTGGCTTCAGCTGGAAATGGCTGCAGACCACTGAGACGGACAGAAAGTCAGGACGGAGTGTGGAGAGCAAAGGAATCGCCTCAAAAGGAAACTGCTGACTAACGCCAGCTCAAACTTCACGTAAGAAACCTGCATTTCACTGAACTATGTCGAGGCTGCCATCTGCTGACAGCAGGGAGAGTCTGGGTACCAACAATGGCGTTATTTCAAATACTATTTGGAATAATGTCATTTCAAAGTTAACCTCTTTCAGTTCTAGCTAAAGACTTCATCTTTAGCTAGAACTGAGAGTTTACATGTCTGAAACGCAGAAATAATTTCTTTGAACATTTACCTCCGTTGTTTCAAACCAACACTTCAACATAAACTTTCATTTCCTAAACTGACAAAAATAAAATGAAGAAGAGGACACAAAAAGGGTGTTTCCATTCGAAATAATAGTTTGGAATCGAAATGTTTGCTTCTTGTTAGCATTTGACAACTAGTCATATTATATTTGGAAATGAAAATTGATTGATTTATTGAAAAGCTTTTGAAGAAGAAAAATATTTATTACAATTAGTGGAGCTTCTTACAGTCAGAGGAGACTGATTTCCCTGCTACTTAGTCACATATCCCAATTTTTAAAATTTTTCTTTTAGTAATACAAGTGTAAATTTTGGGAGTACATAGAGGACATTTTACAGGTGTGACTCAATTTTTTAGATGTGTGAGCAATATTGAAGTATTTCTGCAGCTCATTCTATTGTCTATTCCAACATATTGGTGTTTGGGGCCTGGAACCATTTCAGAGCAATGTGCCTCACCAAATCACGTTTAAAAAATTAAAATTGAATGCATAGAAAAACAATCCTCTTTCTCATTCTTCAGAATATTTTGCAGATTCATAGTAAGGTTTGGGTTTGCCCTAAAATGAAACCACAGATGATTGTTTTTAAGGAGAGAGAAACCCAAAATCAAAATATGCGCTGTATCCAGTGCATTTGCTTCTCCTCATCAGGCTGAGTGGGGACCTGAAATTCAATGCTATGGATATAAACATACCTGCAGTATTCTGATCCTGTCTTTTTAATCAGACATTTCATCTTTGTCCTGAGAAATCTCTCCTAGAGAAAGTTTCTGCTGAACTGAAAGTTGCTGCTTCACTCAAAGGTAACTTTAAAAAAGTTAACTTGCAAGTTGCTTGTTTGTTTTCTTGTTTTCCTGCACTAGTTTCTCTTTTCTTCAGAATTATTAATTTCTTTGTACAGCAGAATCCTTTTTTTTTCTTTTTTTTCTTTTTTTTTACAAGCTTCTGTCCAGGGAGAGATTAGAAGGAGGGTGATGTCATTTTTTGAGAGTTTAGAGGACAGCTTGGGAGGAAGCAGGGCACTCTAAAGTTTGAAAAAGTACCGAGTTTGCAGTGGGAGGCTGCTATCAAGGGTTGATTGAAAGTCAGAGGTGATTAGAGCTGATGCTTTGGAACAGTTTCAGCCAAATGCATTTCCATCAAAGTATGTTTTCTTAACTGGAGTCAAACATTTCGCATCAGATTAAGAAAAGAAAGAAAATCTGGTGAAACTTCCCAGGGAAAGTTTGGCCAGGAAGTGTGAAGAAGATGCAGAGAGAGAATGCACGGACAGACTCTACTCCATCCCAGCTCACGGGGAAATGCATTTTTCAGTCTCCAAATGTCCCTGATGTTGCCTTTGCCTATTTCAGCAGAGAACAGGGATAAGCAAGGTGCACTTCTGAGAGGGTTTCAAGGTGAAGACAACAAGTCCTCTTTGCTGGATACAGCAGAGATGTGGGATTGTTCAAAGAGGGCAGGGCTGTGGGCAGAGCAGTAGGGAAACAGGAGGGAGCTTTGTGGCAGTGCTCAGGAAGGGACAGACACCAGGGAAAAGGAAAAACTGCTGGAGTAATTGCAGAGGAAAGGTTATGCACATTTAAATATACCCAGCAGAGTAGTTTGTAGATTTAAAATATGCAGCACCAACCAGTACACCAAAATGTAGGGTAGAACAAAATCCTGTCTGTGGTAAACTCTGTTCTGTCTTACTGTATGAGGTAGAGCTGTTAGAACCCTTGTTTTTCAAGGGGAAGAAGGACAGTAGGAATAAGAACAAATTAAAAAAGAAGAATAAAGATTTTTTGACCTTTTCTGTATTTTTTTCTCTTACTACCCTGCGTTTATTTTAATGAGCTGTCAGGGTATATTAAAATATCCTTGAAGCCCATGCCCAGGTTAGAGATCCCCTTTGGGAGTGTGAAGACAAAGTACTGCAATTCTGTCCTCAGAGGGGCAGGACAGGAGGGGCTTTTCCCCAGTTATGTGTCATCTCCCACTTCAGAAATAATAAGAAGTTGCCCCCAGCCTTCTGCTTCCTTATCAGATGACTTTAGGCTCAGATTCCCCAAATATTTCTGCCTCTATCTCACACAGATTTCTCTGAAGAAAAATGTCTGCTCATGATGAGTTGGCAAGGCAAAATAAAGAGCATAAAGTTGTTTGGATACTGCAGCACTCTTGCTCCCCATATTTGACTCATGAGCTCTCTTCTTCCAGAGTTATCAGTGCCTTAGGGCTGCTCCAGGAAATACTAAAGGAGAATTTTGCTCTTAGTAAAGACAAATTATGCGATTTGAGATACCAGCATTTCCCACTGAGCACTCTGAGAAAAATGACTGGAATACTGTCTCAATGTTATGAAACTACCAAAATATGCTTCTTTTATTTAGTTTATTTCACATTTTGACTATTTAAGGACCTCAGTATTAAACTCAAGAGTCTCAGTTGGTTAGTCCCATTTTCTTGAATGAGATTACCTCCATATTTACAGCTGATTAGAAGATTCCAGGATGCTTAAGGCAGTCAGAGGCTGCTACAGTCAAATCCTTTATGCTTCAGATATTTCCATGACATTAATGAAGGCAGGTAAGGTGTTGCTCAACAGAGGAACAAGAAAAAAGGTAAAAGGCTGGAGCACAAAATTGACATACAAAGCTACACCTTATTAAGTCACATTTTGTCTTACACACTTTATGGCCTAGGGTAGCTCTGGAGGAGGGGATTTCTGTAGAAATCTTCCCCAAAGGAGTAACAAACAGTTGCATAAAAATAGAAATGAAAAAAAATGAATGGGACAGTCAAGGACATCTCTGTAAGACACAGCTCCTCAGCTTGTCTGAGAAAAGTTGTCAGGCTCAGTAAGAAGCACTGGAGGAATTTCCAAGAGGGGTTTTGAAGGAGGCTGAATGAGGAGAAAGAGAGAGGTTATGAAAGGAATGACATGAGCAAGTCCGGGTCATGACTTTGCCAAGGATTTTGGAACAGATACAGGGTGACAGGAGAGCGTTTGCCAAGAGCAGAGCTGGGCAAAATAGATTTAATTATTAGTGAGTTTTAGTTGAAATGAGTGTCTAAACCAAAAGAGGAAGAGAAATACAGCAAAAAAAAAAACCCCAAACCAAAACAAAAAAGTGATAATGTTTTCACAGTATTTTCAGTTGGTGCTTTTATTAATCTTCCTATTGATAGCATCATAAAATTACATCGCTGTTGTTCCTAAGCTTGAGAAAAGAACACAGGGAAGATATTGTCAATGACCCTACGCCTTGGAATGGGATTGCCCAGAGAATAAAGATGGTTGAAAAATAGCAGATACATTATTTATACAGTCACCAGCATTTTTCAGGTGTGATGAAACAGACACTTTTCTGATAACTACCTCTATTTAAATACACACAGTGGGGACAGAGGGGCCAAGGGCTGATCTCCGTGAGATTCCCCTCAATTCTTGCCTCAGGAAGGAGGAAACAATCAACAAGGAGGGAAACTAGCCAGGAGAGGGCAGAGTCAGAAAGGCTAAGGGAGGAGAAGGTTGGAGCGTGGAGCTGATGGTCAACAGCACAACCCACGGGAAAATGGGGAAGGGATTTGGTTGTCCAGCTTCACGCAGGATGAGCTCTGCAAGGTGCTCCGAGAGAAAGGGACCAGGGCAGCATCCCGGCCAGAGGAGCAGGGGGGAGGTCCCAGTGGCAGCTGGAACCTGCACATCCCCTCAGCCGACTTCCACTGCAGATTAACAGGACTTGCTCGACCTACTTTCCTCATCTTGGTACACGCAAGGCTTCAGCATAGAGGCTTTTTTGGAAACAGGATGCAATTTCAGGCAAGAATGTTCCCTCAAAAGTAAATAAACATGAAACGGATAGGATGTTATGTTCTATTAACACTAATCACAGACTTTTCTGATTGTTGAATTTTCTGAACACCAGATTCCTGTCAAGGCTGTTCCTGCTCTCTCCTTCTTTTTCTTTTTCTTGGCTCAATGTGATTAAAAATCTATGTTTATTGTACACCAGTCAGGAAGAAATGCACTTCTTCAAGCCTTTTATATCTTCAATATCTTGAAAGCAATTTGAATTTGCATGATGCCCTGTTACAGAAGCCTTGCCATTCTGTATTTGAGTTGACTGATTTTATTTTATCATGAATACACACAACTGATATGGCGCCCCATTTACTCAGTGTGATTTTAGCATGATGTATTTTTATCTGTAGCTTATCAGAAGTCCCACCTGACATAAAAACTGCAGGTACAAGAAGCAGTTGCCCTTCTTCAAAAAGATCATTGAATTTATTTCCAGTCTGAGATTTCAGTCTGAGTCTGAGATTTTATACTCAAGAGCAGGCAGAATGTATATGAAAAGGCAGAGTGTACATACAGATTAGGAGTTTGAGATAAATACTGATAGAAAAAAAATTAATTTTGTCTTCTTGTTTGAAGGATGAAATGTGTCTCTTTTTGCAGCCCACAGTGGTTGTTCCCTGCTCCCTCACGTATGGCAGCTGAAGGGAGCTCTCCCCCCGCTTTTTAATCATTTGGGGAACTATTTACTGGTATAAATTGTCCTCCTTGGTACCACTAAGGAGTGGCTGAATTAAGGATGAGCTAGGCAGGCCAGAGCCTTGTGGAAATCTGTCTTTGGGACGTGAGCACCACACGAAACAGAGCCCTACAAGCGTCCCTGGTTTAGCTGTATGGATATTGTTATTTAGTCACAGCCCAGCACCTCATGCAGTGAAAGCCTTTTCTCCTACGCTCACATAACTCAGCAAATGTCACAAGAGCTTGAAAGTACAGCTGATATTTAAATAAGATGGGTTAACATACGGTATAATGGAATTGGACTAAAATTCTACAAAAACAGTGAAATTGCCTGTTAGTTTCTTGTAGATAGACCCAAAACTCGGTGTGCTGAGTTACAAATTCATTTTAATGCCAGTAGATGGAGCTTGACACTTCTTGGCGAGATCCCCTCACCTTAGTACAGCATGGGAATTCTTACTGAAACCAGAAAAGTAATTTTTATTCTTTTCCTTTCAGCTTAATTTGCTGCTGTGGATAAGATTTGCAGTGAAAAATACTGTCCAAACATTACCTGTGGAAAGGCAGATTCAGATACCATGACTGTGCAGAAAGACAGAGGAGAATCTTATTAATGCTGCTTTAAAAGCATCGTGCCTCTGAATTGTTCTGGACCGTGTACTTTGGCATAACTTTTCACAGAGAGTCAACAGAACTCTTGTGCTTATGTGAAACTGAGGGCAACAGGACTTAGTTGGGGGCTAAAGAAGGCATGTTCTGAAAAGCTTGAGTGCTTAAGGATAGAGTTAAGCAAAGCTTTATATGCTTTACTGATCTTGGCCTTGGTTTGCCTAACTTCTTACTAACAAACACTGAGTAACAGCGGAATGTTTCTCTCTTGTGAACATAGAAAATTCAGCTCTTAGTCCACATATTTTAAATAAATCTGAATCAGAAGAGTTGTCTGTCTGAGGGATGTCTGTCTCATTTTTCTGTCCACAGGAAGACGTCACAAAATTTGTATCGGCAAAATAATACCACACTTGCTTTCCCTCCAGAATTAGTGGGATAACAAATAGGCTGTCCCACCTTGGAGTTATGAGTATCACAAACTGTTCATTTTCAGTATTACAGGTTTTGGTTTTTTCCTATAGGATGGCTACTTCACACTATTTTCTGGGTACGTGACCCTTCACAAAGGAGTAACTTAGTGGTGTTTAGCGTGGGTTATTCCTTTTCCATTATGAAACCACAGATATTCATCTTGAGTGGCGTGGGGAGAGGACTCATGCCAGGCCCAAGAGTCCTCAGGAAGACACGCATAAGAAATGATGAGAACTGAAGGTTGCTGTGGGAAGCTGTATTTCATCTTGAGCTGCAGCACATGCCATTGCAATTCCAGTAATGGCAGCAGGAATGGGGCCGCAGCAGGACGGTGACAGACCGTGGCAGTGGGAGGGTGGCCACGTTCTGCATGAGTCACGGCGAGCCTGCAGATAAAATGCAGTAAAACAGCTTGGCCAGGACAGCGTGAACAGACACAAGGAGAGATAAAGTCAAGTGATGCTTTGAAGGTGGTCTGATCTTTAAATATGCTGCAGATTAGAGAGGCCGTGAGAGGGCCGAGGCCTTGCTGAGCAGGGCCTGGGTCGTTATTCCCAACTTTTTCTCCACATGAGGAACTGAGGGAGCAGTGCTCCTACAGATAATGCAGCAGTGCTGCCCTGGCCCTTCTGCCAAGGCTGTGCAGCCTTGCCTGGTGTCAATCATCTCCAGAGACAGCCCGGTGTTACACGGGGACAGTCCTGACCTCAAACGATCCCACTGCAGCAGGACACTGTGTGGGGAACCAAAAATATTAAAAAAAAAAAAATTCTTTCAAGTAAACTTCTGTGAATAAGGACGAAACAACATGAAGAAATCCCAACCACTGTTAAAGCTCATCCCAGTGATCTTGCTTAGGGTACTCAGCAAGTGGCACCAGTGGGTGTCCTTGATACAGTTCTCTGCTTCATTTGTAAGCAGCTCCACTTTCCCTCGTGCCTTGTCCTTCTCCCTTGGAAAAAATCACATGGGACTAAACTCTGTCCTTTATCACTTCCCAAACTCTTCAGAGGTTATTTCCTTTCTTAGTTAGCACACAAGAAACAATCTTAATGGTACAGGCAAATATTCAGAAGCACATCTTTCTTTGAACAAACCAGTAGGAAATGAATTGCTCATTCAGGCAGCTTCAGTGACACCGGATCATGGGCTTGCTCAGAAAACCCATTATGCCATTGTTTTTTGGTTATCTTTTTGTGTTTGACCATTCTCCTCATTTTCTGTCGCTCACCTACTCCGTGCTATTACCTATCCTTCAGTCTGGTGATGGCAGGTTATATGTTTGGCAATGGGTTTCCTGCTTCTTTTCCGAAGCTGTTAGGATGTCTTCAGGCTCTGGAGCAAAAATAAATGCTGACTACTCCTTTTGATGCAGAGGAATGTTACAACGTAGTCCATTACCAGATGATTAGAGGAGCAGAAATAAACCTTGAGCACGAAGCTGTAGTTCCCTGCTCAAATGACACTAACCCTATTTATAGACATGGAGTAGGCAGAAAGTAGACGAGGAACCAAAACATTAGGGAAATAATTTTCTCAGGCACCACCAGGCAATGACAGAATTATCTCAGTAGTATTTAGCTTTTGATATTGGAGAGCAGGAAAGTGTGTGAAGGGCTCTGGGACAGCCTCACCAGGCTCCCTGCACTCCCGAGGAGGAGCACCACGGCTTGGAGGCAGCTGTGGAAAGGCTGAACAGGCTGAGGTGGACAAAGGTCTGAACAGAATGTGCAGTGTCTGCATTTCCAGGGAAGTGACTGAAATTAATGACATCCTTCGTGATATTTTTAGGCTTTCTCTAATCCCTTACTCCTGAGGGCCGAATGATGAGTAGAGTAGAAATGATTGTGATGGGAGAGTGCCAACATCCAGAGCTGGCAGATGCTAAAATTGGAAGCATTGAAAGGTTGATGGACGGTACAAGATTTTAAAAGATTTGAAATTTTTGGATGAATGTATTGAAAGTCGGACACACTGAAGTGGAAGCAAGGGGTTTTATTTACTGACTCCATTCAAATGACACAATCACAGAAAACACTATCCTTGGAGGAGACAAGAGCCCCACTTCTACTGTAGTCACAGACTGGCAGAATAGAAATGGTATAAAAACTGATGGATTTATACCAGATATGAATTTGGACAGAGAATAGTTTGCATAAAAAATTACATTTAGGCCTCAGAGTGACTGACTGGGATTTGTAGTGAATTGCCATCAAGTGCTTTATCAGGAGAGGTCCTGAGACATACAGCAGGTTATGCTATCACTCAACTGTGACCCGGTCTTCTGGATTTTTGCTAAAGAGAGGGTTTTTACATGTTAGCTCAGAAAATTTATCAGGCTGAATGTGTTTTTCTACAAAAATATTACAATAAGAACAAGACTACTTTAGAAGTTGGCCTCTTTTCTTCTGAAATTGCATGAAACTCACTGCTTGAAAGGTGTAACGTGGGATAGGTAATCTGAAATCTATTTCCTTTGGTTTCAGTGGTATTATTCAGGGTTTATGTAGGCTTAAGTGACAACAATCTGCAGCCTGGCCATAGCATCTATTTCACACAGCTATAGAGGAATTAGCCTTTCTCAGGAATTCTTGTTGCTACAAATCAGCCAAAGCCAGGGTCTACACAGGGAAAAGGAAAAAGGTGAAGAGAGAAGGGGGAAAGAATCAGATCATTTATTTGAAGAAGAGAAATTAATTCATTGAATGGAAGAGGTTTAGTTCTAGAAGTAGTGAAAATGTGTAATGAATCATCATAAAACTGAACAGGAAACTGCAGTGAGAATGGCACATGCAGAATGAGGTGGAAAATAAAGGCCAGACTGGGAATTCAAACTCCGAGATTTCACCAAGGTAGTAAACACAGGAGTAATTTGCCAAGTAAGGTCGTTAAGGAAGAAAAGCTTGGATAACTCGTGGGGAAGACAGATGTTCTGTACTTGAGAGAGTGGATTTAAGGTTTTACTGGCACTTCAGGAACACAGAGAAGAGATAAACCTAAAAGGCTTGTTGGACTCGGGACACTTTTCCTTTTCCTGTCCAGCAACGTCTGTTCAGCTCCAGCTTCTGATGTGTTGTTCCAAAGACAAGCAGAGGTCAGGGGAGGACAGTTCAGTCAGGTAGGAGAGCACAGCCAGATGAGCTCTCAGTGTAAACCCACTGAAAGTAAGAGAAGAAAGCAAGCTGTGTCAGAGAGGAATTTGAATTGATTTGTCATCACTCTGCAATTAGATAACAATCTCTCCAAATTAAGGATGCAGCATATAAAAAATGCCAATAGCTAAAACCTTTCACCTGGAGAGTTTCCTTCCAAGACCAGGGACAGGGAAGGAGCTTTTTTTCCCCTCCTTCCTCTGGCAGTTCCTAAAAATGTTTTTAATGAGGGGTTCAAATGGGTTATGGACAGAGTGAAAGATGCTCAGACAGATAATTACATTCTTCATAAACTCATTAAGTGAAAGCTGGGGGGAGGTGGAAGGCAGATACCAGCAATGGCCATGTCCCTTGAGAGGTAGGAGAGGAAGAAGGCAGGGAATAGTGGAATTTGCCAGAATAAACCCTGTGATCCTGTTGTGTGGGAACGTGCTGCATTTAGCACCAAGAACAAAGCATCGAAGTCTGTCCCAGCAGCTCTCTGTGCCATGGGGGAAGGCAAAGAGTCCAGGGGGTGTAAATCCTTTGGAGAAGCCAAGAGCAGTGCTGAAGGGAGCTGCTGACCCTGGCAGTCGGGACGAGCCAGGATTGTAAAGGTATCACAAGCTTTGCACTCTGCAGATTCCTAAAGGTGGGAAACTCAAAGGTATCATGTGGTGGTGGTGATGATGAATCACCATAAAAAGAGAGATTTAGGTAAAAGGGAACAGAAAAATAACTTTCTTTCTTTTTTCTTTTTGTTTTTTAAGGAAAACTCTTGTATGCAGTGGCTCCCTAGCGAAAGGGAAAACTGAAGGGTGTAGAACTCACCTGCACTACCTGATGAGGCAATCAACATTGTCCCCAAGCTACAAATTCCACCTGTTTCAGTTATTATTGGTCACCTCACAGGGATATTTTGTGTCTGAAGCACTAGAGAGCAATCATCTCTAAATAAGCCCTGACGAGCTGTTTCCATACATCCCTGTGACCAGAACCTGGTATTTGACAATAACTTTTGCTCAATTTTTATTTTCACTTCATAGATTTTTTTTCCCCCCACAGAGAAAACAATCATATCCTCTAGTCTCCCTACAGTCTTCTTGCTTTTGCTTTTCTTGCCTGGACTGCAGACCAGTACCAATTTTTCAGTTTCTATTTCATTCTTTTTGGGAATTAACTACAACTTTCAGTACTGATCACTTTGAGCCTGTGACCTCTTTCACGCTTGTCCTGTGAAATGGACATTTCTATGTCCATCTGGTTGTTTGGTGCAGAAGAAGCCGTAAAAAGTGCAAACATTCTCTGAGATAGATACCAAATTTCACACTTTTCTTTTAGTTTTACCCTCGTGGAAACTCAGGACAGCAGGCTGGGGATCACATCAGGCTTCTCCTTTTCCAAGTTGAAGCTCTCACTACCAAGACTTAGAAAATAAGACTTGAAGCTCCAAGATTCTGTTTTTTCCCAGATCTCCTCCCTACCCATTTTCTCATCCATCCCTAACACTATGGGAAGAGTCATCATAATTCCTTGCTGTTCTTGGTGTCTTATTCAGATTCCTGCTTGGATGTCTCAGCAGACAAATCAATTTTAAATCTCTGTCTCAAAAGACCAATAAATCTACTATTTTGTGCATTCTGGCTCTCATTTCTCCTCATGGGCTTTCTTGCTATTTTCACTCCATTTTATACTTCCCATCAAACCTGTTCCCATCCTGTCCTCCTTTTTGCCTCTCTTCCAGGTTTTCCTTTTTATTCTCTGCTCGTTTTAAATAAATTTCTGCTAATAACACATTTCTTTCAGCAAAGTTTTCAATGATGGTCCCACCCACATGCCTTAATCAAAGCCCCATTGAAGGCAGTGGAAAGGTTTTAATGGACTTTGGATCATGCACTAAAAGTGGTGGTCCCTGAGACTGCCTTTGTGTTGCAGTCAGTGGAATAAACTTCAGGAATATTTAGTGAATCCAAGTTAGTTTTCTTCCTGAAAATTAAATTTTTGGTGTGTTTAAAGTTCACCCGCTATTTAACTCAATGTAACTGGATGTATTTGTTAATTTAATCTGAAAAGGAATAAATCTTGGATAATGTTCAAACCCAGAGATTGTCTAAATAAGGAAAGGATTGAAAAGAAAGGAAAACACCAGGAAAGTAATGGATTGAGAGCTTCCTGGAGACAAGAAGCAGGTATAGCCAAATGCTGGGGCTGAGGATTATTTAAAATTCCTTTGACCAGTGTACTTCTTTGTGAGATGGATCAAATACTGTTTCTATTAGATGACAGGGGTTCATTTCCTTTCCTTAGATAAACACTTTAAGGTGCCAGACTCCTCTGTGAGATGATAAATGACTTCCTAGACGTCATCATAAAGGAAGTTGTTCCTTATAACTGTTCTAAATCTGTTACATATCAAATTTCCTGTGCATGGCTGCCACTCTGCAGCGCTTTCCAAACTGTATTTCACAAATATACAGTGTGTCTTGTAACACCGAGACACTCATTTTCCAGCTCCATCTTTGGCCCTGTTCTCAAAACACAGGAGGTCGTGGATTGGATTTAGAAGTTAGCATAACACATCCTGCCTACCTTGAATTACAAAAAATACACAATCTGGATGAGTGATTTATGAATTTCTAATTACAGATAGGACTGCTCTGTTTCAGTTTGGCCTGGTGAAGCTGAGAGCAGCTGAAATCTGCTTATTCCAGTGATAGGAAATTCAGGAAGAAGGTTATTGCCCTCTTTGTTTTGGAAAATGTGCATTGTGGTTTATATGTCCTACTGGAAACAACAGTAGAATCCGAGATTGTGCTTGTACT
The DNA here is from genome assembly GCA_013397755.1 of Cnemophilus loriae. NCBI lineage: Eukaryota > Metazoa > Chordata > Aves > Passeriformes > Corvidae > Cnemophilus > Cnemophilus loriae. The sequence goes on from VZTF01004017.1 coordinate 64,993, forward strand.
CATGTACTTTCAGATTGCCTCATAGACCAGTAAATATCCTGCCAGGCCTTTCGGGTCTTCACCCATTTCCACTGACATTAAATTGTTAAAATAAGCCTCTCTTTTCGTGGCACTTGACATTTGAAACCAAGTGCTCATTGTCAGAGCGTGTGTAGTTACCAAATTAATTTCTCCATTGTCGTAAAAGAAAGTTGCAGAGTCATAGAAAAGTAGAGGAATTGTGGCAACTGTATAAGCAGAGGTACAAACACCTGATGTTTGTCTCTGTGGTCGTTCATCACCAGATATTCTTTATGTTGAGATTTGAAGCACGTGTCTGAAAAACGCCTCTCTTTAATTGAATATTTTTATTAATTCCTAGTCTTGAGACACATGACAGATACTTGTTTCCTTTGAGCCCCAGCCAGTTTTTTTTTCCTGTCACTGGATCTGTGTGCCTGACAATGTCCTTTGGTGCTCCTTGGGCCAGGATTCAGGTGGACTTCAGATGCCTCCAATTTCCATCACCGAAATGTCCTGAAGGACAAACACAATTCACGTGACCTTTTCTTCCAGCTCCCAGATTATTCCAGTTTTCATAGAGCCCTGCTCTTGGTCTGATTCTGTAATCCCCTCATCTAACAACACACATTTTAAAAACTGCTCTCTGGATTAACGAGTTCACATGCAATTAATTCAAAGCACTAAGACTCAAACATGTAGTGACCTGAGGCACAGAGGCAACCCCATGAAAGGCAGAAACTGGAATTACTTGCTTTACATAAATGTTGGGAGAATGTTTCAGAACGGCTGGAACAGCAAGAAATGTGTGTGGGATGGTGAAAGGAATGGTGAAAAAGCACAAGTCCTTGACATATGTATTTGTACTGTTGCTTTTGTTTCAGCTTTAGAGCTGTTTGGAATGCGGTCATTCCACTGCTTGGCCTTCCAGTGAAAAATCTGAAGGTCTTAGAAAATAATAGTTCAAGTTATTCCTGGCTGGTGTTTACCAAGCAACCTTTGAAACACTAAAGATATTAAATCCCAATCTGGTTTGGTCAGGAAAACTTGAGCAAAGAAAAACGTGAGTTAGCACAGAAAAAAATGAGCACTACTGGGATCTACCCATGGCTACTATGAAGTCATTAAAGAGGAGGGCTGAGAACCAGCACTCTGACATAAAAGAGTGCAATCAAGGCACTTGTTCTTGCACTGTAGAGATCATACTTTAACATGAGGATACATGTGTGAATACATGCAACAGCCCCTGATTTAGCCCAACACAGATGAAACCAGCTCCAGCACTTTCATGCATCTCCCATCTTGAGGAGATGCATTAATTTTTCTGCACATATTATTTCACTAAAGGAAATAAGAGAGGAAAAGACAAATGTGTGATTCGTATTCTAAAGAGTGTTAGCAACCTTTTCATTTACTAGTGAACTTGTTTTGAGAGGTAAATTGCAATTGCATCTATACAAATGCCAGCTTGTCTATTAGCAGAATAGGCTTTTTAGTTGTTTGAGTGACTTCAGTTTCCCCAGCAGAGGAAAGAAAATGATTAGCCAGTTCACATGGAAAATGGGCAGCTTCAACCTTTCTTCAGTGAGAATTCAATTCCCTGGAAAAATTCTTAGGCTCAGTTGGTGTGGACTGTTTATGACACTGACTTAGCAAAGCTGTTCCTTCAAATCCATATTTTATTGGAGAGAATAAAATACCCATGGCTCAGTATCAGATGGTACAACTGAGGGGGACAGCATTTTCCAGTGGGTTTGCAATTCCTTTGTCCCTGCAGTCTGTCTTAGTCTGCAGGACACCACCAGGAGGTACATTCCCAGGCAGAATAAAGGTGTTTGAATACAGATATTTGACCTGAGCATAACAGTATCCATCAGAGCCCTCAGGGGAAGCCTCAATGCTTCAATCACATGAAGGGACTGGTAGCTGTAAGATCTATTTTCTTGGGGAATCATCACTTGGATGACGAAAGATCAGGAGGCGGTTCCAGTGATATGCAATGTTTGTAATGATGTTACTGCAGCCAGTAATTATTTCCAGCATTTATTTATTTTCCTTAGTCTGTCAGCCTTCAGAGAGGTGATTAGTGTTGGTTTATAAATCCTGGCGTCCTTTAGCCTTTACCAGTGAAAAACTCTTTTTTATTCCATCCCTTGTGCTGTACCTCCAATCCTTCAGCATGTCCCTGAGAAGATCCTGCTTTCCTCCTTCCAGCTAAACGGGGCTGCCACTGGCTTTGTTCTTCATACTGGAGACATCCTCAACATCAACTTTCACTTGATCTTAATTTTCATATCACTTAGAGAGCCTAAAAATATCAAGGTGTCTAAGAGTAGGTCAGGACCCTCTGACTAATACTGGCCCTACATTTCTCCATTTTCACACTGAGAGGGCAATATTTTAGCACTGCCTTTTCAATTTTGATTACAAGCTCCCTGTCAGAGGCAAGTTTTCTGGGCTGGGGTAGAAGAGTGACTTCTTACCTCCGCAGCTCCCAGGATGAGGGAGTATTAGATGAGGACATGTTCTTACACCATAATAATTCCAAAATATTTACTTTGATTTGCATGTTTTGAAGATCTGGCTGTCCCCATCAAAGATTCCTCTGGTGATGAATTGTAGCCCCAGGCTCAGCACAGAAAGTGCAGAAAATGCCTTTCCCCAGGAAGCTGTCAAGGAAAACTCTCCCTAATGTGACCTCTCCTGTGAGCCTGGATGTACTCCAGCACAGGGGAGCCCTTTGAATCTAAAATGTATATAAACACGAGTACACAAATCCAGTAGCAATACAGAGCTGAAAAAATGTCAGGACATTGTCTTTGCAATAATAGCTCCAGAGCAGGACAGTTTCTCGTGGCTGCTCTGCCTAAAATGGGAAGCAGTGAGCAAGAGCAGCACTTGGAAAGAGGCACCACGACTGGCTGGAGCCTTGGGCTGTGTGATAGAGCACCACAGATGCTGACATCCGTGGGGCAAACTGAGAGGCTTCCTCTGCTGCATCCCATCTGATAGGGCTGGTTTGAAAATATCCTTCATTTTCAGTGTCGGAGATAAGGTCTCTTATTTATGAGAGTGAAAACTCCTCTGGCATCGAGAAGAAGCACCTCGGCGTCTGCCCTGCCCTGAAAGGCATCGAGGTCTCTCTCAACGCCCTGAGAGGGATTAAATGCAAACATCTGCTAAGTCTGCTGCCGTGAGAAATCCATCTGGGCTTGTACCTTCCCTTCTTGTATGCCCACAATGAGATACAGTCCAGCTTTAAGCAGTGCACTTACTCAGTACCAAACAGGATGTAAAATAATAACGCCTAGAACTAAGAAAAAATGTCTATGTTTCCGGCTGGCTTTATTAACTGACAGACCTCCTGCACTGCAAAATGTATCAAATACTTCCCTTTTGAAAAATGATGTCAGTAATGGCTGACTATTAGCACTAATTGTACCCTGTGATGTTTGGGAAAACTCGAAAAACGGCTGGAAGAACAGCCAAGAAAAGCTGAGAAATCACTACAACAATTGATTTAATGAAGTGATAAGGTGTTTATAATACTCTCTGCTTGCAAGTGAAAAGACACCTCTGCTGGTTTTGATTTGTTGCCAAAAGTAATAAAAGATACAACAACTAAGGAAATAGAAAAGCAATCAAGAATGCAACCTATCTTCATGATCATTTTCCTGAAATAAAACACCTTGGGAAATACATAAGCACCAGGCTCAAAGTAAAAAAAAGAAAGACAACTTGTACATTAGTTTGAATATTGCTGCAAGCAGAAAAAGGAATGGGAAATGATTTTTCCATACATGGTTATAAATGACAGAATTTAAAATCGTTTAACTAAAATCATATGGTGAAAATTAAAGATGGTGACAAAATTTGAGCGGCAGACACTAAAACCCAGGAACATTAACAGAAATTGATTTATTTATTTCCCCGTGGCAGAGACGAATGACCCCTGGAATTGTAGCTGTACTACTTGCCTGTTCAGCTTCACTGTTTTCAAGGCTCACTATTAGTTTTACTAAAAAAAAACACTTCAAACCCCCAAACTTTTTGATTATGCAGATGTTTTCTCTAGCTTAGTTTTGGGGAGAGTGCCCTTTTGATAGAATATTATTTGTATTCTTTATTCTGTTTAACTAATTTCCCACAAAGAAGAATTCATAGCACTCCTGGAAATAATTTTGCAACATTCAATTTGCAAATTCTGCCACACGAACAATCACTTCTAATATGTTTTTATGCATCTTCCTTTGCTTCTTTGCACACCAGGCACTAAAATCTCACAGTAGGCCCTGCCACTATGCCAGAAAAAGCAGTTGTAACATTTTTAGCCATAAATTATTTGGCTCATTCAAGTCCTTATGTAAAATTCCCATTTCTAGGAATTGCATCCAATAGTGCATATGTCTGAAAGGTTATTAAATATTAATATTGGGAAAAGGAAGACTGTTCTCTCTTCTTCCTCTTCTAAAGTCCTCCTTTGATTTACTGCTTTCTGTAGACCCAAATGTAAATAGTGTCACAGCAAATAAGTGTTTAGTGTCTGTGAAGTTTATTCTATTGGTCTATTTAGGTTCTTAAGTCTGAGTTATAATGCATATAAATTAGTGGCCAGTGAGTGTTGTTTAATTATCTGGAAGCCTTGTCATTGACAAAGCGACCTGTGCTGGCTTTCTTGCCAGGAGGAATTGAAGTTGTTATGCTAAAGTCTGGACAATTTGATGTAAATATTTACCCACTCAATAAAGAGGTGTTAAAGCTAATTCTGCCTCAGGATGTTAACTCCTGGAGATCACACAAGTCCCCATGGGAAGCCAACTTGAAGTTCCACAGGGAAGCTTCAGATCTTGCTGTAGTAAATGAAGAGTTGCTTGAACAAGGTGATGATAAGAAGTTTGGGCTTGATCATGAGCATGCCTGGGAAGAACAATCTACACACAAAGAGGGATCCTGCTCTGTCTGTGCTTCCCTCACGGTGCCCAGCACTGTGTTTTGTCTGATTTTTTTAGTTCTGAGTGAAGGTCAATGCAAAGACGTAGGTCTTGATGCCCCCACAGCCCATCTGAGATGCTCCAAAGTATCCTGCCTGGCTTCTGCCTGGAGCCCCAGGTGTGTCCTGTAAGTCTTCTAGCCTGCAGGTATCTTAGCGAGGCTGGGGTGGCTCACAGGGTATGAGACAGAGGTGTGTGAGCAGCTGAACCAGGTACTCACCCTCAGCGAGTCAGAACGATGGACACCAGCCCAAGGGCTGCAGTTTTGGCCATTTTGGAGAGTTTTTGTCGAAATCAGGGTAGCACAGAGATGGTGATTTCTGCTTTAGAGGTTTGTTTCAGTCTCCCTCCTTTGAGGGACAATCTGACGCAGCATTTGATGGGATGAGTGATTTTCAGCACCTTCTTTTTTCTTCTGAGAGTTTGACAGGGTTTGACTGGCTTCACACTGCTCAGAGAGTTTCTCTGGATATCCGTCACTTGTGACCACTGGAGCAACCAAGATCTGTCCCACACTGCCGGTGCTTAACCAGCAAACTGCTGGATAGGGAAGGGCTTTGTGGCCTGTGGACAGTAGGACATCTATTCCTGGGCTCCTCGCCCATTCCCTCCTGACCCAGGAGGGATCCAGCTCTGCCCTTTGGACCTGCCTCAGGCAGTTCTCGGGCTCTGCAGCACGGCACAGAGCCCTCCAGCACTTGCAGGCCCACAGGGCTGCTGCTGGAGAAGGTTCTTTGAACTTCCACACCACGAGATTGGCTCCCAGGGCCACCCTCCGCATTGTCCCGGGAGGGATCTGCTCCCTCAGAGGCACAGGCCCTGCAAAGTCAGGGTCATCCCTGTCCCTCAGGGAAAGGGGACAGCTGCTGCCTTTGGATCCCCTCTGTTTTTTGGCCCCTCTGGTCAGTGAACTCCACGGAGATGTGGCTGTGAAGCACGACCAGAAATGATTTCCTGCAAACATGGCGTAAAGGATTTCTGCTTGCTCCACGTTGTTGCCGCTCTGCCACCTCCGCGTGCTGGTTGAACATCACGTGCAGAATGAGAGCACCACAGGGCTTGTCAGGACAGGAGTTTCTGAGGACACACGGCAGGAAAAGCAGCACATCCCAGCTGGCATTGCCTTCCAGGGTGCTTTGGGACTCTTCGGGGCATTAGAGAGTTTGGATCACCCAGGCTGAGGGTGGGGTGCCCTCAGAAAGGCTGCAGAGCCCCACATGGACTGGCTGACTCCTCTGGAGACTCTCAGGATGTCCCACAGGCAGGACAGAACACAGCCAGGGCTTTCATCTCCATAGCTGCCACTGGGAAAAGCCTAAGAGGACACTGGAGAGGTAACTCTTAATGTCATCAGACAGTGAGCAGGAATGAACTCTCACCTTCCTTTAGAAGCACAGGCTTGTCCTCAAAGCTCTCTTTTTTTTTTTTCCAATAAAGAAAGTGGGGAAGAGAGAAATTCATTTTGCCTCCACTAGATTACAAAATTTATCTCTGTATTTGCTGTCTGATGCAGATCGAGGACCAACACTGTCAAGATTACAAGGGAAAGGATATTTTCTCTTCACTTTCAGGACAAAACATAGACAGAATTAAAGCAGGTCTGCAGAGCTTAAGTTGTTTTCAACTTCTTCCAAGAGAGGAATACCACAGTTTCCAATTTCATCTTCCTAAACCAGGGATACTTGCAGAGAATTATTCCAAGCCTTTTCCCAGGATTTTTGCTAGAATCCAGTAGTAACTTGAAAGAGAAATGACCTGACAGTGCCGAGGTACACACGTATTCGGAATGCCAGGATCTGCTTTGCATGGATTTAAAACCACTCAGACAGCAAGGTGACTGGCTCCATACACCCCAGGACCGCCACTTGCTGCTCATACAACGCAGAAGTGTCTGTTCAAATTCCAGGTAAACACAGCAACAAATAACAATAAAGGAGCAGGGACAGGTTTTTAGCCTATGTTAAGAAAATACATCAGTGCTGCTCTTGATTCAATTCATGTTTGTCCTAAAGTGGGAGATGGAGAATATACTCAGTAAAAGTTTGGGTTTAAGGGTTAATTTTGCTCCCTCGTTCTTCACAACACAAAATGCACTTTTCACAAGACACCAAAATCATAAATTGGCATAACCAGAGACAAGCCGATTTAGATCTCAGGGAATCTGGCTCCACGTGTCTGAGACTGTCCATTCTGTGACACTCTCTCTCTCCCTTTTCCCTTGCTGTTATCTCCCTTCTGTCTCTTGCCGGCTGCAGAAGGGAAACCAGAGGCTCCGACCACCCACGGGGCCTCCTCAGCAGCCGTAAAACAAAGGTGCCAAGAGCCAAAATGCCTCTTCTCCAGCACTGTCATCTCCTGTGCCTGGGCCTTGGGTTGGCATTGAGGAGCAGGTCTGATGTCAGCCAGGGAATTTCTTTTAAAACGCAGAAGGAAAACATCCTTGCAGTGCTTCCCTCAGCCTGAGTGTTTCCTCTGGGGAATTTGCTACCCTGCTGGATGTACAAAAAGAGGATCTTTTTTAGGGGGGCTGGGGGGTGTGTGTGGCTTTGTTCTCTGTTCAAGGCCCAAATGACTTGGGTTGAGCGTTCTCAGCGCTTCATAGGAAAACAGCCATGGCCCACCTTGGCTTTTATGGGAGAGGAGGAATGTGAATCAAAAATTAAATTCACATAACTTTGTGGGTGGCCTTCCCCGCTATGCAGAATATCTTTGTGTACACTCATGTCTGCCATGACTTTGAGAAAAAGCCCTTTACTTGTATGGCAACAAACTCGTAAGTCGGAGTGTTTACGTTCCTGAGCACTATATCATATTTCCCGACAGAGTTAATGGAACAAATTTAGCAAAACTCCACACAGATTCCTGTGTTCACAGAAAACTTTGCAGAATTCTTGCAGCTCTTGGTTGTGGTGGTAGCTGAGCGTGCTGAGCCTTATTTTCCATTTGCTAAAAAATGGTAACCTGACTGGCCTAGTCTTGACTTCTTTTTATCTTGAGGAATGAAGGATTAGGTTAAAATACTCTTTAAAACTACATCCCACTTCTTTCAGGTGCTCCAAAGTCAGTTTTTGACTCAAAGGATTGGTCAGCTTCATGGGGACCTGACATGTGTTTAAAGTTAAGAAAATGATTGATGACAGGGTACGTTGAACACACATTTTCCTGACTTCCCTCATCAGGCAAACGAGTCACTAAATTCATTCAATGAGAAAGCTGCAAAAGCATAAATATACAAGTGTTTGCCATGCTGGGTTATTAATGTGGTGTCCTCCAAAGAGATATCATCAGGTCTTAGGGGTGCCAAGGAAATGTGTACAGCAAAGCTCATTCACAGGAACCAGGGCTGCATTTCTTCACTTATTTTATATTTCTGATCAGGTTTGAAATGTAAAAACAACGAAATATCCAGATCTGCACCTTAAAAAAAAGGTTTTTATGAAGTACGAGCGGATGTTGACTTTTGGACTGGTTTTTCACCCCCATTTAATGCAGCTTTAGACTGGTTACATATTCACTTTTTGAGGTAAGGCACCACAGAAGACATTTCAGCGTACAAATGGGAAAATGTTGCTCAGGAGAAACTTCCACATTTACCTAATCATCCTTCCACAGCCAAAACTTTCTTCAGGAAGGGGCCTCGGGAAGTTCCTCACCCATGAAGTCCTGTTGACTGTAATGGAATAGGCAGATATGAGTAACCAACCCCAGAGTGTAAAGCCAGCTCAGAAACCTGCCTTTTACTATCAAAATTCTTTAGTTTTTCTTTTAAGAGTTTCGCATTCATGCAAATTTCCTACAGTACGAAAATTTTCAAGATTAAAACTATGTATGTAAAGTAAGACTATGCCATAAATTGCATATATAGACTATGATTAATATGCTATGCTATTCTTAAATAAATCATGGTTTAGATAAAATGAAAGTTGAATATCTGGATCTTAAAATATGGATTTTCAGCAATGCCTTACCCCAGCTTTCTGTTGATATTTTTTTATATATATTCATGACATAATTTACTTAGTAAAAGTTGAATTTTGCCACGTAGCAGGCCTTTCTCCAAATTCTCCAATCTTTGTCTAACAAATAATTACCACTTAGCTGAAAGTTTGTTGAAAACACTGACCAATATAAAATGACAGGAATATCATGTCTCTTAAAAATGTTCCTCCAAAATCACCCTGCATCTCACAAAAAAAGAAACAATTGGATTCTAAACTGTGCATAGCTCTAAAGGTTTACTTTCAAGCACCCATTTTTAGAAATACAGAACAATTCCTCCAGCTTTTTAAATAGCTGAGACTTAATATGCCATAAAAAACATACTGTAAATATTTCTGTTCCTGGAATGGTGTCTCTGTTACCACAAGGAGTTGCTAGGATATTATCTGTGTCAGGAAGTTTGTTGTGCCTTCATAAAGGAAAACTAACAGTCATTTTGATGCATTATGCAAATAACATCCTGTTTTCTCAACAGATTCCTTTGCAGCAATCAGAAAAAAAAAAAAAAAAAAAGGCTGCCAGCATCTGAGCAGATTTCTGTACTGTGCTGTCAGCTTTCCATTTTTCCTACAGTGGTTACAGTAGTAAATAAACCTGTGCCTAACTGAATTTAGTGCTCGAGATCATACTGCAGACACATCTCAGAAAGCCTTTTCGAACTCGGAAGCAGGAAAAATGTTTAAAATGTTTAAAATAAATCATTTTTGTCACCAAAATTATATTTAGAAATGACGGTGCTAAACTGACACCTCCGTTTCACTGATGGCTATTAAGTATGATGTATGTGACAGAGGAGTAAAGTGATGGAGTTCATCACTGTAAAAGAGAAATTTTGTTGCAAAACCTTTCTGACACCCTTGTTTCCGACACTTTAGAAGAGCCTGTGGTAGAATTAAACATTTTTAGAGTAGTTCTAATGAGAAGAGGAAGTTACTTTCTCTTTAAGACACATACTTTATGCTTGACTTGCCTTTGAAGTTCCCAAGGTGGTTTGGGTTTTGTTGGGTTTTTTTAATATCTGCAGGAAATCACTTCAGTCTAGCTTAACTCTAGGCAAGCCACTCCTCTTATTTAGGTGTTATTTTAAAGGGTCCTTCAGTTCCTCCCTCATTCCTGTCCATTACTTTGTTCTTTGTTTGAACAAGGACTGAATGGAGGTTAAGGCCTCCAAGTTATGGCTACAGTTCCTCGTTAGAGAAAACAGTGACACTGGTCTTTGATTAAATGTGTAAGATATAAACTGTAGACCCAACATCCAACCAAATGTACTTCAATTTTTTGGGGCTTAGCAAGCCTTTAAGCTCGTGTTAATTGCTTGCATTGCTTGGTGGTGGCCAGAAGCGAAGGCTCTGAGCTGCACCAGAACATTCAGTGCCCTGTTTCTGACCCAGCAGGGCGAGGAAATGTCAATATGATGAGAAGGTCTCGGGAGATCTGCAGTGTGAACTCCAGGGAAAAGTTATTCAAACAAGCATGAAGTGGATTTTGCGCAATCTCTCTCAGTTTGACTCACTGCTGATTTGGGGTTTTGATGACCATTGAAAAGCTGAAAGGATGAAAGGAAGTGTTTTCCTGAGAAAATCAAAGTGGAACCTGTGGCAAACCTGGTTTTATCCAGCACTAGATTTGAGGTTGAGCAATAGCACAGTGGACTCATTATATTTGTTCTTTAGGCAAAGGGAACTATGAAGAGAGAATTAGACACCTTCATAAGATTTTTTTCTTAATTATGCAACAGCAATCTAGGAAAAAAAAATCCTGTATCCAAATACGTGTCCTAAATGGTTTTCAGTTTAAAGTCAGGTGTAGAAAATTATTCCCACGTTTTGGCAATATATGGCTAATATTGATTGGTAAAATCAGAATTCTTTGGGTTTTAAAGCCACTGCACTGGACCTGCTTCAGCAATGACATAAAATTAAGCATGAAAAAGAGAGGTTAATTATTATTTCATCAAAGGAAAACCACTCTAAAAGTATTTAGCATTTATATCACTGATATATTTGCAAAAAAGTTAAGTATGAAGTATTTATTTTAAAATATGCATAGGAATGAGGATGAAACTCTGAAGCACTCACAGGTCTACAAATCTATTTTTCTTCTATTCAACTGTCTAAAACTTTGGTGGGGTTGTAGCAGGATTGGATAAAATACATATACTGCTGTCTTTAAACAAAGTATTAAATCACAGGCAGGGATATGAAGTAAAAAGAGAGAGATTTATTCTAATTCAGATGGAAAAACAGTTCACATTTGTAAAGCAGCTCGAACAGGACATATGACAACACCATTACTGTAGCATAGTTCACATAGCATATAACTAATTTTAGCTGAGAATATTACAGACAACTCTGATTTTCTAAGCCTAAAGGTTTTTAATGAAATCATTTAACTTGAAGGGTTTGAGAACAGAATGTATTTTGGAGGGTTGAAGTGAAGCAATAATAACATCATGCCGATTATGATTTTCAGGGAATCTAAGCATTTCATCACTGCTAATTCCCACACAGTATCACCCATTACTTTTAAATAAATGGCCTAACTTTTCATTATGGAAGGAATGAAAAATAGAGGCATAACTTGGGGTTTTCTTCAGCTCCCCTGGCAAACAGAGGTGCGTTTCAGCTGTTTACCATTTAGCTGCTCTCAGCAATTACTAAATACCAGCCTCCAGCTCTGTTTACCTGATATTCTCCTTCTACCAAGATTGCTCAGCACCTTTACTTTGGTTTAAAACGTGTGAAATCTTAATCTTAATCCTCCCACTTCTGTAAATGGCTGAAACAAGTGTCCCAGTGTCTGGTGTTACCAATTCCCATTAAAATATAAAACAAAGCTCGGACATCTTCTGAGGGGTAGAAGGACCTCACTGACCTTTTTGTAGTGGAAGATGTGTTGATCCTTTCTGAAAATGAGAATCCACTTGGAGACCAAAGAGTGTCAGCAAAAACTTGGTTTGTTTTGGTACAGTGTCTGCAGCACAGTGAGAAGGACTGCAGCTCATCATCAGATTAGAAAATTTCCAAAACACAGTTATGTGCAGTCTTTTTAAATTAAGTGGATACACATTCTCGTTTCCTTAGGGAAATGCACTTAAAAGGAGGTCTCTTTGCAGTGAGAAGAGAAGGGCAATTTCTAAGGCTCAGAAGAAGGAGAAGAGGGAATAGCAACTGCCACCCTAAGCTTCAAACTGAATTTCCCTGTGTAGCAGCTTGCTGTTCGATTTGTTGAATCCTACGTTTCTGCTTTTGACTGTGGGGTAAAAACTTCTGTATTTATGGAGTAATTTGAAAACAGGCACAATGCCAGAATCCCCATCTGCCCCCACTGGTACATGTATAACAATGTTGGTGTCAACTTTTAGAGTGAACAACAGGGACTAAATCTGGGAATCCATACCTGGGCCAGTATTTTATCTTCAGTAAGGAATCCAGGTTGGTAATTTTATCTGTAACGGATGTAAAGTGAAAATCTGAGCGGTGTAAAGTTCTGATAGCAAAATACTAAAAAATATTCAGTTTATCCAATTTCACATTTTCTCACTGTCTAAAGAGGCAGACTTACCAAAAAAAAAAAAGTTTAGAAGCGTTGGTGAACCTCACAAACTACCTGAATTAAGTTTTGAATTCCAAAGCTGGCTTGTCTTCCAGGCTTGGGAAAAAAGGTGCAAATCAATGTGCAAAGCTTCAACACTGGGCAACAGTCAGTCCTAACCAGCAGATGTAACACAGCCTCATGCCAGAGACTCTGCCTGAGGTCCCCCTGCTCCAGGTGCTGCATGTAGATAGATACACTTTGTCAGAGGTCCATGCACCACAGAATTTCAACTAGGCAAGACACTGAAAGCAAGCAAAACTCCTTGTTTAACACATGGGAAGTGGAAGCACAGCTAAATACCTGTGCAAGTTCGTGCAGGAACTCTGTGCTGCACCTGAGAAGTGAACTCCATTTTCCCGAGTCCTTATCCAAAGCACCCACCTAGTGCCCAACCCATTCTTCAAAATCAAGAATAGTTTTGTGGAAGGATGGCAGTGATGAGGCCCAAGTATGACTGGTGTTTCTGAGAAGGTTCAGTGTAAGCAGACCAAGAATAGAGAAAGATACAGGCACAGAGAGATAGTAAAGGTCGTACATTACGTGAATAACAGGAATTGAGTCCTCTGAGTACAACTACCCTGCTGTCTTTTTTTTCCCCTGCAGCTTCTGCTGTACTTTTGGGATTTCTTGGAGAATCAAGACATGGAAACCCCCATGGAGCAGCACTTTGAGGCGAGCACGAGAATCTTGAGTAGCCTGCTTACAAAGAATGCTGAGTTTCTTACAGTTTCGTTCTGAATGCTGACCATATTTTATAACCACTTCCTACACATTTGATTACTTTAATTCAGCCTATTTATACTATAAAGCAGCTCCTTCATAAGCACTGTCTTCTGAAACCTGGGCGTTTTCAAAGCACAGCTCATCTTATGTGACAGAAGTCATAAAAACTTACATTTTAATGCCCTTGGTTTTGTAAAGGTTTTACAAATTGGTCAGTCAAGCCTATAGCTTGCCTTGACTTTAGAAACGCTCCTGGACTTTCAAGAGCAACTCCTAATTATCAGCTGCTGTTAATAACATAAGAAACATCTTTGGCCAGGGTGATGCAGGTGCCTCCCCTGGTGTGGTGGAGCTCTACAGTGAGGGTAAAATTCACCTCCTTGCATGTCTCCCCATCTCCTGGTGATTTCCCAAGCAGCTGGGGACCATCCTAAACATCACAAGCATCCAGACAAAGTTCAGGGAGCGTGTCTGGGATGTTGATCTTTCCCGAATTTGCATGCAGAGCTCTGGGTGCCTTTATGCACACGTTTTTGGGGGCAGAGGGGGTGTTATAAAACACACTCCACTGTTCCCACTTCTCCCACTGGCAAGGCGAGGAGGGAGCAGGCCCATGGCAGATGTCAGTCCTGCTGTTAAACACTGCTGAAGGGCACTCGGATAAAGCAGCAGGAAATGGGGCATAGAAATCCATGGAAAAGCTGTACTTCTACCTCAGTCTACCCCACCATGAATCCCGCTCGAGCCACTGACTCACACTCCCAGGCAGAGGCTCTCCAGTTGGAAAATGAGAAAGAAGAGACCTCAGAAGGAAATGTCAGGGTAGTCATTTTCTCATAGGACTCTTTCTGGCAGATGGAGACAGTGGCTCCGTGACAACACGTTGGAGTTTTGAAGGGGGATTCCTCCGGAACGGAAACGTCCTTAGCAGGACCATTTCCCTGGCTGTGTTCAGTCCTGTGGGAAACTCTTACCCTATGACGAGTTCTTCTAAACTAGATGGGATTTATATTTATTCTTAAGTTGTCTTTTTATTTTTGGCAACTCCCCCACTGCTGGCTCGACATCTCAGAAACAAGACCCTTCAGATTCTCAGAAGGCAGAAATGCTGCTGACAAAACTAATTCAGAACTCTCCTCATCAGCTCTAATCGCTTGATAACATTTTCTTGCCATTCAGTTATTCCCTCCTCTGCTAATTCCAGAACAGTTTTGGTGCCCATAAAAGTAATTAAGACCATCTTGCTGGACATACATAATCCCAATTAAGAGAAGCAAAGAAAACTCCTCTCTGCTTAACCTGACTATATTTCTGGTTTGTGAGGTTTGGATTTTGCATGGTAAGACCTAGAGACAGGTGCTGAATAAACCTTGTAAACCAGCCCAGATTTGGAGATATAATTCTGAATGTATTTTCTGAGTTTTGGGGTACCTTAGGTTTGTGTCTAGAAGATTTTATTCACTCCACTAAATTTCAGTCATAATTCATCTCAGCTATGGCTGCAATGGCTTGTGTGGCACTGAGCTGCTTCTTGTAGGGGTTTTTTCCCTTCCCCTGCAGACGTTGCAATCTCAGTCTGAGACCTAAGAATGAGCCTGGATTCATTTGTAATTGCACAGCTTCACAAGAAAAAACAGACTTGCCAGTTTGCCCAGTGTCTCCAGTGATATTTCTCAACCTCATTAATCCCTGGAACTCTATTAATGTGAAGTGTGCTCATGTAATAGACCATTCTGCCATTCTGCTGATTATGTGCAGTGCATGGACAGACTATAGATCAATATTTTCATTTTACTGGTTGTTCCCATTTCGCAGGAACGACGAAGGGTAAAATCTGCCTCTCATACATGGAGTGATTCCACACACTGACACTTCTCGAGACATTCCAAACAGAAGCACAACCTAATATTTTTGCTATATTTTGTTCTCCACTTGACCCATAACTCTTCCAGTTTTCACCCAAGGGTGAGAATTTGGTGGCTCCAGGTGTTAAATTCCCGACCGGACTCTTTAGTTGCATTCAGTACCAGCTACTGGAAAAGCTGTCAGACAGAAAAATTAAAGGACTCTTTTAAAATATGAGGTTTAATTCTCTCCAGAGTGATAAAGGGTGTGTTAGGTGCTCAGAGTTTAGATTCCAAATTTATTCCAACAGACAGCTAGTCTGAATGTTTATGTCGTAGACGTGTTTTCTCATGCCTGTGACTAGTAAAGAACAATTAAAACAAGTTAAAATCATTGAACTCTCCTTTCTACTGTAGTTGAACTTGGAAAAACAACGCTCAATTTTGAATTTTCAAAAAGTTAAACAGGATTTCTGTTTCATTTTTAAAGTCTCTGGGTTTTTTTTTTTGTAACAATCTTGAATTACTTGCCTGGCAGTGTCAGGCACTTATAGAGCCACATAATGTCTAGTATTAAAAATCTCTTGGTAGATTTGATCCCATAACCCCCAAAAACACCCAAAAACTGGGAGTTTTAAGGGAAAAGACAGTCTTTCACTTGGTCAGAGCATCCTAGAATGTCCCTGTTTGGGGTGATCCCAGATCATCTGTGAGGGGAAAAAAAAAAGGAGTAAATTCCAGTGCCTTTGTGCAGGGGTCTGAAGACTGTGAACTTTCTCCTTTTACAGTGAATTTACACAGGTAGACCCCCCAGGTTTATTTTGTGTTGTAAAAATCCTGGTGGATTTTTCCAGCACCTCTGCTCTCAGCACAGCACACTCTGCTTTGTGTGGATCTTGGATGAGCAGAGTCTAATCCAGCAAATTATCTCTCCTCAATCTTCCACAATTTTTTTTTTTCCTGCGTTCCACATTTACATCTAAAACATTCAGGACACGTTCATCGAAAGACATTCCTACTTTTTGGTAATTTAGCTCCTCTTGGAAGCAGACTTGCCACCCAGATCATGGGCAAGCAGTGGCATGTGTGGTGTGAGATCAACTGCATCCCCCTGAATAAAAGCCATTACTGCGTGGGGAAGTTACAGTGGTGATTCATGTCTGAGCACTGTGGGCCAGCACAAAGCTTTTAAATGCTAAGTTTAGGCTGAGATTGCAACAGATAACCAACCTGGGAGATGGGATGCAGAGCAGTGGGAGAATTCTGACACAGACTAGACTTCCAGTCACTGAATATTGCGTAATCGGAGATAAACAGAAATCTTTGTTGTGAAGCTTAAAAAAAAAACCCTCAGGATGGAATGCTTGTTGAACACAATGCTGCCTAATTTCGTCTCTGTCAGCCGTAAAATTCATCTTCTCATTTAAAAAAAGAAAAAAAAAGTTAAATAAACCAAAGTTTATGAAACATATGTTTGCATTTAAAACTGTTTTGCTCTGAGAGGACTTTGGAGACATGGCCTGTGTTATAATACCACTTCCATTAAACATTGGAAGCTCAACTTTTTTACAAAAAAATTCACACAAACATTCTGCTCTTAATCCAAACAGAGGGGTTACGAACTGAACCTTCAAACAGAAACTTTCAATATTTGGCTTCTCAGCTCAGTAGCACCAATCTGGGATGCCAACCAGCATGCACTGTAATTAATAATTGTAAAAAAAGGTCCTAAAGGCAGAATACCCAGTGCATATAGCTTGTCTGCTTTTTTAACCAAATAAGGGAACAGGGCATTTCACTGTTTATAATAGCAACATGAAATACGATGTTTCAAACTGTTAAAGAAAACACTTTTAAACTTTTCCTGCCCATTTCCAAGTTTCTTCAGCTTCTAAAAAAAATTTTTAAAAAAATAACAAAACTGGCTACAAGTCTCTGGCAGATTTATAGAAACCTCCGTTTTTCACTTTTCAAAACACTTTAACAAAGCTCCAGAGATGAACAACGTATCACCCAAGTTCTGGCAGCTATGCAAGGATTGTACACACAGTTCCCAAAGAGTAAACACGCAAAAATCAATTCCAGGGAATGACAGAAAGCGGAACTAATTAAAGACTCCAAAGCAAAAGAGATCATTTTCTAAGGCAAACATGTCAATATTTATCACACAAGTGAAGTTGGTGCTACAGTGAGCCTGGTGGTATTTATAAACATACATCTGGCACAATAACATGTTGGTAATTATAAAACGAATGCTAATAAAATATGTGTAAATACTTAAGCCCTACACTAGGCAACTCTTAAACTGCTGCTTTAGCCTCTTATCAAAACTTAAACATTAGATTGTCTGACAGCATCCTAGAGTTTTTTAATGATTTGTTACTCTCCCCACTCACCATTAAAACTTTCGACTCAGCCAGAGTTGCTTTTGATCACCCCAGTGAAAGGAGACAGATTCAAACCACAAAGGCCTCATTACACATCTCTCTTTCCTACATTTTTATCACCCTGCAAGCCCAGTAGCCCTTGGACAGAGCTCCCTTGGGCTGTGCTGGTGGTGGTGCCATTCCTACCCGCTGCTGATTACCCCTTCATCCTGCTGGAGGCTTTCTTGGCACCAGACTCAGGCCACGGCAGCTGAAATACATCCCCAGGATTTTTTTCCCTGCTTCTAGTCTGTGTTATGTTCTTCACCGAAACTTTAAGTCAGTGGGTGCTCGCTCCCCAGAAAGGAGGGCAATGGAGTGCAGTTGGGAGGAAAGGATGTCTTCCTCCATCCTGACAAAAATCAAGAGAGCCATTACAATTTTTGCAGCTTCGCAAGGCTCGGGGTGATGCTGGTGCAGCTCTGCCGGATGAGGTTCCTCTCATCAGCGGAGTGTTTGATGTTCAATAACAGCTCAGCCACGCACTCCCAGAGTGCTGAAACTGCTGCTGACACCTCCCTTTTTTCGCAGCCAGGTTCTTTTAAGGCAAGGAGTGCGTGTTTGTCAGTGCTTTGTCTTGTTTCTAGCACCGTGTGCCACTGAAGCAGAGCCACTGGAGGAGGAGGCAGCTCTTTCCTCTGTCGCTGGAAATGGTCTCCTGTGTGCTGGTGCCAGGTGGGAGGAAGCGGGGAGAAGGGATGGATGTAAGAATGGGTACGAGTTCCATGAGCTCTGTGCACTTCTCCACTCAGCTCAGCTCCACTTTTCTGATTCCCTGGTGTATTTTGTTATCTAGTACGTCCGAGGTTTCTAGCTGCTTCTGGGTTTTGCATGTATCAAATGCATTCAGGAAACACTAATTCCTTTTAAAGGACAGCTCCAGAGCTGATGGATAAAATTCACCTTCGCAGATCAGAGCTCCTTTTCCTCCTCAATACAAATTGAGTATTGCAAAATGAAGGGGAAATCTGCAGCTCACCTGCACAGCACAGAAAAGAAACAGCACCATGGCTCAAAAGCTTTACTTTTGAGCTTGAGTTTTGCAGATTGGAAAGGCTAAGGTACAATTTCTTCCTATTTTTTGGATTGTCTTGGGTGGAAATTTAAATGTAACAGCAAGAAAGCCAGGTTGTATTCATCATTTGACTTTATTTCTACTTGGTTGATTAGTGAGAGAATTTCCTGTCTGCAGGAAAGTTCTGTGCTTTGGAAAGAACACTTTATTTCAGGTTGATTGAAACACTATATGCCGTATTTGACAGAGTGAATGAAATAAAGTTCAGGAAGTTTTCATTGCTGCCTGAAAGGAAATTTTATCAGACCTGACATTCATGTTGTTAGAAGTTTAGGTATTCACAAAAGGCCCTGTTTTAACTTTTCTGTGACTGATTCCAGTTCAGGTTGTAGTGCCACATCCAGCAGCATGGTTATTTAGGATTTTATAAGTAACTCTTTCCCTTTTTCTGAGCTGCCTCCTGCCCTGGGCCATCACTAACGTGTGTGTTGTCATTGAGAGATTGTTTGAGGAACTGGTTCAACCGGACAAAACCCCAAATCTTCTTTTTCTTTTTTTCCTCATTCAGATAAGTTGCCTGTGTTGTTTCTCACAGGCTTCCAGAACCGCAGCTCAGAGGAAGGAGTGAGTGCAGCAATAAAAGGCCCAGCACGTACAGGAAGAGGGATGGATTGAGCCAGTGCTGGCACCAAAAGTTGTTCATGTGGAGCCATAATCACTGTCTCATTTCATTATCAAGTATGGACTACCTTGTTTCCTTAAATCAACGATTCCAAATCCACAGAGAGCTGATTTGTATGTCTGAGGGAGATATATGAACAACGGTGGGTGTATAAGAAACAGACATTTGGTGTGAAGGTTAAAAATCCCAGGACAGCTCTTGCAACGACAGAGGCTGCTCTGGTGTCCTCGGAGAGCTTCCCTGGTGCTGTGACTGGGTTGGATACACTGCAGGGAGGGATGCTGCACTCATGGTTGATGAAAGGCACCCATCAAAGGCATCCCAGCACCACTGGGCAAATATCTGCAGCTGAAAGAGGGAGAGGTGACAAGTGAAAGGAAGGCAAAAAGAATAAAATGTATTTATGTGAGCGAAAAAGAGGAGCCACGCTCTAACACAATTGCAGGAATAATGACCCCCGAAAAGTAAGCAAAGCACACTGAAGACCTGAAAAAAGGCATCAGGTGATGATGCTGAGTTTTACTGAGGGAGCTGATTGTTGAATGTCCCAGCAGCGTCAGACAGGAGCAGCTCAGCTTGAAGAGATGTTGTGCAGCTCAGCACAAGCCAGACTCCGGCTCTCGCACGTGCAGGAGTTAATGCTGCAACGAACACACACACAGAGAAATGCCTGCACCATAAACATGCCTGGAGACCTGGGGCATAATGCAAGCAGAACTTCTAGTATTTTTGGAATTAAGCAAAAAGAGAGAAAAATTTGGATTAGGCAACAGTTGGACACTCCTAAACCAACGTGCTCCTCACCTCTACTCCATCTCAACACCTATTTAAGGTTAAGTGATTGAATAAAAAGCCCCTCACACACCTACAAACTTCATTAACTCAGAGACTCCCCTGATTTCAAGGGCTGGTGAGTGCAGTGGAAGCCCTGATGTCAAGGCTGGAAAAGCCAGGCTTTGGTCTCAAGTTTGAGAAGTGATGGGGCTTTTTCCTCATAGCTGGGTCTGTTGTCAGTAATGCACAAAGTAAACATTTACACAGGAGAATGAAGCACAGACAAGTTCTCTGACTCATGTTCACAAGAAAGGTAATGGTGTGAAAAAGATTCACATCTCTTGATTCTCTTCTTCTGTGTTTTATCCACAAATCCATTTTTGAGTCATGGGATCCTTCTGAATTTGTGATGGATTTAAAGAACACACCATATATGTATTTATGAAGCCCAAAGACTTTTCTCATTTTGGAAATCATTTATAAAACAGTTTTACGTACATTAAGCAGGTAACAAACACAGCAGTGAACAGGGAGTTCATAACCTAGATGAACACAGAGAATGGGAAAAGCAGCTCTGTGCAGGTCCAAACACAGTCACTTATCAGGGAAATCTTAACCATGAGATCTGTGTCACTGTAGAACCATTTTCCCAAGCAGAATAACAGAAGCTTGGAACCTTCATACCTGGACCATCATCTCATGGATGGAATAATCGACCTGTGTATGGTCTGACTACATAGAAAAGACATTTTAACACCATGCAGGGCTCACGCGGGATTTTAAATGAGTTAGAACAGTGTAACACTTGCAAAAAAAAATGTATTTCCTCCTTGCGATTGTTACCTGGTGATTTAAGGAATCCACCTAAATGAGCTCTCAGTTAAAGATGTCTCTCTTGAGACCTCAAGCTGATCTGGAAAGTGTTAATTCCTTTGAAAACTCGTTCTACCAGTGTTTGTTTAGGCTGGGAAGAGGGAAGGGCTAGATGGATAATTGCCTTGAGATTTAGGAGGACGTAAAAAAAATCCAGGAAGAACGAGAGCGCACCTAAGAAAGCAGGAAACTCCTCGGGAGGAAACCTTCAGTATCTGAAGTCAAAGTGGAGAAAAAAAGGAAAAGTTAGGAGAAGTTAGAAGGAAAAACACTCTGCCAAAGCCATTCCCTGAAGCCTCAGAGGAGCCTCGCTTTCATTCACTGCACTAAAACGTGGCATTCCTTTGGATCCCGCTCCCTTTCATGAGCAGCAGCGGGAGGATGAATCGCGGTGATCCGTCACACACCGAGCCCCACAGCCTGACCCCGGACCTCCACGGGGCTGGGAAAGCTCAGCGGAGCCTCGGCAGCTGCAGAGGTGACGGAGCTGCACTCACACGGCCCTTGCCTCACACCACAGCTCTGCCCTCGGGGTTTACACCGTGCTGGGTCTCCTGCTCACCCCCTGCACCGGGAACGTTCCCTCGTTCTGTGTGTGCAGGCACCCATGTTTCAATAAACGGGCTCACACGACATTAAGAACGTTCATATCTTAATTTAAATATCAGAACTTCCTTTTTAGCCAGCTTTATGGTGGAAACACAAATTAATTTAAAAAGGGCTGGAAATTTGAGTAACACAAGCATAACTGATGTTTCTACAGTAAAAAAAGAATTAAAAAATCTAACGGTCCTTTGTCTCAACTTTGCATTTCGGGGGGTATTTGGCATCTTTTAGCTTCAAAGCTGGATTCCTCCTTTACAAAACCATGGACACAGGATTCCACCTTCCTCGAGAATCATCTGTGGTGGGAAATATTCCAAATTCTAGCTAGTAAAAGAAATGAGCTAGCAAAAGATGCACATGGCAGGGATTACTTTCCCAGTCTGTTCAGAATGATAAAACACTGCGTTGCTTTCCTTTTTTTCCCTCAAAATCTGTCTCCCTCGACAAGGCTATCAAGACCTGTAAACAGGTTTTTTTTCTGATTTATTGTATGGGAACAGTTTTTATCTTGCTCCTCTAGCTTTTTGGTGCCCCCTCGTGTTTAAAAGAATGTGATAAAGATCAATTGCATCTGTGTGTCCTTTAAGATGCCAGATTCATGGAGAAGCGCTTAAATAACTCTGCCTGAGAAAGGTGTGAAAATTAGGGCATAGGGGAAAAAGATACTTTAAAAGCTTTTTTTCAGATTTGAAAACAGAGTTTTAGCTTGTAATTTTTCAGGATTGTTTTTACACATGTCCAGATGTTCCCAAACCCACTGATAAATTAAAGGTACTTACAAGTTTGTGGTAAGTTCGTTTTTTAAAGCATTTAAAAAATATCCAGAAAGAACACTGAGATTTCTTCTCTTTATTCTGTTCAGGTTTATTGTCCATAATCAATAATTAAATAATACTCTTGATGATCTGATGCTGAAAGCTATCTGAGGACTTGTTTTCAGCTACCAATATTTTAAGGTGTGTGAGGTGTTGGGTATGCAGGTTGTACATGGGAAGAAGAAGAGGATGAGCCACTGGAAATTCTGCTCCTGTGTCACTGGTCCCTTTCAGACCTTGCGCCAAGTGCCTCACCTCACAGCTGCTGATATCCTCATCCTCAGGGTAT
Source organism: Cnemophilus loriae (assembly GCA_013397755.1). NCBI lineage: Eukaryota > Metazoa > Chordata > Aves > Passeriformes > Corvidae > Cnemophilus > Cnemophilus loriae. The sequence goes on from VZTF01004017.1 coordinate 87,627, forward strand.
GTGCTGGCATCTTCCCATGGGAATTCAGCCTGCTGTTAAGATAAAAGAATTCTGTATTTATATAAATAAAAATTATATATATATAAGAACTTGATTTTTATCATTGGAATAGCTGATAAAATAGGCCAAAGAAACATCACGTATGTTGAAAGCCCTGTGTTTTGAAAGGGAGAATGCAAGAGCTGCTTCTGGAAAGAAATCGCCAGAATCACCAGAAATTTGTGTGAATGTGTCTATTTCCCACCTTGACCTACATAAATGATACACACAGAACTCCCTGAACCCACTCAAATCCAGTTTTCATCTGTGGCCAGCAAGAGGCTGCTGTGATGTGAGTTCACCTCTGAAAAAGAAAAGCTCCTTCGTGCGGTACCTCTTGGATCGCAGTCCTGACAAGAATAGCAGCGGAACACCCTTTCTTCTTCTCTTGCAGACGGATTTGACAGTCTGGAGGGGAGCTACAAAAAAATCCTCCCACGACAGATTCACTCCTAAGTGGAGCAATTAAAAAGATTTATTAATATTCGACGGAGAAGGTGGCATTGGAGCTGAAGGAATGGCCTGGATGTCACAGCCACCCTGACAGGAGGCCACAGCTCATCAGAGGAGTTTGGCTTTGGATTAGTCATGCTGAATAAGACACAGGGACCTTACAAAGTTTTTTTATCACATTTTTTTGTCCCGTCTAGCCCAGCACTCCCCTCTTATCACTAAACCTAGCCCACAGCTCCAGGCTTTTGGGTCACCTTGGTTTTGTCATCCCCTCTGGCTTTGCCTGCCTTCCCACTCTGATTTTTCCTCAAGGGGAGCAGAGACCTGGGCTGTGGGATCACACAGAACCCAGTGCTGGCTGCTTGCTTTCCAAACACCAGTGTGTGCTGCAAGTGGTGCATTTTTATGGCACATTTGTGTACAGTAACAAATGGCCTGGCTTTGTTAATCCTAATTACCCATCTGGATATAGACAGGCTACTTATACTTACAGATATAATGCAGGAAGGTAAGTGGTGCTCAGTCTCACCAGGAAACAATCACTGCTGCATTATTCTATTTATATGGATCCAAAGCACACTATAAAAAGGTCTATATTCTTCCTTGGATCCGTGTGATATCCAAACACATGCACGTGAGGACACAGCCAAACCTGGTTACCTCACCAGGACTCAGCTACTGCAGGTGATGCTCTCTCTTGCTAAGTTCTGTCTCAGAGGGGTGATTGCATATTGAAATGTCCTTCTTCAGTTTTGTCTCTGTTTCTTCCTTTCAGCACCTGTCCTGCAGAAACACAGAGGTCTGAGACTGAAAAAGTGAACACAGCTGTTACTTTAACTAGCTCACCACTCTCACAGTTTCTCATGCAGGCCATTGGTATCAGTGCTTCGGAAAATATTGGTGAATCTCTCTGAACCCGCCTCTGACTCAGCCCTGCACTGGATTCTCAGCTCATTGTCCTCTTGTTTCCACAGAGTCTTCACAGAGATCCCGACTCAACTCATGAATCATGTGTTTAAACCACAAACACCTTGGAGATAAACTGTGGATATTAAAAAAAAAAACAAACCCAACCAACCAGACACACAAAAAGCTGTAACCACCAGTTCCAACTGAATATATGAAAGTATAGAACTTAAACCTACATTTCAGGGACAGTCCTATGTGTAATTTCATCAGCAATGTCTCATGGAAAGGCCTTACAATATTTGTAGGTAATTGCTGTATGTAGACCACTGAGAGCTGCACTGCAGTAATTCAAATCAGAAAAAACAGATATATGAGTGCAATATTATCCGAAAATATTAGTGCAACAGGTTCTTTGCTGTTATACCACAATCTGGTGCTGTTGTAGCTTCAGGTCTGTGCTCATTTACAGAAGTACAAATTTGCTACTTTTTGTGAAGCGTTTTCAGGAAAGGGAGGTCTCCTGGCTGCTTAGGAGATGAGATGGACAAGGAGCAAAACCCCATGGGTTGGGTCTCTGGGTGTGATCTCTGTTATCCTGGTGAGCAGATGGCCTCATGGATGGGCTGGAAGAACCAGCATCTCCTCTGGCAAGTGCTGTCAAAACTCTGAGCTTTCCAGAGTCTCTCATCTCCAGTGGATAACAAATCTAGAGCTGTTTTAGTGGGTATCTGCTGATAACGAAGGAGGATAGGAAATATTTAGGTCCCGGCATGTGAAAACCATCGGTGCTGATGGCAAAACTCCCATGGCAGTTAATGAAGTGTTAAAACCTTGTCTCTCAGTGGGCTGCCAGTGCTTGCAGGATGCTCAATCTGCTGTAGAATGACTGGAGCACGTGCGGCTGCAGCCTTCCAGCATCCAAGCCACTTCAAGGGTATTAACCTGACTCACTGTTAGTGCCTCTTTGTATTTTACAGCAAAAGGCTTTGCTGCCTCAATTATAAATGGTGAAACCATTGCAGGCTGAAAATGAAGTTGCAGTAAACACGTGGATGAAATGCGCGTTGAGGGAGACGCTGCCTCCTATAAATGCAAAGAGTGGCACGTGGAGTCACAAGTAAATGCTTCACCCTTCTTTGCTCTTTGTGATTCAAGTGACTAAAGCTCTACAGGTAACTTCTGCTAAGCAATTTTGTATCACCTTTTTTCACGTTCATTACTTAAGACCAAAGACGCAGAGGCAGCTCAGGAACATGGAAACACCGTGGGCTGATTCTTGCTTTGGACGGTACAACCCC
>VZTF01004017.1:95124-146782 GCA_013397755.1 Cnemophilus loriae
CTCCTGCCCGGCCGGGGACGGGCTCGGCGGGCGGCAGCCCCGGGGGCCCCGATAAGGGATTTATTATTAGCGTTTCATCGACTATTTTTAAAAATCCCGAAATAATCGCCGCAGAGTACCGGTGAAATGAAATAGCTCGCCTCCCGCTTCCCGCCTCCCCCCTGCCCCCGAAGCGTGAAACAGTGTAAAGTCCTTTTAACCTATATTAATATCATAATTAAAAGCTCGTCTAACCGCGGGAAGCCAATCTAATTATGAAAAATTGCTGGAGTACGAAGTATATGTGACAAATCCTTGAGTTGATGATTGCTGTTAATTCACACCGTGCTGCGGAAGACGAGCTAAAAAAAACCGACTTACTAAATGAAATGGATCTGTCTGAGATTGTCAGTAATGTTTTTACAGAACTGACTAAATCATGTATCTCGCTATCATTAACTAATGCGTGCAGCAAAATAAATTATATGTATTGGAAGGGGAAAATACATTCCTTGGCTGAGAAGTTGCAGAATGTTTGGAGCCAAAGAGCAGATCGTTTAAATGGTAGGGGGTGGGAATTTCCTTGGCTTCCCTCTGGAAATAAATCACGGCTCAGTGTCTGTGTGCATGCGTGTGCACCCACATGTGCATTTATATAAAATCTGTGCGTAGAAAACCTTCGTGCGCACGCACTGGGACACGAATTTTGTGAGCGCTATTTACTGAGCTCATTTTTTCTACCAGCTTGGAGACAATAAAACCAGAACCGAGATGCTAACCAGGAACATACTGGAACACTTCTGATTATCCAGCTGAATTGTATACAAATGAAGTAAATTTAGCATGGCACCATTTATAAATTCCATGCTTTACAATCAAAATTCCAAATCTAGCTGTTTGCAGCTAAGAATAGCGTGGGGAGCCCTTTTCTTTACTCCCTCTTTTTGGATTCCCACGAAAACCGTTATCCTAGAGCCTGCTCATTAAATGGCCAAATATTTCACTGGACTTCAGCCCATTTCTAGAAGAAATGCTGTTTACTCATCAAACCTAGGCTGGTCAGAGCGCTCAGGATTTAAACCTTTTCTTTAATATCTGACACAGAACAGGTGGGCTTTATATCTAAGGAGCAGGGGACAGGGTTTCTGCATGACACTGGTTGTCCCACCTTGACTTCTTTCTGGAAATAAGGAGCTCAAACGTTGCACAACTGCAGTGGAAGGCAAGTAGAGCATGGGAAGCTGAAGTGTTGTGGCAGTACATTAACAGAGATATCAGTAAGAGGACTAAATGATAAAATGGCACTGGGAACTACCATTACTCATGGGGCAGGTGGCAATTTATCACGAGGTAATCACAGCGATAGGGTGGTGAGAGTCCTGAGAAACTGTTTGAGTGGCTTTTTATCTTTGAGAAGCACAGTCCTTTACAGTGACATTATTTAATTTACTGAATCACCCCTTAGCAGCATGAACAGCTTCATTGATGAGTTCAAGGAGCAGTTTTGGTCTCGGCAGCATGTGTTTGTATTTCTGTTGATAACCTATCCAAAAGAGCTTGTTTGTAAAAGCTGTTTCTAAGACAAAACTCCTGCCTAATGACATAGCAGCATTTGTGGTACAAATTCACTTCGTGACTTGCTGGAGAGATATGGGGAGACCCATCCTTGAAGTTTTTACACTCAAAAAAATCCCTCTGCAGATGGCAAAGGAAACCTGCTCGTTACAAGGAGTTAGGAAAAAGTTGGGGGCAGTGAGAGGATGATGGAAGACAGCAAAGCAAAAGGGAAAGTGTGCTCCCCTAAGCTCTGGGTAAATACTATCTGTTGCCTACATCCAAAGTACTGTTTCACTTACCACTACCAAGGAGAAAAGTGACCTCAGCACATTATTTTTGGCCCTGTCGGTGGCATGAAAGGACAGGTGTCCTGAGCTACATCTGTGCCCTGAGGAGCCAGGCACCACAGCTGAAGCCTGCCAGCTCATTATGTGCCCACTCCTTCTCTGTTCCCCGGGGGCAACGAGTGCATCTGGTGAGGATGGGGTGAGGGTCAGAATTGGGGTGGGCTCTGGGGCAAGGGAGGGGCATGTTGGCTTCTGAAAGGACTGTGGTTATATCCTGTCACTGCAGAGAAAAGCTTAGAGGCACCAGGACAAATGCCTGGGACCAAGCCCAGCTTTAGGGGTCAAGTCTTTACCCCTCTTAACCTTTCAGCAGCCAAAAATCCCCTGAGCGAACATCTGCCCCCTTTGAAAACAAACTTAAATGTTATAAGACTCACACCCCAAAAAATGCAATATTTCTTCCCCTCTTCTCTGGAAGACCTTGTTTAATCCAGAGCTGGGAGTTCCAGCACGTCTCCACGGGTTTCTGGTGTGTACCGCCCAGCTTCCCCTGGTAGCACTGCAGCTCTTTCCATTAACGGTGAAAATGATGGAGCATATTAAGCTAATAATTAATCAGAGATGACAAGGGACTAATAACTGTATTGACTTAATTAGGACTTCTTTTCCAGCTCTGTAACTTGCAGTCATGCACATCATTAACTTAATATTTTAATTTGTCGTAATAACTTATTAATTTCTGGGGGTGAGCGAGCACGCGGCCGGGGCAGCGGCGCTGACTTTGTGCCGGGCTGCGGGCACGTGCCACGGGAAGCATTCCTTGTCCTGCCCCGGGCTGACAGCAAGCGGGGCAGCCTGGCAGTCACTGGGAGCTCTGACGGGGCGTCGAGGTGCTGGGAAACGGGGCGTTGTGGAGTCAGGTGTGGGGAAGATGCTGTGGAGCTCTGGGGCCACATGCTGAGGTTGCACGGGTGTGTGACGTGAAATATGGGGGCAAAGCAATGTGCCAAAACAGAAGGCAGGCAGCAGAGTAACCCTGGGAAGTAGCAGTGTTTGTTGGCACTGGGAAGGGAAAAACGTCCCTTTTGACTCGGATTGCACCCTTTGGGTTCTGGCAATTTTGAGAAAAGGAAATGCTTGGGGACTGCTGTGGTTGGAAAATAAGGCTCACTTTTAATTAAGATCACTTTGGGGAGAGGAAGAAAGGAAGGGGCTGTGACAGGCATGAAAAGCTTGAGGACTTTACTGTGTGAAAGGCTGATGAATGCCAAGTTTGGCCCCATCTCCTGTTTTGTTGGGGATACTTGGCACTAACTGGGGCATGTTTGGCATCTTACACAGCTGGGTCCCGAGCGAGATCCCCTGGGATACACCCCTGACCAGAAACCTCTCCAGCAGGAAGGAGCTGTTCTCACTGAGGTCATAGTGCTAAAGAGGTGCTTGTATCACACTGTACAGCAAGGTCTGTGACTCCTGGGGAAAGAGACCCCCCTTAGCCTCCACACAGAGCTCAGCATGCCGCTCCCTGTTGTCCAGGTACTTGCAGATCTTTGCCCTGTGCCCTCGGAAGGCTGACCCCTCTGCTATATCCTCATTTGCCACAGAGGGCAGTCAGCACAGAGATGAGATCTGGGAAAGCCAAAGGCACCGAGCAGGCTCCAGAGGAAAGCCTGTCCTAAGTCCTTGGCAGTGTCCTCCGGCAAGATGATGGGGAATTTGAAGTATCTTCACTATCAAAACATGCATTTCATATGGAATTGTTGGGTCACTGTGTAGGTACATCATTGGCCTGGTGAGCTCCAGGAATGGAAGTCACCACCCTCCTTATTTCTCATGAGTGCTTTCAGGGATTCTGAGAAAGCCCTTCTGCCCACAGCCTCAAGTTTTATTACTCAAGTTAGCAACAGTGGGACGAAAGAGCTCTGCATGATTCCAGAGTCTGCAGAAGGTGTTCAGCTGGTGTGGGGTTATTCACCTTCCCGACCTCACCCATGTTTGCAGCCAAACTGGAGATTAGGACAAGACTTGCAGTTCTGTCATAGGTACAAATCCCAAGGGGAGGGGGTTTTACAAATGACAAATTTTCAGGGGTTGGCAGCTTTGCTGGGGCCCTGTCACGGGGTTATTTTCAGTGGTGCTAAGTCATCTTGTGCCAGCTGTTAGATCTAAGCAATGCCACTAACACTGCGCCACTTTGTTCTGGTGCTTTGAAGAGCGCAGAGATAGTGGTGTCTCCACTGTTCCTGCGAGGTAATTTATGGTAAATGTGGGCCTTTTAGCAACAACCACGATGTCTGCCCGGCTCGGGAGGCTTGGAATGCACAGGAAGCAGAGCTCCTCGTGCTGGCCTGCATTAGTCACCGCGGCTGCGTCCTAGGCGAGCCCACATGCCCTCCAGGGAAATAGACTCTTATTTATTTGGTTTAGCCTTTGATTTGTATCCCTCATCCCTCTATTTCTGAAAGTAGTACTACATCCTGGTGGGAGGGCCAGCCCTTCTCCCTGCCCCCTAACCTCCCTGCATCCCTTAGCCTTTCTCTGCAGCAGCTGACCCGTGTCCCCGCTCCGTCCTCGCCTCGCCTTTGTTCCGGGCCTTTGTGCTGCTCCGTGTGTTCTGTGTTCCAGCTTGCTTTGCTCTTTCCAGTGGCTTGTCCCTGCCTCTCCTCTGTGGCTGGCCCACATGCCAGTGTTTGCTGTCTTCTTCAGACTCCCACAGTTCACATTTTTTGAACCTTCTGCTGGCAGTCTGTCCTTCCAGCCATTACGGAAACTATTTCCAGATTTGAACTGATGGGAAGATAGCAGTAACACCAGACCCAGTGCCATTCCTCTTTAATATCTCTGCCTGCTTACCTTATCTACATATCTGATTTATTCTTGGCAGCCCTCTATCTGTGCAAGGACCTGGATGTACATTCTTATTCCTATCAGTGGCATATTAATAATGTATACAATTACTGAGATGGCCTTTCAGACTGCAGCTCTGAAAGGCAGAACCTTTTCTTTTTTTTAAACTGACACAAACACCTATGACTTTTTCCACACAACTGTAAGTGCTCCGAGGGAGTTTTAAAACCTGAACTCTGTTATGAAAAGCCTAAGTGGTTTGCAGGCATTAACTGCTCTTTTCATATCCTATAAATTATTGAACCTCTATCATGACATCAGTGATACATAACAACCTGAGTTATGTATTCCTGGCTCCCAGTCCTGCTGGTTTACCTCTTCCTCTATTTGTATCCTGATGAGTACATACTAAAACAAGAAAAATCTCTGTTTTCTAAACACATTGCAAAATATCTGGTGCCCCCTGTACATCTTCATTGACGTCAGCTGATATCCTGCTTGCAGAACAAGCTTGCAGTGTGCAACAGGGATCCGTGTGTTGATAAGTAAGGTTTACTAAGAGAAAATGCGTCCAGGGAGAGAGAAATACATTCCACAGCATTCAATTAGTGAAAAAAGGGAAAAGTCTAGCAACTAAATTACATTTTCAGAGCCGATTCAGGACACATTGTTAAAAATTGAACAGGAAAAGTGAGCAGATAGTGACTTCAGTGACATCATGGAGGTAAAGTAATGAACTCTGAATACATTTTAAAACTCTACTTTTCAACATGATATTGGAGGAGTTTTGTACTTCTTCTTAAAAAGTGGAACAAGAGCCAAAGTGGAAGTTCCAGGCCTAAGCATCATTCAAAGTTTTAGGTTTTTTACTACTTTGAAGCAAGGATGGTGACAGACGCTTGTGCAGAGGAGCATTAACAGTCAGAGAAAAACCTCTTGTGTATTTATGTCTGACCATTTGCACTATGGCATCTTGGCTGCCCACGCACCACAAGACATGTCAATGAGTGTGCCTTGCGATTCTTCCCGGATTTTGGAAGGCAAAGATTCAAAATATAGTGTGACCTTATGCTTGTGGTATGACTGCCCTGAAAAAGAATATCTTCTGCGGGCTGCAAGAGATGGAAGCTTTTACGCAAATCCCGTTAAATTCATCACGAGTGCGGCGCGGCGCTGTTGGCCTGAAAAGGTTTTCCACTGTTGGGTTGGTGCTGTTTTGGCAAAGCAGCCAGAGGAGGGGAAGCGAGGGGTGTGTGGGTATACTGAGTTCACTGCTGTGTGTTTGGGAGTTGAGCATCCAGCTCCATATTTAATAATTTCTTTGGTTTTGTTTAGCACTGGAACGGTCACAGAATCCCAGAGTGTTTTGGGTTGGAAATGTCCTTAAAGATCATCTTGTTCCACCCCCTGCCATGAGCAGGCACACCTTCCACTAGCTCAGGTTGCTTCAACCCCCATCCAACCTGGCCTTGGACACTTCCAGGGATGGGGCAGCCACAGCTTCTCTGGGAAACCTGTGCCAGGGCCTCACCACCCTTCACAGGGAAGAATTCCTTCCCAATATCCCATCTGAACCTGCCCTCCCTGTTTGAAGCCATTCTTCCTCGTCCTGTCACTCCAGGCCCTTGTCCAAAGTGCTTCTCCAGCTCTCCCGGAGCCCTTTTAGGCACTGGAAGGGGCTCTAAGGTCTCCCTGGAGCCTTCTCTTCTCCAGGCTGAACAACCCCAGCTCTCCCAGTCTGGCTCCACAGATGGCTCCAGCCCTTGGAATGTCTCCACGGCCTCCTCTGGACTTGCTCCAGCACCTCCACATCCCTTCACATCCCATGTCCACGTGTTGGGGCCCCAGGGCTGGACGCAGTGCTCTGGAGTAGAGGGGCAGAATCCCCTCCCTCATCCTGCTGGCCATGCTCTTTTCGTGGCACCCCAGGGCACGGTTGGCTTTTTGGGCTGCCAGCACACCTTGACAGCTCATGTTGAGCTCCTCATCAGCCAGCAACCCTGAGTCTTGCTCCTCAGGGCTGCTCTCAGTCCATCCTCTGCCCATCCTGTATCTTGGGATTGCCCCAGCCGAGGTGCAGGACCTTGGTCTGTCCATCTGGAGAAGGCAATCTGGACCTCGGGACATTTTCCCTGGTGTTTGACCTGGTGTGGGCACTGCTGATGGAAGGTGTGTGGACAACAATTTGGGATGTACCAGCTGGTGCCACAGTGCATCTGGAGGGAGGAATCAGCTGTAGGACCACTGGAAGGGGAGACCCAGCAGCCTGTGTGGTGAAAGCTCCCTTTCCTGCTAGTGGAAACTANAGGGCACGGTTGGCTTTTTGGGCTGCCAGCACACCTTGACAGCTCATGTTGAGCTCCTCATCAGCCAGCAACCCTGAGTCTTGCTCCTCAGGGCTGCTCTCAGTCCATCCTCTGCCCATCCTGTATCTTGGGATTGCCCCAGCCGAGGTGCAGGACCTTGGTCTGTCCATCTGGAGAAGGCAATCTGGACCTCGGGACATTTTCCCTGGTGTTTGACCTGGTGTGGGCACTGCTGATGGAAGGTGTGTGGACAACAATTTGGGATGTACCAGCTGGTGCCACAGTGCATCTGGAGGGAGGAATCAGCTGTAGGACCACTGGAAGGGGAGACCCAGCAGCCTGTGTGGTGAAAGCTCCCTTTCCTGCTAGTGGAAACTAGTCCATTATTGTCTGTATCCTGCGTTCCTGGCACGGAGTCTGGGACTGGTCTAAAGAAGGCAAATGCTTCTCTGTGTGCAGTCTGAATGTTGGTATGTGGTCAGCAAACCCCATCCAGATGCTTGTATCCCGCTGCAAACTTTTGGATGTTCTTCTTCTGATGAATGGCAAGAACAGGTTTCTAAAAATAAATTAATGGTTTTCCCTTTTTACTTCCTGTGACTTAATATACTTTATTTATCTATATAGCTACTAGTCATCATCATTCTTCAGCTCACAAGAGTATAAACAGAAAGGAGCCTGAGTCACAAAGTAAGGATGTGGAGCCAGGCTTTTTCCAGGATTTTCGCCAGGTGTAGGAGTTGCAGCTCTTGGGGTCAGTGAGGGAAAGGGCTGGCTCTGGGGTTGTGCTGCAGGGGTCTCACACATGACATGGGCTGCACGGAGGGGAAAGCTGCTTTCTGCATCTGCCTCCAATGTGGTAAGGCCTTGCAGCTCTGTGCAAAGATTAAAAAAAAAAAATATCATTAGAAGAGGAATTCTTAAGGATAGTTTATCTCTAAAGTAATAAAAGTGAGATTCCAGTTAATTATTCCTCTCCCACTATCCCTAAGGTTCATCAGACCAGCATCCAAAGGAACACTTACTTTCTTTTAATCAGCTCAAGGAACATATGTTCACAAATTTAGGGCATACAGGCAGTACATGGTGCTGCTGCCCCAAACTAACCATAAACTTTAATCAAACAGATCCAAAACTAAATGAGTGTTATCAGGAATTTTAGGTAGAAGTCCCCTTTGGGTGATTGCCTGCTGAAATTTAAGGCTGCCTCCGTCCAGCGGTAGCGGAAGATGCTGTAATTTTGTTCACTCCTTAAAAATGGCAAGTAATCTAAGCTAAAACATGCTGAGCACCATTTTCTTTGCCAGGATAGGTCTTGGGAGTACCTCTCTTTGTGGCAAACAGAATAATGAAGAGTGAGTGTCTGCATACTCCATTTTTTTTTTTTAAATCAGTGTAACTGATTGTACAGAGGGTGTGAATTGATTAATCCTTAACTTTCATTTCAAGGTTTCAGGGGATGTGGGTATCAGCACAGTACTGGTAGGGCTGTGTCTGCAGGCTCCCTCGATTTGTCTTCTAGGATACAGCACTGACATCGACAGGGACATGGATTTGAAATGTTATTTCATCTTTACATCTTTATTGCTGTCAATAATCCATTTGCCAGAAAGCTGAGGCCAGCTAAAGGCATGAGAGAGCGGCTTGAGGTACGTTGCCAGGACACACTTCAGCTAACAGAGACAGCTCTTTCTGTGCCACGGATTTAAAATTCAGTCATTTTGGAGAAATATTTGACTTCATGTGCCCTGGGGTGCTAGATGGTGTTTGGGCTCTTGGAATAGGAATGGATCCTGCTTCTGAACAGTTGTACTCAAGGGCACACAGGAGATCCTCCTTTAACTCCCAGGTTGAGAGGCAAAGGCTGAACGCCAAAATCATGTCCCAGCCCTTTTGTACATGCTTTAGAAGGTATTTCTGTATCCACAGATCTTAGAGGGCTTCACAAATTTTAGGGAGACATCGTGAGAGCCCATCACTCCATTTGCAGTGCATTCAAGCTGCAGACCTTCTGGCATATGACGAGAACGAATATGTCGAATTTATGGGTTTGACGGGCAACAGAGAACAAGAACTGTCATTTTAGTTTGCTTGGAATGGATTCAGCTGAGAGAGGAGAACGCTTATCCAGGGTAAGACCCTGTGCATTGTGTAGGTGAGGAAGAAGCAGAGTGCTGTGTGTCTGCCCCAGATTAGACAGGGTAAAATTGTTCTAGGTGCTCCTTAGTTCAGAATTGGAGTTCGAACTCTCGGGCTGTGCTTATTCACTCTGCTGCTTACCTTGTAGGGGACTGAGGAGTGCCATCACACTGTAAAAATTAAATAGCTTATTTTTTAAATTTGCAGCTGATCATTTTCATTTGAGAATGAATCCTCTCTCTCAAACACACTGAGAATAATGACAAGTCATTGGCTGCAAGGGAAATTGTGCTCACCGGTACCGTTCTTACAGTGCCCTAACGGCTTGTCTTTTGTGTGTTGCGATAAAGTATTTTTGATTAATCTTAACCATTTAAGCCCATCTAACAATATAAATGAATAGTTGGATAATGAAAACCAGAGACCATCTACTAATTATCAGAGGAAGAGCAGAAAGAGGTTTTGGTTTAGATTTTGAACATCGTTACATACTAGAGCCATAGAAATCAAATCTAAGCCTTTTAAAGCTAATAGTTTCTAAATGTCAGATGAATTAATTTAATTTTTAAAGGTTCTCTTTGTAGCATCTTGCTAAGAAGCTCTCAGTTAAAAGAACCAGATTATCGTTTCCAAAACAAGATCTTTGTGGTCTCGATAATATAAATTAATGAAAGCTTTCCTTTTTTTCTCCCTCCAGTACATTTTCTCAGAATAGCTCCTGGGGGGCTGTGTCCTGCAATTCCCTGTGCCCTCTGGCCCTCGTCCAGAGAAGCACTTTAGTGTACGAATAGCCCTGGTTTTGGTGGCAGGTGGGCAGCTGAGCAGGAGACCCTCCCGTGTGTCCCGACAGCTTCCACGCCTCTGTGCCCAAGGGAAATCCGCAGCAGCTTCCCACCCTCCACGGTGTTTTCTGCACCTGACATTTCACAGCACAGCCCTGCCCCTTCATTCCCGCATCTGTGTGAGGGGTTTTAAGGATTCTTTAGTCGAAGTGGAAGATCTCTGCCTTTTGGGGAGCTTCTCATGAGCTCTGCTGCCGTGGAGGCTCTGCCGTCCAGTTTGGAAGCAATGTCTAATGGTAGTTGAGGATTTCAGCGCCTCACCAGTCACATCACTAAATCTTTAAAGCAAAACCCAGTTGGAGCAGTTCCTGGGAGCTTGTGATTGATTTCAGCCCAGCAATTACTCGGTATTGACTGACTTGAGCACGTTTTCCGTCAGGAGCAGAGTTGTTTGCGGGAAGTTTCATGTTTTTCCTGTGGAGAATAAACTCAGGGACTCTATAAACATATTTCAACCTCAATGTGAACAACCTGATGTTGAAAAAAAAAAAAAGCTTTTCAATCCCATACATTGTGTGAGTGTTGTCAATTAATAATGTAAGTAGGAAAATAAATACTTTTAATGACCAGATTATTACAGGAGAGTGTCTTTCCTCTGGAGTATGGTATTGCCGTGAGACCAAAACAGGGAGCTAAATCCAGCTTTCACCCTTTTTTGAGTGCTCTTTCTGTTTCTTTGCACCCCATTTTCCTTGCCACTGCTTTCTTTATTACTTTGTTACTTTTTAAAAAAATTCATTTTTAAGATTCAAAAGAAGGAGAAAGGAGGGTATTACAGAAACAAGGACCGAACTGGGTAGGGAAAATGTTTCAGCTATCCACGGGCAGGAAATCTGAGCTCCTCTGGAACCTGAATGAGTCCTGGAGCAGCCGCGTTATTTTTATATATTTTTTTCCCTGTTTGACTGTTCTGCCTCCTTTTCCCACATTATCATCAAAGTGGCCCCAGAAGGGACAGTTTTGAAACAGAAACTATCTGTGAGCAGAGGAACAAAAACAGAGCTTTTGTTAAGCTTGGTTTTAGCAAAAACAAACAGCTTTAATTGCCACAAGTGTTTGCATATGTTGCTGTTCTCTTCTAAGTGTGTTTTAATATGGGAGGGAAAATGGGGAAAGGCAAGAAGAGATGTTGGTGGCAGCTCCATCTCCTTGAAACTTGGATTGAGCCAGTGATGGTGGTTTCTCCCTCTTCCTACCCTGTGCCTTGGCCAGACTGCAGATAGGTTTGCAGCACTGAAGGAAAAAATAGTTCCTTCCCCTGGTTCACATGAACTGCTTTGAACTGAAACAGATGTGGATGTACAGAACTGTCTGCTCACAGCAAGTGTTCCATTTATAACCACGGGTTTTCTATTCAGGTCTCTTTATCATTTTAACTTATTTTCTGTTTCCACGTCCTTTTCCACAATAAAATATTCTTAACTAAATGGGACTTCAGCTCACATCCAAAGCCTTTGCCAGTACTATTACTTGCATGAACTAACAGTGCCAGCATTATTATCAGTGACTTTTTGCAGATAGTGGTGCCCAGTGGAGGCAAGAGTGGGTTTGGTTTTGTGGGATTTGTAAGACGGGGTTCAGAATATCAGTTTATTCCCATATCGGGGCAGAATCTGGAGTCTGATGGTGTTAAAATCTCGCAAGAGGTGTTTGTAGTGTGCAACTTGCAAATGGTGTTTCTGTTGATTTTCTGCTTTGTTGAACTGTGTTTGACTCTGGTGTACAAAATAAGATTGTGTGCAGCCCAGAACAGAATGGTTCCAGCGAGTACAGATAAGAGATTTGCATTCAACCACAGAAATTCGGTCGATGATGTTGGGTTTGCTTTGTGTTTTCTGTGAGCTCGTACTTCGGAGTATGTTCATTCACTGTTTGATTTGATTAAATGCTCAATAATTAATTCTGCCAATGCTCTGCTGAGTAAGAGGTGATTCCTGCAGTTTGCCCAGGGATATGTCCTGGGATGAAGAAGAGATGAAGCAGGAGATGAAATCAGTAGTGGTGCTTGGGTAAAACCAACCAGTTTTGCCTCTCCGGTTTTGCGCTCACTTGAGCGGACCATGTGGCCTTTATTACCAAATCAGGAATTCTTTTTTTTTTTAGAGTTATTTCAGTTTGTTCTCTGATTTTTCTATGGAAACAGACAGTTGTTTGTACATTGGAGACATGTACACATGTCAAGTTCTTTGTTTTAGTTCACTGCTTTCAGTTGACACGGAAAACAAGACTTTCATCAAAGTTGTGGAGACACATAGGATTTTAATCTAAACCATATTAAAAGACAAAACCCTCTGTGACCAGGGGTTTTCTTAGGGTTCAGCTTTGAACTGCCCCCCGCACTCCTTTTGGGAAGGCCAGGGATTTTTCCTCACTTCATGTCTGAAGGCACTTTTCTTTTCTGGTTAACTCAATACCACCGGGTGACAGAATCCCGTGAAGAAGTGCTGTGTTGGTGTTGGGATGCTCTGAGGAATAGTCCAGGAAGGCAGGGAATTCTGGTACCCTGGGCTATGGATTCCTCACAGCATTGGGAAGGAAACATTTTGCTGTTGTTAGGTTACCGCCACATCACTCAGGTTGCATTGAGACAAATGGAAATAAAAGTACATACCGTGTGGAAAAGAGGGTTTCAATTGCTCCCCAACAAGAGACAATGAAGAAACAAAATGAATTTTTGTGCTGAATCTGGTCTTAGCAATGTTAACAAGTAAGACCTCTCTCTCCATCTGTCCAGCTGATGTGGTGTAGACTGGTTTCTGATGGGCAGTTTGCTTTTGCTCAGACTCAAACTCTTGTGTACTTGCCCTCCTGGGTGCACCTTCCAGTGTGAATCGTTTCTCTCGCTCTTTTCTCTTTCCCATGATCCGTACACTTTCTGTTTCAATAGCTGTAGCTTGCTTTATTTGCTCAGTTTAATTTTCATTTGAAGTTTCTTCTCAGAAAAAAAGTGCAGATATTCATCTGCAAACAGTTTTTAAATCTCTCTGAATGTTTTTGGCTACGCTGCAGAGGAAACCCTTTCCACATTGCCCCCACGGCAGCGCTTTTCTCCTGAGCCCTCCTGGTGTCCTTGCTCCACCCTCCCGCAGTTTTAACAAGAATTAAAACTTCATGGGAACATCCCCAGTGCACAACCACATCAAAGCTGTGGTCGAAGCCCAGTTTTCAAACGGAGCTGGCCGAGCCTGGTGTTTCAGTTCTGATGTGACATGCTCTGCAGGGGCCCTACGTGCAACGCTCGGCGAAGGCCGGACACCAGACACCGAGTTCCCAAGAGCTAATTGCTGTCTGGGCCGAGGCACCATCTCGTTTATCCATTTCTGTAACTCGTCCACATGAGTTGTTTCATCCCCTCTTTCACCAAAGCACCGCATCATTTGTCTGCTTTTAATACCAGCGGTAATTCCTCAACGTGAAGAATGTGCACTGAAGGAAAATCTGTTTACAGTTCTTTGATAGACCAGTTCCAGTTTTGTTCACGTTTGCCAGTTTTATTGACTTTATTTTTAAGGGAAAATAATTACATGGAGTCTGGTTTTAGTCGAGGACTTTTCTGGCTTATGTGAGGAACAGACAAAGACCTGTCACATCAGAAGGGTAAAATCAGGCGGGGGAAAGAAGTGTGCTTTCCCTGCAACAAATAAATCAAGAGCTTCCACCCTCCAAGAATATACAGTAATGTAACACGTGTGGGCACTAAGGATAAGCAGACACATCAACAGAGGGAAGTCTTTGACAAGTTTTAGGTGTGTCACTTGGTCATGGGATGTATCTTAGTAGACAGTCTGTCACTTTTATTCCCTAATAACTTTTTGACAAGAGACAGATAATACCACAGAGTTTATTTTAAGGTAGATTGTTTAATTTTGTGTCTGTTCTTTTTATTTTCTTTTTATTTTCTTTCTTCTTTTTCTTCTTTTCCCTCTTTCCTTCTTTCCCTCTTTCCCTCTTTCCCNGTCTCTCCATCTCTCCGTCTCTCCATCTCTCCCTCTCTCCCTTTTTTTCTACTCTCCTCTCTCCCTTTTTTTCTTCTCTCCTCTCTTCCTTTTTTTCTTCTCTCCTCTTCCTTTCTCTTCCTTTCTTTTCTTTTTTTCTGATATTTCCCCTTTTTCATAAAAAAAGCAATAGTGCCCCAGCTATTTGTTAAGTTTGGGGATATGGGGTAAGTAGCTGTTTGTACTTGGGGAGGAAGCAATGGATGCAGAGAGCAGCCCGGATGCTGTTGGAGTGTCAGTTCCTTGGATGGAGGAGATGTGTGCCCCGCTCCCATCCCTCTGCCACGTGCTGTGCCCAGGAATGTAAGAGTCCTCTCGGGACCGATGTGGGAGCATCAGGGCAGTGCAGAGAGGCTGCACCTGGGTGGAAAGGGATCTTTTTTTAAAGCTGTTGAAAGCGGGTAAATCTGGGTGATCTCTCTTTTCCAGCTTCTCGTCTTACACAGCCTGATTTGTTTTACATCTGTGGCACTATCCATAGATAATTTTTATTTAGGGAATATTTGCTCACCCAGTTCGGAGGGCACAGAAATTCCCTGTGGGAAACCGATGCATTCCTACAGGCTGGATCTCCAGGCTGTCTCCAGGCATGTCTGAGGAGGGGGCAAGGAGTCTGAGCCCAAACAGAGGGAGGATAACCTACCCCTGAAGAGTTTTCTTTCATATTCATAACTTCTGCGTTCCTAACTGGTTGGTAAAGTGTGGTTTGAGAGGCTGGTTTTGTAAAAACATGTCAAAGTCTTTCCTGAATCCATTATGACCTGCTTTGGTTGGTGTTTTGTGGTGAGGGTTTGTCAAAATTTGCATTTTCTGTATTTTAGTGGTGGTGTACAGCAATGTGAGATAAGATCAAGGAACCCTGTTAAAAAAAGAGGAAGAGACCCATCTTGCCTCACTGAATTTATCCAGTAAAATGATGAACGTGGCCAACAAGGGTTACATCTGCAGCGTTTCTGAGCCCTTTCATCAACAAAGTGCTTTGCTTTCCATTGTGTGTGGTTTCAGAAGCAGGGACCTTACAGCAATATCAGCTTTAGCTCATTAGGAGATCTTGCCCCATCCTCAGCACTCTCTTGCTTAAACACTTGATTTGTCATTTACTGAACTGAGTCTGCTATGTGCAGCCTCCACCATTCCCTGGACTTGGTAGTGCTGTTTCATTCCACCCTAATTTACTCTACAATCTTATAGCTTAAAACTTCAATCCTGTCATTCCTTCCTCTATCCATGTAAAACTTTAACCCATCAAAAACTCCAGATAAAAGTGAACAGATGGGTGTGTACCTGGGTGACTAAAACCTGCTAAATCTTTCTGAGAGCATTTATTCTTTAAGTGCTTTATTTTTTATGAGGGAATAAATCATAGCCCCTCCAGGAAAAATAAAAGTAAAGTAAAAATCATCAAGTGAAAATCAGTGTGGAGTAAGTGAAACTGATAGTTCACCAAAGTACGTGGTGTAGCTTGGAAATGCCTGTGAGAGGCTGTCACTGAGAACAGGCCAAAAATGGAACCTGGAGGAAAAATTAGAAAGGAGGTGGAATGTTATTAAAGCTATAATTATAAACATAGGGGGCACTCTGATATTGTTTCTTTTCTTTAACATTTCCATGTGAACAGGGCTTGCTGCCTGGGAGTTTGCTGCATGGGCTGCAGGAACCCTCTTTTAGGATAGAGAAGATGCATGTTGTCTCAGCACATTTATGTGTTCAAATAAAGAACTTGGACCTCAAGAGTTATGAACTGTAGGATTTCTAACATTTCTGTAACCAGTAGGCAGGTAGTTGATTGAAAGAAATACAGCCTGGAAAATATTTGACTCCCAACTGCTTCAGAAATGTGAAATCTCTGAAATCTGCTCCCGGAATCACACAGTTTGTGAACAAGGTCCATCATGCAGATTTCAAATGCTTTTTTGAAAGGGCCTTAGAAAAATATTTCCACCTCTGTTTTCTTTGGTGCCAGCTGCTGTTGCACCCTGAAAATAAAATGAGAGCTTTTTCCTTTGCCCCTTAAGGAAAGAACACGTTAAACCAATGTTTGTGTGGTGCGTGTTCAGATTTCACATGCTGTGTGTTTGGTTGGCTCCAGAAGCACTCCAAGGCCAGGGGATGGACTCCAGCAGGAACTAAATTGTGTGGGCACCAGGAAGGAGCCACCCTGCGGGTGACAGCCGCGCCCTGCGTGCTGTCACCTGGGGCGAGAGGTGCCCGGCGTGGCGGCCCAGCATGGGAGCTGGAGCAGCACTGGGCCCTCAGTGCTTATTCCATGTAATTAAACACCCCACCAGCGCCAGTGGGCAGCAGCTGTTTTGAAAATGACATGATGGACACGTGTCAGGACATTCTGGTGGCAGCAAGCCCGTGCACGCTTGCAACTGAGAGCGCCCCGTCTCCCCTTTGATGCCCCACTCCGTGCCCTCGGGTCAAATGTCCTTAAGGTTGGCCGGGTTAATGAGCAGCCCTGGTTAACTTGCTTAAATCTGAAAAGCTGTGGTTCCTGGAGCATGGATATAACTCAGGGCACACGAGCAGCCTCGTCTAAGGCTGTTCCCATGTGCTGTGCTCATCCCTGGAGCTGTCACACACTCTCTTAGCCACCCTTCAGCAAAGAAATTAAAACCACTCGGTGATGGGCGAGCCACAGGCTCTTCTTCGTCCTCCAAAGTGTTTAAATTTAATGGCCAATTTCATAAACAGTCCAATAGGTGCTGGCACATATTGTTCCTGAAGGGTAATCCTGGCAGCAAGTGCTGTCTTGTAGTTTATATAGAGAGAGTGTTCTAAAAATTTATGTCAAATTTTTTGTGGAGCTCATGGACCTCTTCCAGTCGTGCTCCCTGTGCCCCCAGATGGGGATTTCATAGGAATTTTGAACTTCAGAACACAGGAGATGAAAATAGGAAATGCAGGGGGGAAAACTCTTTTTGTTGTTAAGAGCATTTCTGAATTTTCATGTATATTTTGAAGATTATCATATGTTTTTTGATGCCCATCAAAAGCCACATCACAATACTGAGAAAATCCACTTCCTATGGCTTGGCTGCAGAGAGTGAACGTGAAGTGCATCACATGGACATTATTTCTTGTATAAATGGAGGGATTGATGGTGCTCTTGGAATGGTTCTTTCCCTCTGTGTGGTGGCATTTGTCTTCACATATTTCATTCAGCTGCAGTCTTAGAAAAACGTTAGCTGTCTTTTTAGTGTGTCTTTAGCTGTTGTTTTAGTTCCTTGTTTTGTTTTGGGTGACTTTCTGGTGAAGAGTGTTACAGGAAAATATTTTACTGCTGAACAAGAGTATAAGGAAGTATGTTTAGAAAAGCTTGAAAGTCTCCAAATTTCTGTCCTTTTGCTTGGTGTTATTCCTCATCCTGTCACTACTGGAACACTGATGTTTTTGGGACCACCTCTTCAAGCTGGTCCTACAGTTTAGTCAGTAATGATCCAGACCTACCCAGCCTGAGAAATCTTCATTAGCATCAGCAAGACAAATGGCCTGCTGAAATATCCCCAGGTCTGTGTTCTCCTCCACCAGGACTGACACGTTTTGCCCTTAGTGTTGTGCCTGCTGGTTGGAGCAGGAGCAGGCAGTGTGATCTGGGCTGTGCCCATGACTCAAATTGCACTGAGTCAACAGGCACCTTGGCCAATCCAGGCTGCAAATTGAATTATTAACAATGATTTCAGTAAAATTTGGCATTTGGGTTTAGCTTGTATGAAGTAGGAGTGGTTTTAAAGCCTTTTCAACGGAGGAGATTTAACTGAAGAGCAGGGGTTCGGTGGTTTTTTTTTCATTTTAATCCATGTTTGTGTTCTGCTCCACCGTGTGTTTATTTTAAAATCTACTTGTGCATCAACACATTCTCAATCTGAAATGCAGATCTCAGACTGACATGTTTTAAATGTTTGAACTGCATCCAGTTTTAAAGTACCACGGTTATCTAAGAAGTACATCAAAGTTTCCCTCAGTGTTCATTTCTCATTATTATCTGTTCTGGAGCACTGATTGTTTTTCGGTATAATTAGTGTATGTTCTCCTTTTGATCTCCACATCAGATGTGCTCTCATGTTTACACAGAAGAATCTCCTCCAGGTTTACTCCTCCTAAGTTGTACTGTGTAAAATCCAAACTTTTGCCCCGATTCCACAATTTTAGGTATTGGATCTGTGTAGTATCAGGCCACTCAAAAGTACTGGTTTCCTTTTCTTGGAGTATGGTCACATACGGTTTGTATTTCCATCAAATTCCTCAAAAAAAAAGCACCCACACAGGTTAATGGCAGCTCTGTTCCTCTGTGCCAGCTTTAGGCTGGACATGGCAGGACAGTTGATAATAGATCTCAAATAAAGCCTGCTGATGACAGATTGCCCCACCAAAAATTTCTTGAAACTTGAACCAGTGAATCTGGTGCGCTCCCCCTTCAGCTTTTTGTGTCTGTGCCTGTGGAGGTTTGGATCTGGTACCAGCAGCCTTAAATCTTGCATTGTTCAAACAGGCTTGTTGTTGCTTATCTTCCTGGAAAAGGATGTGCTCCCAGGACTGGAGATGAGAACCAGACAAGTGCAAAATCCTCCATCTGGGCAGGGATAATTAGCCAGTTAAATGGCAGTTCCTCAGAAAAGAGTCTAGGACTCATAAACTAAACATAAATCCACAATATCTCTGTGTGGGGAACATGCAGTAATGCTGCTCAGGGCTGGAAAAGCCTGACCCGGAGTACTTTATCCCATTTCCAGCATCTTTTCACAAGAAAAATGTGTAGCATACAGCCTAAAGCAACAAAAATGAAAAGAAATCGAGGGAAATATGTCTTGGAAGAAAGTAGAGGAAGAGAGGCATTTGGCCAACGGGGTTTGCAAAGTTCCCTTTGGGTTTCTGGGTAGAGTTGTTTTTGGGACAATATTTATCATCCCTGTCCTAGGTTGAGGTGCCTTATGTTGATGCTGATTTTTGTTTGTAACTCAGAGGGAATAGCCCATCCTGACAGGAGAGGAGAGGGAACAGTGGGAAACCCTCTGTGCACGCGTGGCCTCTGTGCCAGCTGCTCTCAGGAACTCCTGGGGTCACCATGTCCAAATCTTTGCTATTTCGGGCAACCACATCACAGAATCCCATTCATAAATTTCTCAAGTACCATTTCAAAAATAGTTTTGGTTTACTTTATTTATATATTTATTTATTTAAATTTTTTTTTTTTTTTGCCTCGCTTGCCTTGGCATGAACTTCTGCTTTGGAGCCTCATCTCTAATGACTGCCTTTGAGTGTTTTTAATGTTAATTAATCACTTGTGCACTTTATTTGTTCTTCATTGCCCTTTTGCTTCTTGACCACCCAGTGTAAGGTGGGGAAAGTGAGTAATGAGGGGGTAGATTTTTAGTTATTTTATTGTGTTCTAGAAAGACAAGTTCCTCCCTCCATCACTGCCACAACCCCCTCTGTCATTTTGCATCTGTTTAAGTTTGAGTTCCTGTGTCTGACACAGCGGGTGATGAGTGCTGCAGCCAATATCCCAGAAAAAAAGCTGCTGTTGCTTGTTCATCTTCACCGGACATACCCTAAATTGTAATTTTCCTTTTTCTGAGCTGTTTCTCACAGAGGGACAGTTGTAGTGACCCAGAATGAAAGAATCCTGAGGCACCTGCAGTGCCAGACAGAGCTGGCAGGTGACAGCTGTGGAGAAGATTAGGAGCAGCCTGTGTTTGAGCAGAACACGTTACACCGTGCTGGGAGCTCTGACGGGCTCATTGAGGATCCACAGTCATGAGAAAGATATTTTTGTGGGTGTTCCTTGAAATGGAGGAGTCATGCTGTGTTTGGGCACAGGGTGGACAGGCAGTGGGTGTGCAGTTTGACCTTAAGGTGTTGGCTTCCAGTTGGTTTGATACCATTTTTTGCAGCTCTGCTGAGAGCTCCTCTGCTACCAGTGGTGGCTGGAAGTTCTCAACAGCAAGTGTCTCCCAAAACCAAGACACTGGGACACGAGCAGAAACAGACTCGGTTTTGGCATCTACAAATAAAGGAGAGAGCAAAACTGTCAGTAAATGGTGCAACCAAAAATATCCTTACCCAAACCAGAAGAGTGTCCAGCTCAAGGGCAGATGGGCCCTGTGTCAGTGGTGGGGATATTGATATATTTCAGGAGCACAGGATCTTGGCATCCCAGCTGGAGCTGCCAGCCACTGCCCCATGAGGACTGTGACCCATGGGATGCCACTAGCGTGGCTGCTTTGGCTCCTGGGGGTGAGGCAACGAGGCTTCACTCAGAAGGGCAGAGTTCCCAAAGGCCCTTGCAGGTGGGAATTTTTATCTGCCCAAGTGCATCCGTATTTTTCAATCTGTGAATCTCCCAGCTGTGTGCTGTACCCCAGTGGCGTTGGTGGATTAATGAAAGATAAGTGGCTGTCTTCACCAAAAGATCCTTTTTTCCCCCCCTTCCTTTTTTCCCCTCAGGCACAGCAGCAGCACAGCCAGTGCCTTTAGCTGTGCTGCTCCAAAGTGTTTCCATATTTAAACAGTGCTCCAGATTGTTTATTGACGTGGGTAAGTGATACAGCATCCGAACCTCTGGGAATCGCACCATAAATTTCCGAAATAAATTGGCACAGAGGAGAGAAGCCAAACAGGATATAAGTGTTCAAATGACTCGTGATCAGCAAGAAGTGTGCCTTTCTGTCAAACCAGCAAGTCATTGTTTTACCATGGAAAGTAGCATTTCAGACACAGATTTTTCTGCAAACGGCTGACTTTTGCTGCCTGGCTTACTAAATCTTGTTTAAAAGGTCAGAGGCTGAGTCCTTTCTGAGAGCCTGATGGCTGGTTAGCAAGGGTAAAGATTAGCAGAGAAAGCACTCGATGTTTTCTAGCCCGGGGACATCCTAATGGGGGCTGTGGGAATTGTTACATGGGCTGGAGTAGCTGTGATGATGGGGTTTTTTCCCACTGGAACATCATGTTCAGGAGTGACAACCTGGGTCTGTAGGTATTTTCTCCTGTGAGAACTGGCACTCCAAAAGCTTTGGGTGGGGTCAACTCATACCTGCATTTACACTTGCTCCAGTTTTCAGTATCATTGGAGCATCCAGCCTTTCACAAAATACGATTTTGTGCTGTACCATTGTGGGATGTTAATCAAGAAGACTTGGCTTTGTGCTCTGAAGTTTCCCTGAAAGATCCTGTTGGACTGCCTGGAGCTGTGCTGTGGTGGCACTCGCCGTCCTGCCTATCTTTGGTGCCAAGGACAGGCAAAAACCAGCCTGCAGGGAGAGAAGGCATAGAGAATTCAAACTGTTGATCTGAGTTGCAAATACTTCCTGGAGGAAAACAGTTAAGAGACGAGAGTTTTCAGGAAAGAAGTATTAGTTTCACCTAAACAAAAAAAATTGTGTTAAAATCAGGCAAAGAAAACAAGTAGCTACAGAAACATCACAAGCGTGTGTTGGCTCAGGGGGATGCCGTGGTCGCAGCCCTCTGTCCATCCTTACCCTCATGGAAAGGTGCCTTGGTGCTGAATTGGGCTGCAGTCTGACAGTGTGAAAACAAAAATTCACCCCATGAGACATTTTTTTTTTCACCCTCTGCAACCATTTCAAATATTTTAAATATTGTCCGTCCCTCAAACACGAAAAATGCATTGTGCAAAATCATAATGAAAACCAGCAACTGCTACAGGTCCCAGACATCCAAAAGGCTGGTAAAGAAAATGGCCCAAGGCTGTTGCTAGCAAGTTATCTCAGTCAGATTTGAAATCACTCAGAACTGCAATACCTTTGTTTTTATTTAGCTATTTGCCCTCTCTTCCTTAAAAATACCAATATTGGCATCATTACTCCAGTCAGAGCTTTCCATTCTCTCCATCAGCAATATGTTTATTGCAGGTTTAAAAGCAACCACTTCCAGATAATTTCCAAAGAGCTCGAATATTAAAAATAACTCCCAAAACTAAAATTGTAGAGACTGTTCATGAGACAAGAAATGCAGCTGACAAAAACGTGGTTTGTAAACTGGTTTAACAAACCCACCAGCACAGAGTATGTGCTATTAAAAAGCAATCAAGTTTGCAAATAGCCATTTACAATGTATTTTGAAAAAGATTATGGAATAACAGATACTGTCCTTTAGTGTATCCAAAAAAATTACTTTTCTAAATATTTTGGTAAAACAAGGGGCTTTTTTTTCATGCAGGGTATTGTTTTTCTAAGTGTTTCAGTGCTTGAAGATAAGCAATATATTAAAGTTTAATTCTGCTTTATTCTATTGTTTAGGGGTTTTTAACACAGAATGGATAAACATTTACCAGATAAATGAACAGCACATTTTCCTTTCTCGAAAAAAGAGAAGACAGAAAGTGAAATATTATTCAGCTAACCAAAACAGAAAAAAACCCCACAATCAAAACTTGTCTTAGACTTATAAACTTAATCACACTTTAGGGGAAAATAAATTCCTTTCCTAAATTCTAGGATGAAACCTTGACCCTGTATAAATAACAAGGCTACATCCTCAATGTCTTTCTCAGGAAATATGAAAGCAAATAATGTTTTCTCTCTTTCTCTCTGCGTTGATGTCAAATGCTTGCTCTTGGCAGGAGCTGCTGTTTCCTTTCTTACCCAGAATATCTTTGGGCAGCCCATCACTGACCATGTGCCTGTGATGAATTTTGGGCTCTTTCGTGGTGGAACAGCTGCAGTTTGGGAATTTAAAGATTTGGCTATAGAAAAGAGATGCTGTTTGAAAATCTGTAATTTCTAGTTTTGCTTGTTTGGGCCATACATTTGTGGTGCTCAGAGGTGTTCCCTCAGTGGAGGAGGATTCATTTCTAGTACTAAAGAGAGAGTGTTGAGGGTTTGTTGTGGGAAGAATGATGCCCCTCTGGTGATGCTTGTGATTGTCTGGTGATGCTCTCTTTGGGGATGATTTCTCAAAGAACAATGAACAGAAAGATGGCAAAATGGGAGAATCCTACCTCACACTTTTTGAATTAAAATACTGGACTAGAGTTGCCCTTTATTATTTCTGTTTTCATTAGTGTTTTACATGATCATCATAATTACAAAAAGTCTCTGGTTTTTTTTTTTCTTTTTGTAGAACATCTCTTTGAGTTTGCCAAGATATCCTTCTGTATACACAGGCTGAGCACAACGATCTTTCAAAATAGATCTGTCTTAGGTTCTTGTGATATGAACTGCTTGGGTTTATTTGTTTTTGGGGAGAGCAGTGTTAAACACCTACATCCTGATGCAGAAATCTGCCTCTCTAAAGTCCACGCCTTTGGGATGGATTCTGAGCTCCTTTTGTGAAAGTGCTGCTGCAGAACAAACAGGAACAGGAATGAAACTTAGATATTTGGACAGAGATTTTGGCCCAGCTGCCTTTGAGCACCTGCAGCAACCACAGAGCCCTCCACACTCTGCTTCTTTCCATTGTACAGGTGACAGCAGTTTCATGGCAATTTCCTCTCCTTTGTTTTTGGGCAGGAAATGTGGATTGACCAGTGTACCTTTGGATAATCCAGGTTTATTAGTAAGCCTATCCCCTGCTACAAAGCCTACAGGGCAGCTGTTTACACTTAGACTGGATCTTGACTGCTCCTTTGACATGAAAATGTATTAGATAATAAATACTGTCAAAAGCTCCTTAAGGAGGAGATTTGGTGAGCCTGGGCTCAGCCCTGCTGTCGTTCTCAGCTTCCCTGCCGAGGGCCAAACTGCAAAGAATGTCTATCCTCAACCATTCCAAGTGTGCCTTTCATCTGGGGGCTCTCAAGAAGCCTTACCAAGGCACTGGCCCAATCCTTCCTCTTGCTGGCCCTGAAGGGAAGCTGTCTTTGCTGATGGATCAGTTTTCTGCTCCAAGGATTCCGCCATTCAGGATGGGACCTCTGGGAATCCTAAGCAGAAGCACCTTGTTTTCCTGCAGCATGCGTTTCTGCATCCCCTGGCACAGGGAGAGCTGGCTGGCTGGGACATGGCACCCTCCCAGATCTCAGCTCTTTCTAAAAAACAAGGAGCAGAGTGCCTGGTTGCATCAACACTTCTTAGGGCTTCTGCCTCTGGTGTGCCTCGGCGTGGTTCCTTAGGACTGGGGAACGCAGGGAATGGCATTCCCATGGATAGACAGGAGTTAATAGAGCTTTTTCCAGTCACTGATTTGCATTCCCTTGCTCAGGGAGAGAGATTCTTCCAACTGCTGGTGGAACTTGCCCCTTTATTGCCAAAAATCGGTGTTGTTCCAAGTTAAAACTGCAGGGCTATGAAGAGAACTCAGGAGAGCCAAGGTCTTACTCAGGGCAGGATTTGGTTGGATGTCCTCAAGGAGCACAGAGCTGGGACCTTGGCTGCATATCTCCCACCTCCATCTCCCCCCCCACATCAGCTCCACCTGCCTGGGCACACCCAAAAAACATATATAAATAAGGTGGAGCTCTGCCCTGCAAAACCCAGCCCCAGTGACTGCCTCTGTCAGCTCAAATGTACAAAGGCAACTCCTGAATGTGGTGTTGTGGCCCAAACCCTCTTTATCAGGTGAGCAAAGCCTTCTAAGACATCCATGACTGGGTTTTTGCAGCCCAAATGCCCTCGTGGCTTTGCATGGAAATGTAAACACGAGTGCAAATGTCTCAAGATCAGGACTTTAAACGGGAAACCTCAGGCATAAACAGCAGCTCTGCCAGCCAGTGTGCCATGGCCTCAGCCCCAGGTTGCTCCATGACTGAGGTTTTACAACAGAACTGGTAAATCTTGGACACTCATTTCCACATGTTTGGTGTAAAGAGTCTTTTGTTACAGCCTGGTGAAGGAAAACGTATGTCATATTTTAAATGTATCTAGATATCTTTTATATCTAGACTCTGGTGAGAGTTTAGGTATCCACTGTCCCAATAAACACCAAATCTCTCACCATAATCTCTTTTTCAGTCTTACTGCTCCCATTGATAAAAACTTCCTTCCCTTGGAACACACGAACAAAAATAACAAGCATCATAACCCTGCAAAACATAATTAACAGGATTCACGAAGCGTGGATTCAGTGGCTCTCCCAAATCTAGTTTTGTTTTCACCATAGCCTTGAGCAGAGTTTTAGTGCTGATTTTTGTGCAACAGCAGCAAATAATATTTTTCTGGTGTCTGGCAGAAGAAGAGGGCTTAACTTAGGTGTATTAGAAATATGTCTGAAAACAGATTTACTTAATAGACCATTAAATAGTTATTGGTAGTTGTGGGGAAAAACAACTGTCTTTGGTTGGGGGGTGGTTTCTGTGCTGTTATGAAGTTTCAGATGGGGTCTAAATAAACAGACAGTAATGTTATGGTAGAATTTGAGTTTTCTGATCCTTAAGCTAAAATTTTGAAATGTTCACTTTACTATCATTATAGGTTTTAGGTGGTTTTTCTCTTTATTTTTACATCTCACAAGACTTGTGTCAGATCAGACATGTTCAAGCCCAGGGCTGCATCCTGCAAACAGGGTAAATGAATCTTTAAAAACAAAAATAGATGGGCAGAAATAAAAAATGATGTCATAGCTGTGTGTCCTTCTAACCTGCTTTGAGTATGTTGCTGATAATAATAGATCAATAACTTTAAAGCTGTAGACAGCCTTCCAGGAAAGCTGCAGCCCCACTCCAGAGCCCCACCATTCTCAGTAGTGAGGAACAGAGCTAAACCAGCTGATCATCCAAATAATCCTGCCAGGAGCTGGAGTTTTTCCACCCGTGTGACTCCCAAACACCGGACACGAAGTGTCTGAATGGGCTCAGCCCTTCAGTGTGAGTTGTCAGCATCAGGCACATCAAGGTCATCCTGCTTTGGAAGTGTTTCTCATCTGCAAAGGAAACTGCCCATGGAATCCAAGATTTATTTCACTGTTTGAGCTTTTTTTTTTTTTTTTTTAATGGATTGGGTCATAACATCATGTTTGATTCATTAAGGCAATAACCAGCACAGACCTAGGCTACAAGTTTTAAAATAAATGGAAAAGCAAGGGAGATGGGCGAGTTCCAAAGAGTCCTGCTTAGTGTGGTGCTGGAGAAGATGAGAGAGGCAGGGAGGCACCTTTCTGCAGATGGATGGGCAGGAGGTATCAACATCCCTGAAACCCTGAAAGGATGGACAGGAGATATCAACATCCCCAGAGGTGTTAAATTTGCCCCAGGGGAGGTGGGCTGCCTTTTCCAGCAGCCTTTTCCTGCCAGGCCAGTCGGTGGTACGACTGAAACCCGCTGCCTCTCCAGAAGCAGCGCAGCTCGAGGCAACATCTGGCTGCTCACAGCTGGAGAGGGGAGGGAATATTTACATCAAATTGTCCCAGATGTGGAGCTAATCAGCGCCCGATGTTGGGATTTTGAGCAGAACAAAAGTTCAGGACGTGTGCGGGTGTTCCTTGGAGAGCACCGCGGCTCCTGCCCGGGCTGTTGGTCCGGGGCCAGTGCCTCGTAAACAGGTGTCAGCATCCCAAAAAAAGAACTACCCTCCTTGCCAGCAGCGGGTATCCTCGCCGGCATTCCAGCATCTTCGCTGGCATTCCCGGGCACGGCTCCTCGGGCCAGCAGGAATGACCCGCCGGTCGGGAATGAGACCTGCTGCTGCCGCTGGGGTGGCACTCTGAGCCTGCCCGGCGCTTGCCCAGCCTTGTTTTTCCAGGGGTTTTGGCCTTCAAATCTGACAGCCTTGAAGAATTTCGGGAGGTGGGGGAAGGAAAAGGGGAAGCGGTAGGTGAGTCACTTGTGAGAATGATCTTTTTCTCTTCTTAGGATCAACCTCTAACTTGGAATTCGGGAGATACAGGAGGTAGAGGACTGGGTGAGAACATGCTGACGGAGGATCCTGCTGCTAGGGGGCAATATGTAGCAAGCAAAACCCCACTAAAGGCATTTTATCTCTGTATCTTAGCAAACTTTTTCTTCGGGAAAAGAACCTAAATCCAAGAGGTATCCAATGTATTGCATACACTAACGGTTTTTTCTGCAGAAAGAGCATATTATAAACAAATATTCGACCTTTACTTATAGGTTGTGTGTGTTTCTTTTAGCATTTATGCATGTGCGTTTGTGTGCACATGACTTTCTTAATATGCTTCCTTGTTACCTGCGTGATTCTTAATTTTTCATTCTGAAATCTATAATAGTTTATATCAAGCAAAAAGATAAGGATGTGGACATTTAAAAGCCTCAAATCACATGGTCTTGTAACTCTCCTGGTGCTTCCCTTTTGGGAACAGCTGGGACAGCTAACTCAGAGGTCTTTGTGACTTTTTTTTCTTCTACCACTTTCTTAAACATACTCCCTAAAAAAAAACAAAACAAGAGGAAACAAGGAAAAAAAGAAAAAGGAAACAAGGAAAAAAAGAAAAAGAAAACAAGGCAAGGCAGTTTCAGTGACATTATTGGTTTCAGGCTGAGCAGGGAAATAGCTGTTCATTTGTTTAGATGCACTCATGCTGACTTGATGATGCTCGTTTTAGAACTAGTGCAGGGTGTTTCTTTAAGAGTTGCATTGTGTGAATGCAATCTTTAAATTCATTTTAATGACAAAAATACTTTTTGCCGGGGAGTATTCAGTGGCTATGCATGATTATGACTATAATGTTAATGGCTGATTGAGTCATGGAGAAAATACATTGGTTTCGACAGCAAGTTTTTGGTTCTGGTTCACCTGGTCGTCAACATTCAGTGAGGAAGCATTGTCTGAGTGAGGAAAGGTTACAGCACAGTGTGCCAAATTTCAGTGGCGGAGAAGTTATCATTAATTAAGTGGTGTTAATTTTTGCAAGATGAGGTTGGGAATTTTAACAGCTGTGACTGAAATTTGAACAGAGAAGGAAGTGGTTTTGAGTTTGAGGGAATTTTTTATTAGTTCAGTCTTGTTTCCCATATTGTCCAGAGTGACAGACTCGAGCATGGGTTTGACTCTGTGTTCCAGGAATATTAGGGACTTCTGCTGACTCAGAATCCATGGGTTTTTGGGATTGGTTTTATGGCTGTGTTGAAATACATTGAGTGCTTCTTCAAGTCTTTGTTGTAGTGTTTTCTGCTTAATAATTAGACGAGAGTGGGTTAGTCAGCATTAGAAAGCAGCAAAGCCAGCAGTTTTCACAATGCTCTCCTCTCTCAGCTCCCAACAAAGAGATTTGGATGTCAGTCTAGCTGAATTAGGACATCAATGTTCTTTGCACTCCTCACCTTACCTCTACTATCTTGCCATAAATAATTCTGAACACGAATTTATTTTGAGAGTAAATTATTGTCCTTGTTTAATATGATTAACGTTAAATATTCATGATTTTAAGTCTTCGAAATGCTGTACTCCATGTTAAAAAAAAAGAGATTTTGTGTTCTGCAACAGAAGGCTTTGACCTCTGCCAAATCAGCACAAGTGAACTGGTTGTAATCCCTGGGTGTTTGTAATTGCCAAAGTGGTTTGGATGGCTTTACTTAGCATTAAATCCTGACATCATCCTTAAGAGCAGAAATCAAACTTGCTGTAATTAAGATTATATCAAGAAAACTCTCACAATTCACATATTTTCCAGTAGTCATAATAAACCAAAATTCTATGATTCATTGCCTACCTGAAGCACTTGTTCTTTCCAATATTGCCAGGCTACTGATGTGTAAACAGAAATGTAAATATCTGCTTGTGTCGGGGGGATTGTTTGGGCTTGCACAATGGTGCTGAATCATCTGAGCAGGTCTCCTTGCTCCGTGCTGGGACTTAACAAACACTGCTTGGAAGTGCAGCTCCAGAGCACAGGGAGGTCGTTTGGGCTCAATGAAGCTTGTGATTTTCTCCTGTGAGCCTATTCTGTCCCAGTGGTGATTCCTAAACTAGCACTTTTCAGTTCACAGGTCCAGTATTCAGATTCACAGTCAGTAAAAGGTGCTTCTCTTCTAATACCCTCTGCAAAATGCTGAATTAACCGGGTTTTGCTTAGCACACGTGTGAAAAGGAGGGAAAAAAAGAGAGGACTTTTACAGCACTTAATCTACTGTTTCTACAAAATTGTTTCTGGCATCCTTCCAAACAAAAATGCAGGTTGTTACGCTTATGAAGTTCCAAAAGTTGTATTATTTTATGAGTATTGTGCAGCCACAGCATAAAGGCTTGGGTACACGGGATCCTGCAGCTGACCACACTTGTTTCAATTCCCATTGTTCGGGGAGCCTGCCCGTACGTGCCTCTGTGCGTTGGGAAAAAGAGAACATACATATGCAGGGAATTGTTACAAACATTCCAGCTGCTCCCACGAGCCAGCAGATTTTTGGCTGCATCTCTGTATTACCCCCCAAAAAAGCTCCTTGAACTGTTACAAATTGCTGTTCAGGTGGCTGAGTTTGGTGATGCTGCCCCGAGATCTCACGAGTGGTGTCTGTTCTGGGAGAACCGCTGGAGAGTGTTAAGAGCCAAGAACAGCAGCCCAGATCGGCAAAGGCATGGGTGTTACACGCTGTGCACATGAATATGTAGAGGGTGATTGCTGCCCAGGTTTTATGGCAAGGTGATGATGTTAATGAGCACTGGAGTTCCTATGAAAGCAGCTTGGAGCAGCAGATTGCCCAGAACTGAAATGAACATCCACAAACTCGTGGTGTCGGCAAGCTCCAGAGAAGCACAACTGCAAATTCCACAGAAGCACGGCTTTCACAACAATAATGTTTATCTTTCTCTGATAAGCTCAGGACATGTGCCAAGGCTTTGGTTGCCTCTTCCTCCTCCACCTGCTGCAGGCTGTTGTCCGTGCTGGCTCCTGCCTTGTCCCCACGAAGAGCCTGATCAGAAGTGCCGTGATTATTGCAGTGCCCTCCCAACCTTCAAGTCAGGTTGCTTGGGGCCAGGTGTGGTCAAGCTCTGACCTTCTCCAGGGATGGATGGAGATTTGTAGCTTCACTGGTTCCTTCTCCATCGTGTGATCATTCTTGTTGCTAGAGAATTGAGGGTTTCTTTTTATGTTTGGTCATAATTTTCCTTGTTGCAACTTGTGTCTGTAGCCTCCCACCCTTTTCTCATGCACCTGTGAGAAGAATCTGGCACTGCTGTGTCTCTACCTACTCAGCTGGGAGTTGAAGGCAGGAATGGGCCCCCCATCATTTGCCTCCCCTTCTTTGGGCTGCAT
The DNA here is from genome assembly GCA_013397755.1 of Cnemophilus loriae. Classification (NCBI taxonomy): domain Eukaryota; kingdom Metazoa; phylum Chordata; class Aves; order Passeriformes; family Corvidae; genus Cnemophilus; species Cnemophilus loriae. Next base: position 125,184 of record VZTF01004017.1, read on the forward strand.
AAGTGGGAGACTTTTTTGAGTTTCCATTTTTCCAGCCTGTCAAGACCTCCTGAAGCGGCAGCCTTGCCCTCCAGCTTATCAATCCTGCTCCTCAGTTTTACATCATCTGCAAATTTGCTGGGGAGTGGGATTTTCCTTGTCTCTTCCCTTGACATTATCCCTGAAGTTCAAGCAGACCCAGACAGGGAATTTGGCTGCATATTTTTGTTATTTGGGAAAGCTAATTTAGTATCCATAAATGCTACAATTTTTGCTTTATCTTCACTCTTTAGATGAGCAAGCCCCGCTCCTGTGTGGTTTAGAAAAAAAAGGGTACAATGCTGCAGTATTTTATTTCAATGTCAAAATTAATAAAATCTTGGAACATTTTGCCTTCTATTGCTTGCATAAGTGCCCATATGCAAACAACAGTTTGCATTCCATCACTTATCTGGTTGCTCAGTTTGTTGTGAAATTTTGATATTAAATCCTTTAGCCTATTTATATACTTCAACAGTAAGTAGAAACAGTTCTGATGTCTTCATCAGAAGCAGGTTGAGAGGGAGAAACCCTCAGATCTTCAAGACTACTTAAATAAAAATGGTTCAGTAAATCAGATGCAGGATGTAGGTACTTGAGGGGAAACCCTTGACTTAGTTCTTCAGCATGAACAAGTTAAAGGAGAAAATGCCTCTTGAAAAGGGGAAGGCACCATGGCACCTATCCTCACCAGCAGTTTTCCTCTTCCCCCCCCTACTTTTTTCCTCCTCTTGCCAAGAAATATAATCATTCCATGAGCCCACAGAGTAAAAACATCGTGAGACACCAGTGCAGGATAAAAGTTAACTGAGCACTCTTCCTCTGGAGGAGGAGGAGGAGGAGGAGGAGACCCACGTAGGGCTGAAGAGGGCTGAGGAAAGCTGAGAAGGGAGGCAGGGAGAAGGGGTGGGAGCCCTGCCCAAGGGCTCATTGGCAGGAGAGGGCAGGAACAAGATACGTTTCAGCTTTTGGCTGGCTCTGGGAGGAGCAAGTGTTGGGATTAAAGTGTCTTGATAAAACTGTTCCCTTTCTTCTCAGACGCAGACAGCGAGTTTCATGGGGTGGATTTTCTGCCAGAAGATCTCAGCGAGGCTCCGGTGGAGACAGGAATGAGGGTGAACAAGAAATACTCCTGTCTGCCCGCTGAGGAGAAGGGCATCCACATCATCAACATCCGAGCGATCGAGGACATCGGGTATGACCAGCACGAGAGCACAGTGAGTACTCACGGCCTGCTGGCTCAGAACAGGCACGTTGCACTTCATCCCTCAGCTTATTTCTCATCCTTTCCACTCCCAAGATGCTCTAAAATCCTCTCCCTCCGTTTTTCCAAGGTTCTGGGAAGGATTGCCACCAGGCACAGTCCATGCTGATGTGCTGGGGGTTGTTCTTGGATGTGTGAGAAAGGGAAGCTGGTTTAACCTGTAGCATAAAAAGGGGCTGACTCCTCCCAGAGTAAGGAATCTGGCAACAAGGCCATGCCAACCTTTACACCTTCTTGCCAGTACACAGAAAAACAGAAGAGAATATCTAAAATTTCATGCAAAAGCCATTGTTAATATAGGTAACATTAAACTGACCTTCTTCAGCACACAATAGAGATTAGATTTCCTGTGTCATTAATTGCTCCTCAGTTAAATTCTTAAACACAGATTTTAAAGGAAGTTAGTAATACGAATACTCAGCATGATAATGACGTGGTTATGTAATTAAAACATAAAAAGAAGTTTATTAAGGTGGAGTGGGCTATACAACAGATTCGCCGGGGAAAGAGGTACCAGAAAAAGCAACATGTGATTTATTGTGCTTGTGCTTAAAATTAGGATGGAGCATGAAGGAATGATTCTGTCAGGGTGTTAAAATCCTCCTGCTGTGGTGAAACTGAAATGTCTTTCCTCTGTCTCATTCACAGCTGAAGGGACATGAGCCTTTACATGGTCTAAGTCAATGCAACGCCATTTAAGCACAGCAGCGCTGCAAGAGAACATGTGGCCCATGAGTACCTTTCAGCATTTATACCCCATCCTTAAAATAATCTGACCATTAACTTCTCTAAAACAGAACCAAGTTTTTTGGCTGCTTCCTGTTTGCAGTGGGATATAGCTATTCTTACATATTAATGAATTTATTGAGGCTTTAGTAGCCACAGTGGTGGTTCAGCCCGGTTTTTCAGAAACTGCTGTTTAATTAATTAGTAAGATCAACACATCTTAAAAAAAAAATGAAACACAATCCAGTTAGTTGCCATTTGTTAATATTTTGTTTCTGTAGAAATTTGCATAAGTGCACAAAGCAAGACTGCCACAAGCAGACTGTCAGCTTGCTTTAAAAAAGATGTTCTGAATTCACAGGTACATGCCATTAATCATAAAGCAATTGGAAATTAATAGTTATTAATGGTCTTTTATATCAAAGTTATGCTTAAGAACTAAATGAGAATATCTAGGTAGGGCACAAACATGAACAGCTTGTGCCCTGAAGAGTTTGGCATGGCTAAATAACCTTCCCTCTTTTTGTGGAACAGAGAATAGAGGCAAGAGGACCAAGGTTGAACTCCATGGTGGCACCCAATGCTGGATTATTTTATTATATGTTTATTAACTTGGTATAAAGTGTGTAGGTTAAATGGGAAAGAGGGATGAAATCCTAAAGGAGAGAGAAGCAGATAGCAAAGGCTATCTAAAATAACTTACATTTACAGTTTTATGTATGAAATAAGCAGGTGTGCACATCCCAAATAGATTTTAGCATTTTGCAACTGATGGCCGATTGCTCTCTTTTGGAGCCCAAGACCTTTTCCCTCCATGGAGGATGGACATTCTTCTACAAACTTAAAAGCCAGAGAAGTTCCCTGGTCACTGAAAAGCCACTCCTGTGACGAGTATTTTTTGTAAAAACAAATGCCAGATACTAGTGAATTTTCTTTCTTTTTTTTTTTCTTTTTTTTGAATAGTATGTGGAGCTCCAAGGGTAGAATTGCTAATTATGCATGAGAAGTGTTACAAAGTAGACATTAATTAATTGTTTGTACCTTTTTTTTTTGATTGTTTGTTTCTACAGTTGCCCTGCACAGTTTTCAGATAAATGCTTGGAAATGAAATTGTGTTTTGAGTCTTATCTTTCATGTATCTTGCAACACTTACCCAGCATTAACTCAGGCTGGGAATAAAGCCATTGCCACCATCAGATTGCATAGTGACATAGGTTTTATAAGTGGGAAAAAGCAGCGGTGAACTCAATAAGCAGTGACCCCACTTCCCTGGCTACTTTCCATCCGCGTTTTTGGCCGTGCCGCAGGACCAGCTGGCTCCCTTCAGTCTGTATCTAAGATGATCTCTTTCTCAGATGATACAGACTTGCAATGATAGATAAGAGAAGTGAGAAATGTTTCCACACGATATTAACCTATTTGTCAGAATCGCAGCATTGCAGATGTCATGGGTGGAAAAGGACAGACAATCTTAGTGGTGATTAACCCCCGAAGGAGAAAACCAAACCCAGCAAGTGGCTGACTTATGAACCAGTGTGCTGGTGATTAGATTAAATCCCAGTCATGTAATCTATTTATTTCTGGCCAGTAAAATCCCAGCTGGCTATCAGTAAAATTAAAGGTGTTAACTTGCAAAAATTTTCAGAGTAAGAAGCATGAGGGGACTCCTCCCATCTGCTGGCTGTCTGGAGAGAGGGCATCGTGTGCTCCAGGCAAAAGGAGCTTTGATAGGAGAGGATAGTCTGCCTGGTGCTTGTGTTGGGGTGTGCATTCATTATTCTTCTCTCTCCTTCTCTCCACATCCCCATTCCCTGCTTCCAGTTATTAAATTCCCTATCCAAAAATCCGGACGCTGACTGCAAATACGGGCTCTACTTCAGAGATGGCAAGAGGAAGGTGGACTACATCCTGGTTTACCACTACAAGAAGTCCTCAGCCGGCAAGACTCTGGCCAGGAGAGCTCAGCAGAACGACGCCAGTGTCCGAAGCTCCAAGCAGGACCAGCCGCTTCCCGGGAAAGGGGTGCAGCTGGAGATGGGGGAGAGTGAGCCTCACATGGATTACCACGAAGACGACAAGAGGTTCCGCAGGGAGGAGTATGAAGGGAACCTCGTGGAGGCTGGGCTGGAGCTGGAACGCGATGAAGACGTAAGGATCCACTTGAAAGGGTTAAAGATAGGGAGGGTAACTGGTGGCCAGGTGCTGGGGATTGCTGAGCCGTCCCTGGGAACCTGGCTCTGATCAAGGTTGCACAAGCTCTGCTCTTGCGGGATTTGATTGCAGTTCTGGCAGTCAGTGCCATCCTCACCCACTGATTTAGTTTGCTGCACAGGAGTGTGCTGTGGTGTTGTAAATGCCCCAGTGAGGTGAAGTTCCTGACTTTTCTTGGCCAGGGTTTGTGGCACATCCACCATTGCAACACGGCTGGTGTTGTGCTATCTGGAAGTCAGGCTTAAATCGCTCTGAACACTAATCCCAGTTTGGTGGGTTTACAGTTTGCAGCGATTTGGGTCCTCTGGCCATTCCAGTTCTGAGAAAAAACAAAAATCTGATACAGGCAGTGCCATCTTTGTTCCTCTGTATAGGCTTGAGGAGAATTAAATTTGTTCAGGAGGCTGTGGTCCACGCTCCTGCTGGAGCACATGGGTCTGTGTTACACTTTGCTCTTTCCATTCTTAGACATGGACAGTACAGCTTGTAACCTCTTCCACCTGCACCCTGAAAACAGGATATTCTATTAAAAGCCCATTAGACTGTGTAAAAAATGATGTATGTGAAGTGCTGCCAGTGTGTGATTAGTAGAAATAGACACAGCAGTATTAATTTCAAAGAAAGCTGCTACAATTATCTGACCCAACCAGTGTGCCTCAGACTCCTGAGAGAGAGGGTAAACATTTAAGCTGGTTTTATTTACAGGATCTGAAAGCTGAGGTAAACGTTTCGACCTGGGAACAGACTGCTAAAAAATAAATCTGTCACCTATTACTCACAAATTACAGACATTTATATCTTTTATATATTATGTATATGTAATATATATGCTTAACGTGGTACAATGCAAGAAAACCCCAAAACCTTTTCCCTCTCTGTCTCCCAGTGAAAATCAGACTTGCTTTCTGTCCAGCTTGCAGGTTCCTCTAGCAAACTGGGAGTTGGCCTGTGCCAAGTCATAGATATTTAAATTCTTTGCCAGATGAGAGATTCTACCTATGACATGTAATATGATTTCAAATGATGCAGGAGGGCTCAGGGGTCAAGCCAGGACACTGTAAAAGAGAGGGAACCCTGTCCTTTCGCTGCAAGACACCAAACCACATGAGGAAAGTCTAGAGATGAAAGCAAGACTTGGGGATTTACATCGGCTTCCACAGCCAGCACATCCATGTAGGTGGAAAAATCTGCAATCACTTGGGCCTGAAAAGCCACAAAGCTGCATTGGAGACCTCACTGATTCCAAAAGAGCAAAGGTTTCTTAAACAGATGATGTTTAATAAATCACTTAAACTCTCTTCAGTGAAATGGCTGGATAGTCACACACAAAGAGCTGCGGTCAGCAGCTCGATGTCCACAAATAATTGATTAAAACAAGGCCAGGGTGGACAGGGCTTGGGGCAGCCTGGCCTGTCCATAGCAGGAGTGTTGGAACTGGATGATCCCTAAGCTCCCTTCCAACCCAAACCATTCCATGGTCCTCTGGGTAACCAGTTTCTAGAAAGCCAGTGAGAGTATAGCTGTGTGAAAGCTAGTTATATTAATAACTGAGTTGGTGCAGCAGTAAGACTGGAAAGATTCATTAAAGTTCATTTCTCTTCTGTTTGCTGAATGCCTCCTAACAGGATATCGTTTGTCCAGTGCCTCTGGGATGGCTGCTCCAGGGGGAGCAAACATGGGTGTATGTGGGAGTGCCAGGAGCAAACATCCATGTCTGGCCTTCTAGAACACAGCTCAAACAGGCAAACAACTAATATTGCCATTAACTTCTATCTTCCTTTTCCTTTGTTCTGTGGAGTTCTTCCTACCAGTTTTCCTAATTATAATGCTTTAATGGAGATATTCACACTTGATTCTGAGGCTGCTCCTCTGAGGAATGAGCAGCAGGGACTCTCTCAGCCCCAGCAATTACAACACGCTCACCAAATCACACCGTTTTGGCTGGGTGCCTCTGCTTCAAATTTAACTGGCTCAGCCTGTATTTGTGTCCACAGTCATTAGCTTTTATTTCCCAAACAGTTTTTATCTGTTTAACCTTGTGGTAATTGCTCTGGGAGACAATAGCATTTTTTGAGTCACGTTCTATAGCAGCTCAGCACAGTGAGGTGTTCAGTGATTGTCCTGTTGTTAGAAACCAACTCGCTCAAACAAATGAGGTTTATCATGTTGGCCCTAATGGACTGTTTGTTCCTTAAATACATATGAATCACAAGGAGTAATGTATTTCATTTCCTCTCATCAGTAACATTTTCCCCTGGTTTTTTGTCTTTTTTTTTTAAGACTAAAATCCATGGGATTGGATTTGTAAAAATACATGCACCGTGGAATGTATTGTGTCGGGAGGCAGAATTCCTTAAGCTCAAGATGCCCACAAAAAAGGTGAGTCCTGGTTTTCTTGTTTTCCTCATGAAGGCACAGTTTAAACATACGTTCCTCTCAGAGCACCTTACAAATGCAGACTTCTCTTTCCACAAGCATTTTAAACACAATTAACTGATGTGCACCAGAAAAGAAAGTCACAAACATACTTGCTTGAGGCAGCAGAGAGAAAAGGTGGAAAGAAGAGTGGAAATCAAGAATTTCTGGCTGCTACCACTGTCTGTACATGATGAGAGTGATTTCATCCTCAGTATGTTTTAAAAGAAGAGCTTGCAATTGATGGTGAAATTTCTGTGTGCGTTTTGGACATTTTTTTCTCACCTGAAGACTGCTAAAAATGAACACAAGGATAAGAATTTGTCTCGCTGGGTTTAGTGACTATTCATATACACTGTCAGTCACGCTTGCAGGAGCTGGGGCCACTCTACCACAAAATAAATTACCTTTCAGCATATTTGAAAGATCATTAAAGGAATGACAGTGTATTTTCATCAATTCTAAATCACCCGTGATAGATAGATAGATAGCTACCTGCTCAGTGAGCACAGCTCAGAGATGGATTAATATTTAAACACAGACTAAGTGCAGGTCCCAGACTGCACAGGAAAGTCCATAATGGAGCAAGAGACAGTCTCCAAGCCCAGCATCATTTATTAAAACACTAAAACCACATTTTGGTTTGGATTTCATATTAATCCCCATTATTGCCTCACTTACCAGGGATTTTAATCAGAAGCACAATTAGATATAAAAGTCTGTTGTGATCCTGTGGTTCTCTAACCCTTGGTTTGACTTTCCCATCCCTATATTTCTGGATGAATTCAAGAACGGGAACCACACCCCTCGATAGTTTATTGTGATATATTTATCTAGTTGCTGGTTTATTCCTTGCAGTTCACTCTGACCTACAGATAACCAAAAAGCAGTAAAGTTTTACTGGGTTTTTTTTTTTCTCTTTGCCCCTCAGATGTATCAGATCAACCAGACCCACGGTCTCCTGAAAAAGATTAACTCTGTAATTCAAAAAATAACGGAGCCCATCCAGCCAAAAGTAGCAGAACACAAATCTCAGACGGTGAAGCGCCTCTCCTACCCCTTCTCCAGAGAGAAGCAGCACTTGTAAGTGAAAGCCTTCCCTAAATGTCCATGTCCACAGGTTCCAGCCTCTCTGACAGCAGCTCAGGCACCAGAGGGTGAAAGGGAACACAAACACCAACGCTTCGGTGGGCATTGCTGCAAAGAATACTTCCATTTTGCAGTAAATTTACTTCTTGGGGGATTTTTCTGGCTCGTTGTTGAGGAATGAGTCTTTGCAGAGAAATCTCTGTGTGTTTTAGCTGCTGTTGTGGCACATAAAGCACATCTGTATAACCATACACTTCACCTGTTAGGCTGCCAAAAGGGGATTTATAATGTGGTTTATAATAGTATCTTCTCCACATTAAGTAAAATGCTCAGTAAAACTTGTAGCCAGAGATGTGGGTTGATAAATTTCAGAATAATTTAATTTCTCTGGTGTGGGCAGCTGACACAGGTAGTGCCAACCAGGCCTTGCCTTTGAAGTGCTGTCAAGTCAGAGGTGGCTTTGCCATTGATCCCAGATCAGCAAGAACAGCTGTAAACGTGGGTGCAGGGAAAAAATCCTGAGGCAGAGCCCAGCCAAAGCTTCTCCTTCCCTGGATTGCTCTGCTGCTGCTCTTCCCTGGCCAGCATCCCAGAGGAGTCACTTTGAAGGCCGTGTTTATGGATGTGCCAGCTGGAACAAACAACAGGGCTAGGGCAGCAGCTCTTCCCTGCTCGTACAGGGTTTTATTGGTTCATCCAGAGATGCAGAGCACTGATGGGGCTGGGCCAGTCAATGTATGTGACATCTTGGCCTGTCCTTGGGCTTGCAGGAAATGGATTTGTGTGTTTACTGAGTGTAGGGTGTTCCTGGAGGCTCCAGAAGATGCTCCTGAGTGTAGACATGGATGGGCCTCACACTGTTTGCTGTTGGCTTTTCCAGTGACACCACCTGTGTCCCTGCTGAATGAGGGAGGAAACAGCGGCCTCACGGAAAATTAAAGATTATGAGGGGAAATTCAGGGACAGCAGCGGTCAGGGATTCAACTTAAATGAGCATCAACACTCTATTTTGTGCTGAAAAACCTATAAAGATATAAAACCAGTGAAATGTATAAGCAGCCTCTTTAAACTGTGGGAGTTGGGTTGGACTTGCTTTTTAACAGGGTTTCTACAAGCTGTTCTTTAATGTGAGCTCTGAGAGATCCCCAGGAGAAATTAAAATATTGAACGGGTCAACAAGAACAGGAAATTACTGACTTTTTTTTTTTTTTAATCTAACGGGCTTCCTTCTAATCTTTTAACAGATTTGATTTGTCTGACAAAGATTCCTTCTTCGACAGTAAAACGAGAAGCACTATAGTAAGTACTGCCTATAAATAATTTATGGTGCATATTGCCTCAGTCGTGGTGTTAACAGCTTTAGTACAATGCCTGTTCAAGTTTATCTTTCTTAACCAAATGCCAAGGATCTCCTGTGCCATCAGGTACTGAAATTATAAATAAAGCACTTCCAGATTTAGCGCTGAGTAGTGTTTGATGCTAACAGGTTGCTGCCTTTTGGAAAATCATTTGCATCTTTCTAGTTCACAGTTAGTTTTCTTAGTAGAGATATCACCAGCTGGGAATATTTAGATTTTACCACTGGTTCTGCCCAGCAGCTCCCTGCATCCAAGACTTGTTTAACTTTTTGTAACTAGACATTGTTCTTTTTGCAAACTGCTGCGAAATATCCCGAGACAAATTCCAACGAAACACCTGGGTATTTACAGGGAATATTTCTTATAGTTTTTGGGGGAAATTCTCTGTAATGTTATAAAAAGCGTTGAGGTTGATGGCTTTTATCTGACTTACAGAACATAAAATAGAGTTGGGGAAGAAGATGTAGCCTCATTTATAGCCACTGAAGGAGGAATTGAAAGGCCAGCTCTTATGACATCCAGGGCAGCTGGAAGGGGCCGTGCCAAGCAGCCCTGGCTGCAACACATTTCAGAGGATAACGGGGACTCTTTGCCCCATTCCACTGCTCCTAACTGGTGCCTTGGAACGTGACTGCCAGCGTGCTTTTATCTTATATTTAACATCAGCCTTTTGGGGTGCCAAGTGGTTTCCAAAAGAGCTTATATCCCAATCATAGCTGCCTTTCATTGCTGTGGTGATAAGATATCCAACTTCCCTTTCCTGCTCTGAAATTCCAGCATATTCCACAGTGTAGTTCCCCTCCAGCTTCCAGTGCTGGGGTTTGATGTGAGCACTGGTTATGGGGGCAAAGTGAGCTGGACCAGGGGAGGCAGATGCAGGAGCACAGAAGCGGGGAAGAAAAAGGCAAACATTGATTCAGTTTATTTGCAAATAAAACATTTAACTTGAGATTGGAATAAAAAAAAAAAAAAAAAGCCTGTGTTTTGTTTGTAGGGTTTCTTTTATATGTCCAGATGTATAGGAAAAAAACCTTGTAAGTACAAGGAACCTAACAAATGAAGAGTTAAAATTCATGACAGGCTGAGCAAGGCAGCAAGACAAAATGGCTCCACGGGACAAGAGGGTGAGCAAGACTGACTGAAAAATGGACTGAAACAGGAGCTCAGAGCAGAGGCTGAGAGGAAAAGGAGGGACAGGGGTTTTTTAAACAACTGAAGGAACACGGGGCACATAACAATAATGCTGGTGCTGTGCTGCTTTGTGTGAAATCCCTGTAAATCACCCAGTAATGAAGAACATATTGAACGTTTCCCAACATCATTTTATTCTGTGTGCATTGCTGTTTGTATTCTTCTTTCTTAAAGTTCTCCCCTGCCTTTCTCATATATATTTTTGAACCACAGTGCAAATATTGACCCTTCCGCCTACTGCGAAATGAACAGGAATCTAGTCACAACCCGTGAGTCTTTGACGAATAGAAACTAAGCCAAAGACCTTTTAGTTATTAAAAAAGAAAATAAAAAAAAATATTATATAACTGGAAATCTCTCTGTGACAGCCCTTTAACTCGCTGGGGTTACAAGACGACAGACGGATGAGCTGTGGGACTTGCCCCGGATGCCCTCACTTGCTTCCTCCAGTGAATTGGGCAAGAGTCGAGTTAGCACACAGATTAGGGAGCTGGGAAACAGTTCCCAGCTCCCCAGACAGGCCAGGCAGTGGGCAGGAGGTGCCTTTGCTCCAGGTTTCCCTGTGCTGCCTGCTTGCCTCGCGCGAGAGCATCACTGCACGGGAGCGGCCGAAAGCTGAACCTCGTGGGCAGCCTGCTGAGCTGTGCAAAGGTTACTCGACAATAAATGCAATAAATCCCAAAATAAATACATCTGTTTTGCCACCGAGGTCAGGCAGGCTCAGAGATGTTAAGGTCAGCCCGTGTTAGTCCAGTTTGATAAACGGCTGCGTGCTGTGAGCCCGGAGCTCTGCTCAGGTCCTTGGGATGGAGCCAGGCGAGGGAAGAGCTGCTCCAGGTGGAAGAACACCCCTGAGCTTTGATCAATGGCTAACATGAGCAAAAATAGCGTTTCTGTTATGCCAGGGGGTAGATGTAACCCTGCTTGCCCCCATCAATTCTCGTGGTAGCTGACTATTTAGCTAAGCTTTTCTCTCCTGTACAGAAAGCACAGCACGGAGAGCTCCGAGCCCCGCTCTCCTGAATACCATGACTTTTATTAAAGAATGATGACTTCATCGACATCTTGGTTTGGCCAATATTTGAGCTGTACACAAAAAGATCGTGCTTTTCACTGGCGGTGTCTCAAGTAACCCTTTCTTTTCTTTTGCTTCTGTAGGTTTATGAAATATTGAAAAGAACGACGTGTACCAAAGCAAAATACAGCATGGGTAAGGAACTTTATTTAGCTTTAAGGTCAATATCTTTTTCAGGTATTGAAAATAATTGCATGTTGTAAATGGCTATGGAGTTTAGGTTTTCCCCCTGCTCTCTAATTTGATGTATGTCGATGTAATTGTTTTATTTGGAAATTTAATTTAATTTATGTAGCTGTTTGACATTTTTTCAAATATTAATTTATAGATTTGACTCTAAATTAAATGGTAAGTGAGCGTGTAGCCCCTGCAGATGTGACTCAGGCCTTTTGCAGCAGGGCTGGATGGTGACATAAACCAGCAGATGAGATGTGCTCTGTGTTCTACACTCCCTGAAATGGATGAGGGTATTTCCATGAATTCCAGTAACTGCAGTGAAAGCCTGTGGCTTGGCCCGTTCCGCTCAAGCAGGAACCCCACATTTTATAGTGGGATGGTTTTCCAGTGACTTGAGCGAAGTGGCCTTGACTGCTGACTGTCCTGAGTGGAACTGAGATGAACCCCCTGGAACAGCCAGGGGCCAAGGCTCGCACTGGAACTGGGCACCTCAGCAATCAGAACAGGTACCGCAAGGCAGGGGATGTGAAGTTTGTACTACCACGACCAAGAGTTTTAGGATTTCAGCCTTAGGGTTTGTGCTCCAAGAATTAAACTCATAATAAAGATGGATCGCAAATCAGGCCACCTTAAAGATGTGTTGGCAGCTGATCCTGGTCAGCTGTTATATACTTTATTTTATACACATCATGATATATAGATATACACTTGACTGTGGGACCAAAGTTAACGAATAGTTAATGGTAAATCAAAACAAATAAGGTGGAAGGGTGAATTCCCAAACAAAGTGAGAAAAGTGCATGAACATGGAAGAAAATGTTTGGTAACTGTTGAAATCTGTCATAGCGTTTATTTGCCGACAAGCAGTTAAATAAAACAATGGGAACTTGAATTACAGGTAGTTCTGTTCAATATTGACCCATCAGCTGCTTAGAAAGACATCAAATAATAGAAGAACAATTACGCCACAAATTATTTCCATGCTTTGACTTTTGTGTTGAAGTAACAACATACAATGCACAATTGTTGACTCCTTATATACACTAAAATTTGGTGTCCAGCCAGTATTAACAGAAGTGCTGTTCTCTGTAGCATGGGAAATCCAAATTATTCTGTGCCTTTCAAGACCCTTTTCGAGTCTTGGGCTGGATCATTTTCATTGGAAATCACATCTTTGGACTCTTGAAAGGGGAAGGTCACACAGCTCAGTTTGAATTCTTGCCTTGGAGTTGGTTTCCCAGTTGATTTTTTTTTTTTTTTTTGTCCAGAAAATGGGAAACGCAGTAGGGGTTAGTTGAATAGGGAAGACACTAATGCATGGTAGAGTGTTAGGATTCCTGGATGGTTCTTCTACCTGCTACTGGCAAGGCCACACAATATTGCTAATAAAAATGCCATCAGGCCAGCCCAGCCATGGGTAATGCCCAGCATAACTCAATCAGCTCTTTTGTGTTCCAGTGCTGGAATGCTGGGTTACAACCCAGCAGAGGTGGCAAACACATTCAAATAAACACAGATAATGCTGCAGCACTCCTGCCCAGCAGGAAAAAGGCGGCTGCCCAGGGGAACACTGCAGCCTTTGTTATTTATTAGGAAAATTTGTGAAAATGTGAATCTGTCTTCACTGTTAAATCCAGATCTGTAGGAGGGGACTATGTAGCTCTTCTCACAGTCCTAGAAAAATAATTTATCTGCTCACCAGTTGTTTCTGCCAGGAGTGTGGAAACATTTGCAGACAATTCATAGACCTGTATAATCTTAAATAGGGCTTTGAAAATTAATGATACCGCAAGATACTGAGCACTCCTGGAGCTGCTCCTCCAGCAGGTGATTAGTAACTCAAAAATGTTAATGAACTCGAACAATCCTCGTTTCAAGAGCAATCAAAAATGACTCTGCAGTGAGCTGGTTCCTGGTTCATAGTCACTGTTCCTTCAAATCCAGTCCCACACTCTTTTCTTAGCCATGAACTGATGGGCAGCATGGAGCACACTGGAGCACCTCATTTTTCTTTTCTTTTTTTAAGTCCTTTCAAATCCTCCCCAGTGCCAGTGGCCAGATTTATATATATTTTTTTTTTCAGTTGGCATTAATCACCGTTGCCCTGCACAAAGACAAGTGCTTGACTTAGCTCTGACTCAGCACCCAAAACTGGTTCATTCCATCCCCAAATGTATGTTCACGGGCGACACGACGCCTCCAGACGTGGCGAACAGAATTGGAAGTAGCTCTATCAAAGCCAGCAGCTGCAGGAGGAAAGACCATTAGGGAATTAATGAGCTACAGCCCTCCAAAGGTCCAGGTCCAGCCACCTTTGGAAATGGTGCAGTGCTCCTCCAAACTTGCACACCAACTCCTCCCTCTGGCCCCCGGTTAGGGAGCGACTCCAACCCTGGGAAAGGCAGGACTCCTCCCAGTCCCTTGTGCCACAGACATTTAATAGATGAAGCACTAATTGCTTTCAGCCTCATGCATGTCACTAATAAACGGCTGTGTAAACAGGGAAAGGAGAGGGAAGAAAGAAGGAAACTGCCCTTTTAAATAAAAGACGAAAATGTGGTAAATATGGTAAGTATTACGCCAAGGTCTTCGCAAAGGCTTTCCCTACAATTTCTCTGATCAATCTGAAACCTGAATTCAAAACTTTGCGTGGGTGATGCGTGTGGATGTGGGTTCCCCTGTGCCATCAATTCCAGCCATATCCTCCTTGTGATCCAGCCTTCTGCTACACTTTCAAATCTTCAGGCTTGCCCTTAAATCAAACTGACTTTTCAGAAAATGTAATTTATTTTAATGACTAATTTCAAGTCATTGGCTTCTAATTCTTGATTCTCAAATATATATGACTTCCTCTTGCTCTCTGCAGTTTTCCATTTCATAAAATGAGTCATGTATAATAACCTATATGATTAAAAATGAAACTACATGGAAAGGAATGAGATGGCAGCAAAATCATTATCTGATCAAATGGCTGTTATTTTGAGGGAAATCTCCAGGAAGGATGATGAAGTGAGGCTGTCTAACCTTGAAATTATAAATAACTATTATGTCTTTATTTTTCAAGGGATCACCAGCCTGCTTGCCAATGGAGTTTACAGTGCTGCATATCCTCTGCATGACGTAAGTGGTCTCGCAATATATTTTACACATCTGCTGTCTGTCACCAAGAAATCCCTCATGTGTGACGTGTTGGTGGCATCATCCCAAACATGACTGACTTTCTTCTCACTTGTGTCAGGACTGCAGTAACTCCTGCAGGTTGTTTCCATCCCTCCGCTCGCTTTTAAGGAATTCCCCGCCTCGGTTCTATGTCTGATGGTCATAAATTTGAACATAACACGAGAAGAGTTGTTTCAGTGTTTTAGCAAATGAAATTCTTCTGTTGTTTCCTGACCTTCTGACCCCAAGATCCCTGGCACCAGTGCCAGGAAACACATTCATTCCCAGGGCACCAAGCAGCTGGTTCCCTTGGCCACATCTCCCTGCAGAGGTGTCAGCAGCTGTGTGTCTGTGCAACCGGGAAAAACCATGAGCAAGGATCTGATGTCGCATATTCCATGGGGCTGGATGTGACTGCAGACCTTCCTACTGATGAAATCTGCTTCTGAGCAGCTCAGTGAGATGTCAAGAGCGTGTTCAGCTGTGGTGCTCATGGAGGAGGTCTGTGAGAGCTCAGGAATTCTGGTAGCACTCACAGCCGGGGACCCCCATCCTGTCAGAGGTGCACACAGCTGAGTGCTGATATTCTTCTGATTTAGAGGTTCAGGGTACAACTAGAACTGACAAATACATGCTCTTAGCCTGCAGAAAAGCTTGGCAGATGTCAGGGGGACATGGCAGTCGTGCTGCTCACTCCTGATGTACTGTGTGAGTGTCCAAGGTCTGTTGGGCCCCATGCTGGTTTTCCAGCCTGGGATGTGAGGGTGAAGTGTGTCTTCCTGGTTTTCTGCTCCCCACACTCACACTGGTTTTACATGGGACTGTGAGAGCTTTATCTTGGAGCACCCAAGAGCAGAGCAGCCTCTTTGTCTGCCTGATGTTTGTCATACATGTCAGGGCTCTCAAGCTACAGCAGGGCCATGTAGAAATCGAGAAAGCAAGGTTAAACAAACTTCTCTTCCTGTTCTTGCCTCACGTCTTTAGACAGCTGCTGATAGTCTTGCATAGAAGTTATTTATTGTCTTAGTTGACTCCTTTATCATATCAAAAAATAGCTCCAAATTAAAACCTCAAATCTAATCAGCCCTGAGTGTTTGGAGAGCCTGGAGAGGGAGCAGCTCTCTCAGCTGGTTCCTTCTCTTTCCAGTGGACTGAGCTGAACCCCAAATACCGTGGCAATACCGCATCCTTTCCCTTGACATTTTTAGGCCACCTTTATCACTTATTCATTCCTTTTCCCCCCATGACAGACACTATTGCTCTTCCCTAATGTGCCCGACGACAGAAGACAAAGTGTGCCGTGACAAATGGGCTCCTAAAATACAGCATTATTTTACAGATTGCTTTTTCTGGTTTTGATGCATTAAGTGAGTGGGAGACGTGGGTACGCAGGATGCAGAGCAGTTCTTGGCTCAACCCGCTGGATGACGCAGATTTTCTCTCTCTTTAAAGGGTGACTATGAAGGTGAAAACGTGGAGCCCAATGACAGAAAAGTAAGTTGATGCACAGAGGGGTTTAATATATTCACAAGAATCCCAGCCTGAAGAGTCACCTGTTGGAACCTGGATGTTTTTGCCAAGATCCCACAGAAAATGCTGCAAAAAGGCACTAAATGCCAAGCAGTTTAAGAAAAAAAGTGCTTTCCAGCATTTAAATTTGCCCAAATGCAGAATGTAGTGTGGATATATAGAGTACCCAGCTCAGTAATGATACATTTCATGCCACATCGGTAAGAATATTGGCATATAACTCCTCCTAAAGTTCAGGTGATGTCATCTCAGGCCAGCTCTGATGAGAATATGCTCGGTCATATTCTGGTATCTGCATTGGGCATAAATCCTGCTTCATTCCGTGGTGTAAGGATCAGAATTGGGGGAGTGGGAGAGAGAGGCAGTTGAAAACATAAGCATAAAAGTGATGGGGAAAGATAAATATTGAATATTTATCAAGAATAAGAGGTCCTCAGCAATGTTTTAATGTGTGCTCTGCAGCCAGAAGCTGCCCTGTGGATGCACACTGAGGCACTGCATCACTTTTTGCTGAAGTTAATGCTTTAAATAGTGGTTTTATTGTCTGTATAGTGAAAGACATTCATTCACTGTAGTAAAACAAGCAGGAATTATCCTAAGGAAGTACTTTTCTTAAGGAAGTAGGAAGTAGTACTTTATACTAACAAAGTATGAGAAAAAACCCCAAATTTTTCACCCTTTGTGGAAATGCTGATTTCTTAAATTCAAAGCTCAGTTACTGCATCCTCCCCATCACAATTCCACAAAGAAGGGTGGCTTTTGTCTGTGCATCAGACAAAAACTGAAGTGGAGAGGTGACAAGCAGTTCTCTTGGGAGGAGCTATTAAATTTGGGTGTTGTATATGATGGGCTTTCAGGCCTGAAACTTTGCCTTCCCTGTTTGTTTCATGATTTTTTTTTTTTTGTGTCCAAAGAAATGCTCTGGACATTCAGGTCGTAGGAAAAGCACATTTAAAGACCTTCAGGCTTTATATATAAAAATAGGTTCCCAAAATTGACACTCTGCTGGTCCTTCAGGTGCAAATAGCTCATCAAAAGGCAGTGGATGTTATTTCCCTCCCCCTATTGATTTGTGTTAAAAATACCACACATCTGTCTTTTCATTATTAAGCAACACGTCGCTCAACTAAAAATAGGATGAAAGCCCATGTTTTCTGAAAGCGTCCAGATTATCTTCTTCATTGCTAACATTTCAAACCTCACAAATTCACTAATTTCACAAGTTCATCGTGTGTTTGGAAGTGTTTACCTTGGCTTTTGACTTTCAGTTCCATCAAATAATCTTTTGGTGTGTTTTGGCATGTCTCTTCTGGTTTCTTGACGCTTTCTTTAATCTTATCCAGGGCTAGGCTAGGCCTGTGCCTTTTTTAACAAGAAAATTAAAGATTTGAGGCCTAGAAATGAAGTAAATATTTAGGTCTAGTGTGCTGATCTCCTCTAATCATGTCTTTGAAGCTGTGCTTTGAATATCAGGCTGATAAATGTCAGGATACATGAGATAATTCATTTGTACTTTGGGCACAAATCTGGTTTCAAGTTGCACAAAACTAAAACATGGCACTGATGCAAAATCTCCTCAGCTTAATGTTTTCCTGATATGCCTGACCAGCTTAGATCACAGGAAAGGAATCTAATTTCCAGCATAAACTTAGTTTTAAAAATGAAATTAAAAAAATATATATAGAAGGAAGGGGCTTAGCTACTGCTGCACATGGATGTTGAGGTGTCCCAAATCATTGCTTCCTAGACAGAGGCAGTTGCCCTTAAACCTTTGGAAAATGTGGTTGAAAGAAACCTAAAGCAGAATAAAAATAAAATTCGCACGAATGTTGCTGTTTAATAAAGGCCTCCTGCTAAGTTTCAGTTCCTGCTCTTACTGTTGTAAGGCAGTTAATAATGATTAATGATTTTGGGTTGCAGAGGGGAAAACCTACAGCCCACTTATATTTTTGATGTCATGTTTCTGTAAAAGCTGAGAAGTTGCTTTTTTGTTTGTGTTTTTTGTTTTTAATGAGTCAAGCCATTTGTGTAAGTACATCAGTTCAGCTTGGAAATTCTCTGTTAATGGTTTGGCAGGAGCATTCCAAAACTGCTCTAGGAACATTGTTTGCTGTGGGACTTCCCTGCGATCAAGTGTGAGCAGGAGAAATCGCTGTGGGCAGTGGCCAGGCTCTGGTCTGCCCTTCTTTTCTCTGCTGCATTTCATTGGAGGCATGTAGGAGTTTGACATCTGTCAAGTTTCCCATGATAAAATAGCCTGGAGTTTAGGGAATAACATCCTGCTTGGTCTAGGAACAAGATCAATCCCGTTGCCCTCTCTGTACTGATACTGGTTTCTGTCTTGGTTCCCCATTGAGTTTGATTTCTGGTTCACTCTGTTGGCTGAATTGAATGAGGGAAAAAAGTCAGGTTTGAGAAGTACTATTTATATATTTTACAAAATAAAGGTTAAGCTGAAGGTCTCAGAGGAACCTATTTTTGTGAGGCATTCAGTTTTGCAAATCAGTAACGGGGATCATTGTTGTCCTTGGCCCGTATCCTGACAAAAAGGAAGAGTGGGAATCATTGGCTTCTTGTGGTTTAAAGCTGAAAAAAATCTTAAATGCAGCCTTTGAGGCACCTCAGCCCAGCACCTCTTGCTGGATGCTGAATTATATACTTTGTATAGCAAAATGAGCTGAAGTTGCGTCAGGGGAGGTCGAGGCTGGATGTGAAAGGGTTCTTCCCCAGAGGGTGGCTGGGCCTACGGATCACAAACCCAGCGCTGCTCTCCCTGTCTCCGCTGTAGGTATCCATCAGTCCGGCTGCTGAAGAGCCTTTTAATGTGCTGCAACTCATCACTCTGTTGCAGCATGCCAAACCATCGCATTTATTTTTAATATTTAACGCAGGCCGCGTGTGTTGGCACGACTTGGGCTGGAACCCCGACGTGGTGAGACCGGGCCCGTGGGCCCTGCAGCAGGCGAAGGAGAACCCTCTGGTGCTTCAGCTCTCACCTTTCTCTTGCCTTTCTGTTTTGCAGCTCCTGTGTGAGGAGTGGGCGAGCTACGGAGTGTTTTATAAGTACCAGCCCATCGACCTGGTGAGGTGAGAGTTCAAGCCCTCGGTGTGGAGTTTCCACGGGGCAGAGCTGAAGCTGTGCGGGGATGCTCATGCCCGTGCCCCTGGCGGGGTGCTGCCCTCAGTGCCACCCCCGGGGGATTCCAGAGAATAGGAAATTCACTGGGAGAAAAGGGAGTTCGCTGTGAGTTTAGAACATGCTGATGTATCCCACATCGTGTGAAAGCTTGCGGGGGACATACTTTTAATTAATTTTGTTTGCTCCTGATAAGACCTGAGACCGTCTGAAGAAAACGAGGTGCCTTTTTAAGAGGATTCACTCA
Organism: Cnemophilus loriae; assembly: GCA_013397755.1. NCBI lineage: Eukaryota > Metazoa > Chordata > Aves > Passeriformes > Corvidae > Cnemophilus > Cnemophilus loriae. The sequence goes on from VZTF01004017.1 coordinate 144,780, forward strand.
CAGAAGGTCCAAAGATACCAATTTGCACAGCAGAAACACAGTGGGGGGAAAAATGACCAGTGGGACAAACTTGTTTTCAGGGTGCCTGTATCTCTGGATGGACTCCAAGCATCATGAGAAAGAGAGTCCTCTGAGAAGAAAAAAATTCCCACAGGTCATCAGATCTTACTTTCTCCATGCCTAATCCAGATGTGATTCATAATTTTAGCCACGTTATATTTTAAGAAATAGGAAACATTTCTCTCTCTCTCTCTCATTTCTTTTTCTTTTTTCTAAATGTATTTCAGAAAATACTTTGGAGAGAAGATCGGGCTATATTTTGCCTGGCTGGGAGTTTATACACAAATGCTCATTCCAGCTTCAATTGTAGGGATTATCGTTTTCCTGTATGGCTGTGCAACTGTGGATGAGAATATACCCAGGTAAAATGGATGAATAAATAGAGTCTGTTGTTGGAGGGCACTTCAAGCTCAAAGTTGCCTCTTTAGAAACGTTTTGTCAGTAATATCTAGGCCGAGCCCAGCTGAAATTGTGGTTTCTTGTTCCTGGGTCCTGCCATGTGTCACCCACATCCCGACACCCCAGTCCCCGTTCCCGAGCTCTGTCTGTGCCAGCTGGCTCTTGCTGGAGGACGGTGTGCTCCTAAAACTCTCCATCCTCACGCTTCATCTTTTGGAAGCTGTGCTTAAAAGCAATCCGCCTCCACAGGCCCCCCTGATCTCAGCTTCCAGTAAGGCACGGAGCTCTCCCAAGAGCACAGAGCAGCCCGTTTCTATCTCATTAGCATTCATTGTTCATATTACTTGGGGAGTTTGCATTGATGTCCTAAAAATAATTCTTGGCCGGCCGCTCAGGTGGTTGGGTTTTTTTCCAAACTCAGATCATTATGTTAAAACAAACCAGCAAAATTCTGCTAATGAGGGGGTTTGGTGGTTCCCAGCACAGAATGCTGAGGAGGGCATTGTGTGACAGAGGGATGCATCAAGAATATACATCCCTCAAATAAGCTACTGTGATCACATCAACAAAATCTGGATGTCCTCCTACTTCTAATCTTTCAGCAAGTTTTGTATTAAAACATTTTTAAAGCCCTCAGATTTTGCATTATTTGCCCTGCATGCATCATCAGCTAGAGATGCAAATTACATGGTTTGTACAACAAGCAGCAGCCCTGAATAACAAAGCAGATAACGGATACAAAAAAATAGATTTAATTTTCTTTTTGTTCATTAAGATTGCTTTGTAGTGCTTCCAACTGTTGAAGAAAGTCAAAGGGAGGGTCACTGTTGCTATTTCACAGATGGAGCACAGCAGAGATAAATTGGTTGAACTCCAGTCTCTTGATGTTCAGCATTTCCCTTGTACCTTATCTATCACTGTAGTTTGTATTTCAAAACAAGAGTGTTTTATTTCATTTTTATTTCATTTTATTCTGGAAGATCTTAGAGTAGAAAGAATAGGGCCTTACACTTTTCTTTATGTTCCCCCTTATTCCCTGAAATGGAAATTGAGCTGGGGAAGGAGGGAGGGAGGGAGAGAGCCTTACACGAGGATTTCAGCCCCTGCAGTGGTGTAGGATCGTATCCAGTGATCCTGCAGAAACAGCTGCTGCCCAGAGGAGAAGAGATCACCAGAGCACAAACTTGGAGCCATCCTGACCGTGCTTTTCCCTTCTCTTGTGGCTTTGCTGCAGTATGGAGATGTGTGACCAGAGAAACAACATCACCATGTGTCCCTTGTGTGACAAAACGTGCAGTTACTGGAAGATGAGCTCTGCTTGTGCCACTGCCCGTGCGAGTCATCTGTTTGATAACCCTGCAACTGTCTTCTTCTCAGTCTTCATGGCTCTCTGGGGTAAGAAGATCTATGCCTTGCTGTTAAGCTTTTAAATATTTAAAAATACAACAGGAAGAAACAGAGGAGATAAAGCAGTATATTTATACGCAGGCAGTTAATGATACAAAGAACTTCTCTTTTTTTTTTACTTCTTCCTTTTTTTTTTT
>VZTF01004017.1:146809-177170 GCA_013397755.1 Cnemophilus loriae
TTTCTTTCCCATGAAACTGTCACACCCAAATTTATATTCTGGACTGGAGGCTAAAATTCAAAAAGTTGCTCAAGCTGAATAGCAAATGAAATTGTTAAGCATCTGTCATAAAACTGCTGCGTGGTGTGTCAAAATTTCATTAACGGGATTGCACAGCTTGCCAAAAAAAAAAAAAAAATCTCTTTGCAGAGCCAGCTTCCACTTTAGAACATTACAGAAGAAATGTATTAATGTACTCTGGGGTTGAGGGGAGGGCTCTGGGGGGAAGTGTAATGGCCTTTAGCATCTTCAGGACAAACCAACATTGATTCCAAAGCATGCTCCGAGATGCAATTAGGTTTATTAGCAGACAGACATCATGCAAGGAGACTGGGAAGACAGAACAGTGGTGGAGAGGGATTTTTCCTGATCCTGATGCTGCCCTCATGCTTTGAGCCCTTTCTGGGCATGTCCCTAGCACTCGGGTCAAAATATGAACCCTCTCATGAAATCTTTGTGAGGATGTCTTCAGGAATGGTTACGGAGGGCTCCTCCCCTCCCTGCTGGGGGAGGGATGGGGAACCTCCTTGTTCCAGGAATGGGCTCTGTGGGAGAAGAGCTTTGATGGCCTCATATTCCCAGCAGCACAGTCCTGTACACCTCATTGTGAATTAACATAACCTGTTCTGGATTATATTTCATCCTAATAATATACCCTGAGTTTTTATCTCTTCCAGTACATGGGGAACTGTTTGTACACTACCATTCATGTGAACTGATTTAAGTACAATTCAACATAATTTAATTTTAATTTTTGGCCAGGGTCTGTGTTTGGGATAACATTGTTTTAGATGCAGCACTGAGAGCTTATTATCAAGTACCACAAGGAAAGTCAAGTGTCAGCTTTGGTCTCCCTCATTCACCATTATTGTGATCTTGGCATGTTGTCCTGTTGTCCAAAAAGTAACACCTTGCCTCCCTTTCCACAGCAAGCAACTGTGGGTCTCTTCATCCATTTTTTCACACTCTTGTGCAAAGTAAGGAAGATTGGCAGAAGTCAGGTTCTGGGCCCTGCACAAATCTGAGATGGTTTTGAAGTGGCACGTGAAACTCCTCAAGCTCTTTGGAGTCAACATAAAGTTTTATTGTGGTGCAATACCATATGAAACAAATGTTGTTTCAAAGAGGGCTTTTTCAACTGGACAACTAAGAACTTTCTCCACATAGTTTTGAATTTGTGTTGTTAAATTCATGTGCAGTTGAAATAGGAAGGTGCAGGTGCTCATGGCAGAGCGGGGGTGCAGCTCCCTGGCACCTTCTCTCAGGGCTCCCAAAACAACCCAGCATTCCAGACACTGTCCTCTCCTTTTGCCCTGCTGTAAATCGGTGCCGCAGGAGGATTTCCAGTAGCATCTCATTCATTTTCCATGTTTCTGGCTGTAAATGGAAGCTGCGGCCCCCACCCAGCATGAGAAGTGCCGGCGGCGAGGAGAGGGGAGGCAGTTCCAGAGCTGTGACAGGAACCCTCTGAAGACACAGCTCTGGCCATCGTGATTCACAGGAAGCCTGTGGCTTGTGAAGGGGCTCAGCTGCAGCTTTTCCACGCGAGAGTTTCGCTTGGAAGGCGAACGAATGTCACGGCCTCAGCCTGGCTCCAGTCAAGAGGGTGTCCTTTCCTCCCTGTTCAACTTTGTTACCCTCTCCCTGCCTCTGTTTTTTCTGGATATGAACGTTTCTGAGCACATCTGTTAATACTCACTGGGGGAAGCTCCCCTGGGAACACCATTTCTTGGTAGACTTGCCTCTTTCATGATCACTTATTTATTATACAACGCTGGTGTATTCCCAGCATCTAAATATGTCCTCTGAGAACTCGTTCGGTCTCAGGGGCAGATAGACTGATATAGACTGGGATCATTCATTGGGGCTCAAGAATTGCTTTAATGAGGTTTTTTTCTCTGAGCCTTCTCCATCAAAAAGAAAATGGCTGGGTTTTTAATGATTAAAACACTTAAAGGCTTCGTCTTTCACAGCCTGCCCACATGAAGCTTTCACAAGAGTGTTTGGGTTTGGGTGTGATGATTAGAGCCAACCACACTATTGTGACCACTAGATGGATGTAATTATAATGATATAAAAATGCTTTATCTTGATATCTTTGAGGGAATAACTGTACCACCAGTGCAAGTGAAATCATTCCTATTTCGTACAGATAAGATTCAGGTTTCTTGGACTCACAGATGAAACGATATGCAGTTGAAGACCAAAACTATCATTAATCACACATACAAATATTTAAATAAGTTAGGCTGACTGACTTTCTCAGACCCCCTAAAAATTGCAGGCTGTGGATGTAACAAATGCCCTTTTTTTCAGCTTACCTGGCTAAAACATTTGGCTCCTGGCACATCAGTTTTTCCCAGCCAGACATGACTGCTGAATAAAAGAAAACAGAAATGAAATTTTGTGGTAATCTGTGTTATATGTTAAACTGTTGTTTCAGCTGCCACCTTTATGGAGCACTGGAAGAGAAAACAGATGCGCCTCAACTACAGGTGGGACCTGACTGGGTTTGAAGAGGAGGAGGTTTGTCCCTTCAGTTCTGACTCTTTGCCTTCCACTGTGCTGTTGCCCTGACCTTACAGACTTTGCCTCATTCCTGGGAGGGTTCCATCCTTTAGAAGGAAGGAAAATCCCTATACATGAACTATTTGAGGTTTTTGTAGCAAGGGTGTGACTAGTCCAGTCCTGTTGCCATGGGAACGTAATTGTATAGCCACAAAATGGGATTTTTTTATTTTTTCTTTTGAAGTGTGTAGTGGGGTCACACCTAGCAGTGTAGGCATGGAATATACAGCTCAGACCTTCTGCTGGGCTGAAGTCAGGGTGCTGAGAGCCAAGGACCTCATTCATCACACACTGCTGTAAATCAGAAATGAGTGCATTGAAGCTGATAAAGTTACAGCGCTGTAAAAAAAGCACTGAGAAATTCCTATTAACTTTAACGATGCAGGATCAAGCCCTGACTTGGAAAATACCTCAGAAAACACTGCCAGACATGTGGGCTTGAGGCATGGGGAGGGACACGGTGTGGAGGTGGCAGAGTTTTTTGCAGTGGCTAAAAAAAAAGTAATACCCCGGCCAGGTTTATGCTAAATCTGCTAAAGAGCATAAAGGAGAAAAAGGCCAAATCTGTATGAAAAAAGATCTTCAAAATCAATGAGGTTTTAGCAGGAAAGGACAGAAAATCCTCAGTCAGCTGAGAAACTGTTTCCCAACATTTTGGTTTCGATTTTGCCAATTTACAAAAAATAAAGGAGACACCTTCCCGGAGCAGAGCACAGTCCCAGCCCCCAGCCTTGCCCTGCTGTTGTTATTAAAAGAAGTATGACCTCCCTTGTCACGTCTCTAGATGTCCTAAATAGATACACAACAAATACTGCTCACGTGAAACACAGACCTCACCAGCCCTCCCTGGCTGTGACACCCTGCAGCTCGCTGAGCCTGGCACAGCCATCGCTCCCCTCGCCCCCAAAGCCTTTCTGCTGGAATTATCTCCCCTTAATATGTTTATCTCCTCCATGATATATTTAGGTGCCCTGTGCCAGCAGCCCCTGTGCTGGTCCATACCTGTTTACTGGACGAAAATATAGGGATTTATTTCCTGGACACTATATGCTCCTTTATTTTTGGTAACTTGTTAGCATCCATGAAAGTGGAGAGGATTAAGTGTATCTTTCCAATGCCTACTTCACGTCTGAGTTCAGAGCTCTGCACAGCCAAACCAGCAGCTGTCAATTCAGTATATTTCATCCTGTGTTTGGGGCAGTCAGTGATAAATAATACAGTCATGAGTTTAGCACAGAATTTAAGATTCTCCTGTTTCTGATTTGGGGGAAACTTAAGCTAGAATCATGTTGAAGAGTCGGGGTTTCGAGCGAAATGCTAAAGCCCAAAGTATCTCATTTTCTGGTGTTTTTAGGGATGCCGGGTTCATACAATACTCACAGTAAAGTTAATTAATACAGAACATGAATAGACTGGGTTTTCTCTGGTAGTGTCTAACCATCCGCTGTACCTATGTTTGCTTTATGTAATTTTTAATATAGAAATACAATATGACCTGCAACAGTTCAGTAATCAAATTTTTGTTTATTTGTTTTTTGTTTTTTCTTGGTTTTCGTGGTTTTTTTCTGGTTTCCTGAAGGAGGCAGTCAAGGTTTGGAAAACATTTTTTTTTTTAAATTGCTCCTACCTTTTTTATTCCATGTCTACTGATGAATGCCATCTTTTGATCTCCATTTCTCCTTTTTCAAGCATCAGATTTTCTTTAGAACTCCCACTGATTGCTTTGCCTTTACACCCTTCCGCTCTCCACTTGTTCAGACTTTTTTCAGCTCCGTTCTGTTTCCCATCCAATGCATAATTTTGAATTCTGACTCTTTTATGAATGCATAATTATTGGGAATTCTGAATCCATGAATCTTCCTCAATCTTTTGGCTGTCTCTTACTTCCAAGTGTTTCCTGCACCTTCTCCTGCAATGCAGATGGAGAATCTGTGGATGCTGTCCAGAACAGAATTAGGGGAACACCCCAAATGACAATTTTATGGGATCCCAAAACCAAGTATTTTGCATACTTACAGCAGAAAATTAATCCCATTAATCTCATGATCTGAGGAGCACTGAAATTAGTTAATGACATTGAACTTTTATCAAAAATAGAGGTAATTAAAACCCAAGCATCATGAGCCATGCTGTCTGCAGGTTGTGCTGCATATCTCATATATTAAATTTAATCTACACAGCACTGCACATTGCTGTCCAAATCATTCTGCAGTTGCTGCTGTAGACACAGGATTTAACAGTTTTTAAATTATAGTCAACTATCAATTTACATGAATGACATACCAAGCGAATTGGAATTCAGTTAGAAAACTCAGAAATTATCAGGAAATCGACCTGCAGAGAGTTCGTCTGTAGCTGATAGAGAAAATAAGTAATGTTACTTTTTTATTAAATGTGATTTCTTTCACAGGATCATCCAAGAGCAGAATACGAAGCGAAAGTTTTAGAAAAATCACTGAGGAAAGAACACAAACATAAAGAGGTATGGTAAAAATATTCATTTGTTTCATTTATGAAAAAGAAGGTTGTTACAGCAGGCAGTGACCCAAGACTAAGAAATAGGTAAAAAATTGTCAGTGTTCACTGTGTTTACATTCCAGGTGTCTCCATCCATACATGAGGTGCTCGGGGTGTGCCAGGCACAAGACCTGATTAAATCTAGAAATGCCTTTACTGATTAGATTCAGGAGTGTGGCTCAGGGAGACTGACTGAGCCTCATCAAAGAGGTGCTTCTCTAACGCTAATAAATCAAGTTTGAGAAAACTCTAATAAATCAGGTTTCAGAAAACTGTAACAAACTGTAACAAACCATCTTGTTCTGTGCAGTAAAAGCACCTAAAGCCTCTCAGGAGAAGTTTTCTGTCTTGCTGGACTTTCTCTGCAAATAAAACTATTAATGAAGAGTACTAACCCCGGTTTCCATGCCGAATTCCAGCTTTGGCAATAACTTTCTGCCTTTTAAAAACACACAGCTTCCCCTTTTGTCCCACTGAATGAGGCAGTGCTCACTTACGCTTCGAACTTGCTCCTTACACTGCTGTGAGAAAGGTGCTGCCGGTCATCCCAGGAGCACCTGCCTCTTGCCAAGGGATGGTGCAATCCCCACAAGCAGCTTCCCTGCCCTTTCACTGGAGCTGGAATTCCTTTCCTGTCAGCAGCAGAAAGATTTGGAAAAGCTCCTTTTCTTCCCTGCACACTGATGCCCCCATCCTACCTGAGGTTATTCCCCCTTAACTGCAAGAACTGAGCCATTTGTGTGCTGTGGTTTTAATGCGAGAAGTAAAAACTCCAGCATAAAATTTGGCAGAATTCCCTCTCTTGTGTCTGTTGCCAGTGGCACCACAACGTGGAACCAATCCCTAAACTGGGATTTTATGACAACCCTGTGAAAATACAACTGCAATAACAACGTTCACATGATACACTCTTTAGGGGCAGCACATATAGATGGGTGTTAAAATAAATTTATACTTCAGTACCACTGAGCCCCTCTTAAAAGATGTTACGGAGCTGCTGGTGGTGTGTTCCCATTAATCTATGGGATGCTGTGTGTGAGTGGTTCAGGACCACAAGCAAATCAAATCCCTTTTTAAATCCCTTGCAGAAGAGAAACAATTTGGGTTGCTGCCCTATGATAGCCTGGGTAAACAATTTTAAATACAGACTTCACTGTATTCTGCTAAAAACCTGTAACTTGCTCTACTTTCGAATATAATCAGAATTCGGGTCTTAAATGTGGAAGACTAGTCAGACAATTAATGAAAGGTGGCCCTCTAATATTGGAGAATGAAAGTTGAGCAATTAAGAAAGGACTTTTTTTTTTTTTTTTAACCAGACTATTTATAAGTTTTTGGGTTGTGTTCAATTTGGACGTTACTAATTTGGGAAACGTGAGAAAAGGAGGTTTTTTCTGAAAGACTTGGTGGTTATCTTTCATTGGGATCTAGTGCGTTAGAGTTCAAATTCAACAGCTGTAAGATAACTTTGAAACCTTCTTAAAGAAAAAATATCTAAAGCTAAACCAAAATCGTTTATAGCTTTTTTAAGAGAAGTCCAATTAAAAAAAAAAAATTAAAGGAAAAAAAATTTGGACATTCTTTATACCTCATAAAAGTGAAAGCAGAGCACAATCCTGTATTAAAAAGGGAATATCCTTTGCAGGATTGCCTGATGTTCCCTAGGATTTGGGGCAAGCGTTTCTCTTTTGTTGCTGTTATGTTTTATTAACTTAGAGCTGAAACACAAAGCCTTAAGCAAACTAACAGAGTGTTCACTTGTGCTGAAGTGCTGTGTCAGTAGAGACTATGGAATTAATTAATGGAATTAATTGAGCAGTGCTTTGTAATGCCATATTGCCCGACCCTTTTCTGTTTCCTTTGACTGCCATCAGAAGCACCGATATTTTCCAGAAGAGACAGCAAACAAATGGAGACAAAGAGTTAAGACAGTCATGGCTGGGGTGAAATTGGTTCTTTTTATTCAAACTTATGAAGGAACTCAAATTATGAGTAATTATGGAAGACACCAATCAATTTGTTTTTGGCTGTTGAACCTTTGTTTAATATTCACATTCAGTTCTGGGTTTCTTCCCCTTCCTCCCCTTGTTCCTTCAGCACTTTTTGGGACACTGGCCTATGAGTTGGGAATGGCATTGCATGGCTAATCTTAGATTTCCCACCCTGGATGTTATGTTTTGTAGAGGAGCATGGGCCATGTGTTGAAAGAGTCGCTTGCTCTTCCCTGAGACAACGTGCATGTAATTAAAAATAGAATTTGAGAAATATTTTTATGTCCATTACATCGTGTGCATCATCTTCTGCGATGTTCCTTTTGCTGTTGATTTTCTGGTGTTTCGAAACAATTCCAGGCATCCAAGTTTGTGAAGGACTCCAGAGGAGCAATGCTCTTCTAAATGAGTATTTTGTAGCCAAATTCAGGCAGTGGCTGATTGACTGGATTTAGGGAATTCAGAGGATATAAAGACTTGTTATATAGAAAATCACAAAATGGTTTGGGTTGGAAGAGACCTTAAAGATCACCTCATTCCAGCCCCCCTTCCATAATTCCTATTAGTGTAGGCCATTGAATACTGTGGGAACAGCCAGGTAAAATTAAAAATCAGTCATATCAAAGGAATTTCAAGTCTTGCCACACACCAAAACTAGAACTTCCCTGTCAACTGAGCGTTCACCTTGGAGCTACTCTGTAGCATGAATTAATTTAATACTTAAATACGTATTTCAGTGGAACCAGTTGTGCAAAAGCAGAGCTGCAAATATTAACTGTGGAGAGAGAGAGGAAGGAGGGGGATTTTTCTAGGGAAAGCTAAAGAAAATATTTAACAGCAAGAGAGACCTTACTTCATGGTTCATGACAGCCTATTTGCATGTTTCCTTCAAAAAGTACACAGAAAAATCTGGTTTATTTATACTCCCAGCGCAGGCGCTTGACCAGCGTGAACCTGGATATGGAGTAAACAATTTGCCTGTGTGGAATTGTGACTGTAAACACTGTGTCTGCATCTTCTAACTGGTTGTGGTTTTGCCAGCCTTTCCTTCCCCCTCTCTGTTTCCATCACATGTGCAAAATCACACTCTCCTTCTTTATTAAATGTACCTTTTCTTTTCTTCCCCCCCCGCAAAAAAAATTTTAGACGGATAAAGAGAAGCTGACATGGAAGGACCGTTTTCCAGCCTATTTAACCAACTTTGTTGGCATCATCTTCATGGTAAGCATCACCTGGCAAAACCTGAAATTTTTGTTACTGAGTCATGGTATGGAAGAGAAGTGATAGAAACTTTATCGGGTGGATGTGGTTCACAACGGCTTTTTCCCAGTGAAAAAATTCAAGCATCTTATTGGTTTATGATCTAAAATCTTTTCAAGAGCTTGAATTTCTACTTTGCTGTCTCTTTCCAATAAGGAAAAAAGAATACTAAAACAGGGTAGGGGAAAATGAGGTGACAGAAATGGAAATTCCCACCACCACTGATAGGATGAAGCTTAAAAAGTACAGAGAGCCCTCTCAGAAAGCGGTCAGGAATTAGAGACCAACATCATTTCTATAATCAAACTTTTGGAAAGAAATTATGTTGCCAGTTGCAATCATAATTGCAAGGATTCTCAATAAATCAGTCAAATTTGGAGCTATACCATCTAACAGGAGAATTGCAAACAGAGCACTTAATTCAAGAAAAAGGTAAAATAATGATGAGAACAGCCTTCTTCCATTTGCTGATAAAGCATCAGCATTTAAAACAAATGTTGACAGAAATAATAATAATTCAAGTCATGGAACAGATTGGCAGACAGAAAAGAAAAAGCTTAAACCCTTTCCAAAGGTAAAATTCACCAGATTAAGTCAATTAATTTGGTTTCTTGGGACAGAGATTTTGGTTTAGGGTTGGGTTTTTTTAATATTTGTATTTTCAGAGAACAGAAATGCAGCAAATCTCATATTCTCAGCTGAAGAATCGTTACCTTTTGAGAATCATGTTTTAAAATCATTCCTCTATTTAAGCAATGACAAATTGAGAGAGATTTTACTGTGCCAGGAAGTGTGTTGATTTAATCAGATTTAATTTCAGTTTGTGATTATGAGAGCACGGCGAGCCTGAGTAAGGGATTTGAAGGCTGGTGTGTAGAGTGAAGCTGAAATACTCCTATTTGTTTCAAATTTGGCTTTTTTTACGTATCAGAGAGGCAATACCATATGTATGTGCTGTTGGTGTCAAGGCTGAAAGCAAGCCCACTAATACTTTTAATATTAGTATTTATATTAATTACAATTCTTATTTATATTCATTAGTAATATATTGTATTTTAGCATTTATTCATTAGTAACATGTAGTATTTTTTAATACTGCTAAGCAAGGAGTTTACATTTTGGTGACTTACAAAAAAAAAAAAGCCTTTTGCCTGTGATTGTGGCATCATGGTATCATTCTTTTTCATGTGATTTTCAAGTAGCAAATGAGGATCCTTTCCCACAGTTCATCAAAGCCTTAATGCAGAATTGGGTGGACTTGGAGTATGGCACAGAGGTCCCACATTTAAGGATATTTCCAAATCCCAAACAAAGCGTTTAAAGGTGAATCTTTGGCGAGGCTTTGAGCTGTCCTTCCTCGCAGGTTGGGCTGACGTTCGCCATCGTGTTTGGAGTGATCATCTACAGGATCTCCACGGCCGCTGCCCTGGCCATCAGCTCCACGCCCTCGGGGCGCTCCAGTGTCCGCGTCACCGTCACCGCCACCGCCGTCATCATCAACCTGGTGGTCATCATCATCCTGGACGAGGTGTACGGCTGCATCGCCAGGTGGCTCACGCAGATCGGTGCGTTGGAGCCCTCAGCTCGCTGCAAGGGGTTTGAGTCAGAGCACCCAGATCACCAGGGCTCACGAGCAGAGCCAAGGACATTCAAATCTGTGGCTGAAATTCCACCGTGGAGCATTTATTTTTTAAAATGATTTCCAAAAGATTATCAGTAACGAAAGGTCCAGAAATCTTTTCAAGGTTAAGCTTTCACCCATCTACAGATGATTGTCATGAAGGTCAGGCAGGTGTGGAATGCAACTGGAATTGCTGTTGTAACGTGTCTGGCTGGTGGGATCCTCAGCAGACTGACCACTGACCTCACTGCACCCATACTGCTTTTATATATATACATATATATAGCACTATACATATATATCCCTTTGTTTAAAAGGTGGCTGATGTTCTCCAAAACTCACATTTATAAGAAATTGAAATGTTTCCAAGTAGGGTAATTCCTTACCATTTCTCACCCATGTCCCGTTGGTTCCAGAGGTACCAAAGACCGACAAGAACTTCGAGGAGCGGCTGATTTTCAAGGCTTTCCTGCTGAAATTTGTCAATGCCTACACCCCCATTTTCTACGTGGCTTTCTTCAAAGGCCGGTGAGTGATGAAAGGGCTGCTTGGGGTTTCAGCTTGCTGGAGGCCTTTTCAGGACTAAACATTAGGTGGTCCCATTCAAAGGCATGGAGTATGACATAAATGACTTTAGGAATCAAATATTGAAAGTATAAAATCCATCTGATGTTTTTAACTCTAACCATTGTGCCCTAGATTTGTCGGACGCCCAGGCGACTACGTCTACATTTTCCATTCCTTCCGAATGGAAGAGGTAATTGCATTTCTGTCCTGTCTGGGATCGTGTTGGATGGATGGGAGCACCCTCTGCCCCTGGCACAGGGGTGGAGGAGATGTTCTGACTGACTTCTCCTCTGTCTACCCCAGTGTGCCCCAGGAGGCTGCCTGATGGAGTTGTGTATCCAGCTCAGTATTATCATGTTGGGCAAGCAGCTGATCCAGAACAATTTGTTCGAGATTGGCATCCCGTAAGTAGCAACTTCTGTTCCTCTTTTTTTATTTTTAAATAATTGTGCCTGTTAATGTAAAATAACTGAGAAATGAGCACTGAGTGAGCAGAATGGTGTGCTCAGCAGATTGTCTCCATTTCCCTCAGAAAAATGAAGAAGTTTATACGATACTTGAAATTGAAGCGTCGGCGTTCTCTAGACCATGAAGAGCACATGAAGAAAAAGCAGCGTTACGAAGTGGACTATAACCTGGAGCCCTTTGCTGGACTCACCCCTGAGTACATGGAAATGAGTGAGTGAGGTGGAAAGAAGGCATTTTAAACCGTAATTATTGTGACTAATTGGGGTGGAGAGCTGAGCTTTTTGAACTGTACGTTCAGCAGACGGTGGGTATGAGATAACTAAATTATTAACGTGTGCAGTCTTGGACTGGAGCGTGTTTCAGCCAAGCCTGGCTGCTGGAGGGCTGAATTGTGCTCTCTGCTGTTTGCAAGCCCTTACTTTAGCATGATATTTTAGACATTTTCTTTCAAGCCATGTGACACATCACTGTCAAGTTTCAAATGCAAATGATTAAGTGGCATCTACTCGAGATTGTGAGGCACATTTTACCATCAGTTGAATCCTGCACTGGAAATAAGTTAGTTCAGATTTGATCATTTCCACAGAAGAGTCTTTTTCCTGATATCTGAACTAAATCTTCCGAGAGCAGTGCAAGTCTGTAGACCTGGTTGTACTTGACAGATCACATAGAATTTTTTTTTCAAGTAATATCTTACGTTGAGTGAGACAAATTAGAATATCTGGTGACCTTGATGTTCAGATCGCTTGAAGCAGATGAGAATTCAGTGGTACAAACTACAAGGCCATGCTGCCATTTCCTAAAAATAAGAAAAGATGCAGTTACTGAGATCAGCATTTGGAAGTAACAGGAGAAAGATGGGCACTGCCAGTACCAGGATGAGCATGACATCCATGCAAAAAGCAAATATGATCCCAGGTTATAGGAAGCGAGTTATTCCTGGCAAAGGCAGAGAATCAGCCATGTGCTTTCCAAAGCTTCCGGTGGGATTGGTGAAGGCCAAAAACCTGCCAGGTGGAACATGGCAAGTTTAGGTAGAGCCAACACGGCCACTGCCATAATCCCACTTCTTCAGGTGACTCCTGTGCCAGACTTGCCCATTGAAATACTGTTTTAGCAGCTTCCCCATCCTTCTGGCTACTTTTGCCTTGCCTCTTGCAGGGTGGCAACTGGCCCTTCCATGCCCAAACGGAGCAGCCATCATGCAAACTGTGCCTGATGCAGAAAATGGGATTGAGTCTCCCAGAACTTGTCACCTTGTCAGAATCTGGGGGCTGGCACTGACGTGGTGTTGGGTGCATTTGGTAAATGCTGACAGCAGGCACTGAAACATTTGGGTTTTTTTCTTTCCAGTTATCCAGTTTGGGTTTGTAACTTTGTTCGTTGCCTCCTTCCCGCTGGCACCTTTGTTTGCTCTATTGAACAACATTATTGAAATCCGTCTGGATGCCAAAAAATTTGTTACTGAGCTGAGGAGACCGGTAGCAGTGAGAGCAAAGGATATAGGTAAGTGAATATTGCTATTGTATCCTTGTTTGTTTATTCCTGGATTGATGGCAGGATATTATTATGCTGAGCTAGTTTCAATAACAGGGAGATATTTATAGGAAAAGTCAAAACATTCAGCTGTGGCTTACCTGGGAATTGTCATCATTTATTGAGGCTTTACCTTTAAAATAGGAAGACCAGAGCTTTAAATTCAGATGAATATTTCATTAAGTAAACATTATCACTGTTTAAATCAAAATGATCAATGCAAAAGCAAAATATCTCACACGGTTCTGACATCGACAGCCCTGCCCGGCAATGCAGTTTTTGTGCAGAAGCAAAAATTTCCACATTTAATAACTCTGCACTGGCCTCAGAAATACCCTTGGGAGTGAGAGGAGACTCAAAAGTCTGTGGGTAAACGTATCCCTCTGTCCCTCCTCAGCAGGAACATCAGAAGGGTGAAAACTGCAGTGGCTGGAGCTGGAGCTGGGCTCTGTGGCTGCGTGGGGACAAGAGCCCAGTCCTGCCCTGACGGGGGGCTCACACCTCCGGCTGTTTGTAATGAGGGAGCTGCTTCTCCCAAATGGTGGTTACTCATGACTAAAAAGCTCACTAAAATAAAAATAACAGTAGAAATAAAATAATTGTCCTTGTTACAGAGCCAGGCAGCGAGAGCAGAGAAGTTTATCTGCTACTAAACCCTTTGTTCATGCTGCTGCTGTCCAGGCAGAGCTTTTCCCTTGGTCTCATCCTTGTGCCCTAGGATTATCCTAGACTTGAAGAACACATCATGTTTTGCCATGACTTTGCTTTGGGGATGTTTTGTGGCTCCCTGATTTGATGCTGCAGATTCAGGTTGCTGGTGGAGATGATAGGGAGGGTGGTGTTGATTTTTTTGATTGTGGTGGGGTTTTGATTATTTTTTTTTATTTGTTTCTGAGAAGGTGTCAATTGCAGTTCATTGCAGTTCAATCCCATTCTCAAAACCTCAAAAAAATAGGTGCCAAAACACAGTTGGGCTCCCTTTGTTTACAAGCCATTAAATTAATTTTTTATAATTTGTTCTTTTGCCATTTAAAATACAACTCTAGCTCAGCACAATCATACATGCTCCTAACTGTGTTAACTGACAATGTAATTTATCTAATTTTAAGGACTAGAACAGCATTTACATGTTTGTCTCCTTCCTTAGGAATCTGGTATAATATCCTCAGAGGTATTGGAAAGCTTGCTGTCATCATAAACGTAAGTAAATCAGCATGAATTAAATTTGAATTCAATAGGCTGGCTTTTCCATTCTGCTCCATTAGTTTTATTTCAGCACAAAATCCCTTAAATCAAGTGAAAGTATATGACTGAGAAATTTTTGGAAATATCAGAGGATGAGTTGCTGGGTTTATTTTCAAGCTGTGATAGCAGTAGCAGTAATATAAAATAGTAAGTAGTCACTGCTGCTTTTTTCCAGAATGTTTTCATGAAACAGTTCTGCCCTTCAAACAAACATGACCACAGCTGCTTACTTTCACTCTTTTGAAATACTATCTGTAGGATGAGACGTATTTTTTAATTTCAGCGCTATTTTGGGTAAGGTGAGAATCAGTTCAGCTCTTCGGAGTGCAGAATCCCTCCATCAAAAATCTGCCCTCAAGCTGCATTGCCCCCACTCAGAGAGCTGGGAAAATCCTGAAAAAAAAAAATTTATTTCAACATTTTACAAAAATTTAGCAGGCCTTAATATATTAATGCATGTATTTCTGCGGTGTTCTATATGAATAGACACCCACAATGATCGTCCTCCTTGCACCCCAGCTGGGGACAGTTTGAAAACAAAGGCCAGCTGAAATTTGACATGTTTGCAATGCAGCAAAGCAGGAGCTCTGTAGGGCTTGTGGCCAAATGGCCATGGACTCTCTTGGGGATTTTTTTACATTATCCAGACTTGAAATCCCTTCATTTTGTCCCCAGGGTTCTGTTGTGCTATGGCAAACCCATTCTTTTGGTTGTTTGGTATGCTGCCTTAGTTTGTCTTTCCCGTTTCTCCTCTTTTCCTTTGGAAATAATTTCACTGTTCTTCTCCTTTGTTCTGTGTAGTCTCTCTTCGTCAATACCCAGTGTTATTTTTCCCTCTTTGATCAATGTACTGCTCCTCTTTACCATAAAATAAGTAAAACATTTTGTACTGTGTTTGTTCCACATGTACATGAGATTTATGCCAGTTGCAATGTTTCATAATGGTGATAAATGAGGAAGGCTAAAGTCATGAGGAACTCAGCCCAATTGGCTGTCATGCCTTTTCTCCTCGATCTTTTTAGAAAATTTTAAATAACTGGATGAAATGCAACTCTTGTGACCATAAAAATAAAACTGGGCTCAGTCTCCTCATCCTTTTATCCTGATGAAGTTAAGAACCACAGGCAATTAATGTCCTTTTGCAATGCAATGAGACTTTGAAGAGTCGAATCACCGTCGGTTGTTTGCAGGACGGAAAAGCAGCTGGAAATCAATCAACTGGACCTTGTGCAAGGCACCACGGAGAAGCTGTGATGGGGACACAGGGAAGCAGAGCTGTGCTAGCTCTCCCCTAGTGCTGGGGGGTACAGCTGCTGCATTGCTGGGGGGCTCAGGTTGTCACCCACGCAGACACCTCAGCTGGCGTGGCACTACTCCAGGGAATATGCTGCACCTGGGGAGAGTGGGCAGGGAATAATCCCTTGCTGGTGCGGTGAAAGCTCCACTTTCAGGGCCCTCAGGCTCCCCTGAGCTGTGTGAGTCGTTTGGGCGAGTCATGATTTAGGATGTGATGAACTTCAGCTCTGCCTGGATACCGCGCTCACTCTTTACTCTTGTGGCTCAGGCATTTGTGATCTCATTCACATCCGACTTCATTCCACGCCTCGTGTACCTGTACATGTACAGTGAGAATGGCACCATGCATGGCTTCGTCAACCATACACTATCCTCTTTTAATGTCAGCGATTTCCAAGCAGGAACAGCTCCCAACGACCCCCTGGATCTTGGCTACGAGGTTCAGATATGCAGGTACTCTCTTGAATCATCGCTAATGCAAAGTGTTTTCACAGCTGGCTAAGAATGTGGGAAATTCTTACCTTCCTGGGGCAGGTTCTTTGTGTTTTCAACACCTTTTTTTAGCACCTTGCTAGCCTTTTATATCAGATGGATCCATTGCCTTGAACATCTTGCTTACATATTAAGTAATCACAGACCTGAATATGATTTACTGCTTATTTTGGGAAATGGAGATTAGTGCTATTTAAATTCAGTGCTTGTCCATGCAAAGATTTTTGTTATTATGAATTCCCTTTTCCAGGAAAGGAGACAAATAATGATAAACAGCACAAAGATGCTTTAAGGGAAGAAAATGATGTCACTCTGATATCATGTCATGATATAATGACCATGACCTCTTTTTTTGTCCAGTTTCCAATTCCTGATGAGAGCAGTAGCATCCTTATCTGCACTGGAACCTAGGACTTACGTAAAGTGTCATCACACAGGAGAAATTTGCATGCCTGTGACAACTTTTATCTATTCTTTTCATGTTTAAAGGAAAATTGTGGTTACCTATTCCAGCTTATGAATTCTTAGAACTGGGGGCCAAATCCAAATCTGACAGTGAAAGCACTTAGAGCAGCAAAGCTGAAAGGGGGACAACAGAGGGAGGAAGAGAGAGAGAAATGAGGGAAGAGATATTCCAGGGGAGAAAAAAACAAAGATGACTTTGATACACACATACTTAAAAAATCACACGAACTGACCAAGTAAAAAACCTTACCTGTGAATCATATTATTTTATATTATATTCTTTATGCATTTGAATAATGCAAGTTCATACGCTGAAATGACCTCTAAACAGAAGATGCACTCAGAGATGAAAGCAAAACCAACCCAAACTGCATTTGTAGTAGCTTTGCTTGCTTTTACATTCTCCTGGCTTCCTCCTGCTGCTCTCTGGGCAGAGGTTAAGCAAGGTTGGCAAACATGTTTCAGCACAGAATGGAAGTGTTGGCATCGTGGTCCAATAGCAAAATGCCAGATTTATTTGCTTTCCACTCCCAGCCTCTGTCTTCTTCCCATCCCATCCGTATTCCAAGGATTTTAAAATCATTTGAAAATGCAGAGCCCTAATTCTTTCAAAATATTGACAGGGCGCTCTGGTTTTGAATTTGATGTATTTTCCTTGGTCCTGTTTATCAACACATAGATTTTCTGTAAGCCATAGCTAAGGAAAAATTCTCTTCTCTCCACATGGCAAAATCTAGCTTCAACCTTTTGCTAATCATGTGTTAAACACGTTCTATGAATCTGAGATCACTATTTTTGTCTTTAAAATTAGTTTGAAAAATATATGTTGCCTTTTTACCTATCTTAAAAAAAAAAATCACCTGAGCTGTGTAGTTTACTTTCTCTTATGCAAAATTTATATTATTTGTAGTAATCAGAGGGTATTAAGATGTATGAAGCTTTAATTTTGAGTAAAACTTGAAGGCTGTGGGAGAGTTTCAGCTGTGTCTTGTTTCTGAGAGGTTAATACAGTGAACTTTCTTTTAGACAGTTCCATTTATTGTTTGACTGTTTGTTAATAATGCCTTCCTGTGCTAACATTTCTGGATTGCACCCCTGATTTACTGAGTCTTGTTTTGCAGGTACAAAGATTATAGAGAACCCCCCTGGTCTGAAAACAAATACGACATTTCAAAGGATTTCTGGGCTGTCCTAGCAGCAAGATTGGCATTTGTGATAGTTTTCCAGGTAGGTTACACTGCAGGCACTTGGAAATAAGTTATTGCCCCAAGGAAATACCTTCTTTCTCAGTTGTTTCATGGAAAAGCCAAAGAAATTTGCCCATCTTCATCGCCCTCTTTGTCCCACCCACCCAGGCATTGGTATATCCTCAGTGGAAAAATTCATCCCCAGGGATTCCCTGAACTGGTTTGGTGCAGAAGAACTTAATGACCTTACAGAGCAGCAAAGCACAAAGCTGATACTAATTAGGTCCCACCAATTTCTCCCATAGGACACCAACAATTTCCCTGAAACAGCATAAATTTAATCCAAAATCATTTTTAGAGCTAGCCAAGAAACGAGATTTTCAAAATTTTCCCAGTTAAAGTTTAATTTGCATCTGAATAAGAAGCCAAAATCTTGTAATTTGTCCTTAAAAGACATTATTTAATCACAACAGTGATGCTGCTTATTGTGACACAAATGTTTTAAGTCTGCCTTATCTGAATAACTTGTTTTGAAACTTTTATTGGGTTTTTTGATTTAAAAAAAAAAGCTATATTTTTGGGAAAGACTTCTCTTTCCTTGAATCATGGTTTTTCAATCAGAAAAATTTAATTGGAATGTATTTTACCAACTTTTACCATTTTATCTCTTGTATTTGCTTCTGCCTTCCTTATGTAAATCTCACGAGCCTCTTACCAATGACAAATTCCTTTGGATTTCTAAGTGGCTGTGTCAGGATTGGTACATAAATCATAGAGGTCTGAGGCCTGATGTATTTCTCTACTTCTAGCACGCACAAAGCAGTTGAGGGGAATTTGGTCCAGCAGTCCAACTCAAATATTGTCCTCTCTTCATTTTTCCTTCCTAAGTGCACCAAAATCAGCCCCTTTCCTTTCCCTACAGCCACCCTTTCATTTGACCCTGCTGACATTTTCTCACAACTTCATTTTCAGAACTTGGTCATGTTCATGAGTGAATTTGTTGACTGGATTATCCCAGACATTCCCAAGGACATTAGTCAGCAGATTCACAAGGAGAAAGTTCTCATGGTGGAGGTCTTCATGAGGGAAGAGCAAGGGAAGCTGCAGATGCTGGAAACCTGGAAAGACAAGGACAAGAAAAAAGGGGAGAACTGTAACAACCACAGCCCCAGGCTGTCCAGGAGCCGCAGTGGGAGCTTGTCCTCCTGCCATTCCTATCCTCTGGACGTTTAGGAGAGGAGGGAGCTGAGTCTGTCGGGGCATTCCAGAGACAAAAGCCATGGCGCCAAGGGCAGGACTCCGGCAATGGACACCCCGGTGCATGTTGAAGGATGTGCTGCCATTTCGCTCCCATCTTTGTGAGAAATGCCCTTCTTGCAAACATGGAGGACCACGTTCTATTTCTGACAATGTTGGGGGTTTGGTTTTTTCTTTTTCTTTTGCACAAGCAGTAATGCAGGGAGTTTTTATATTTCATCCTTAGGTAACACTATCGACGTTGGCGTGCATTAAGAAATGCAGGTACTTAGGACATCTTGCTAGAGATATTCTCTGAGAATCTGATCTTAGCCTACCAATTAGCTAATGAAATAAAGGTAAATCTGAAGTCATAATAATAATAATAATGCTAACTTGAACTATTTTTGGAAACCCAGGTTTGAAGGTCCATGGGGTAACTCGATAAATGATATGCAAAATCAGTATTCCCTAGTATTCCATAAAGCCTGCCAGACTGACACTTGCTTCCCAAGGCTGGGTTTAGCTCTGTGAAGCTGAGCTTTGGAGTCCCACAGGTGTGGCGGGCACTTGTGGCAGCCTGCTGTGTCCCCCAGACCCTCCCTGGGGCACCGCTGCCTCCTGAAACATCAGCACAGGGAATCTGGGAAGTGCTTCCTTGGCAGCAGCAGCAGCAGCAGCAGCAGCAGAATTCCAGAGATCCTCCCAGCAGGTCCATGGTCACGGAGCATTTTGTTAAATGCCCTGAGTTAATGAGCACACGGAGAGCTCCAGCGACTCTCACTGCCCTGCCAAGCACTCGGACACTGCTATTGCTGAGGAAATTCCCTTTTCCCCGTTGTTTCAGCACATCCCTGTCCCAGCCAGGCTTTTCCCTGTAGCCCTCTGGAGCAGGGGAAGGGAGTATTTGCACCCGTGTTTCCCAGCCAGTTTTTCCCACAGACTTTCTGCTGTTGGCTGGCATTTCCCAGAGGCTGTGCCAGAGGAGTAAATCCCAAATGCATCCCACTTACTGTCTTCAGTGGAAGCTTTGCCTGCGCTGGGGCTACAGGACCAGACCTTCAGTCAGTTACAGGACTTTTCTTTTGTCTTAAAATCCTCTATCTTTTGTACAAGGAGCTTTTCCTTAAGGTATAAGTCTGAAATCCTTACTTACCATGACTAGCTAAGTCCCATCAGTACAGCTCTTTTTAAGCATAATACGTTTTAGTTTCGCTTTGTCGACCGATAAACTGCACTTCCAAATAATATTGGTGCAATTAACCTAATTTCTTTCATTGCTTTGTCTTGTCCATGGCACTTGCATTATAAAATTGGAAAAGAAAATAAAAAGGAAAGATTTCTTTAAAGTCTAACTACTGTATGGTTTGTTACAAAACCAAACTGTTTTCAAGAGAAGTTAGTTATTTCTTTTTTTCTTTTCTTTTTTCTTTGCCAAACTAATTTAAAGATTAATGCTAGAACTCTAAAAAGAATGCCATATATAGCTTTTGATATATTTATTTGTTTTAAAGTATGTGATAAACTTGATATTTTTCTGTAGTCTGTCCGAAGAAGGTACCAGAAGAGAAATTATGTGGAAGAAGGAAAATGGTATTAACCAAATATTCTTGAAGCTTATTTAAAATATTGATCCAACCAAAGATTTTTATTAATAAAGGGCTTATATTTTGTTAACTCTTGTTTCTGTTGTATTTTGACTTGCAGGAATGTCACTATTTTTAAAATTTGTAACTTATGATAGCGTGTTGCTGTAGGGCCAAATCCTGCCTGATTTATTCCCACATAAATGTAATGCCTGGTAGTAAACGTTTACCAGATCAGGCCCACTGACTGCAAAAGGACTGGGAGTGGGGAGAAATCAAGCAGAATTCTGTCCACACATTTTGTTGAAAACCTGCTCTTCCTCTCATTCCTTGGTAGCCCAAAAGATCCAGGAGAAAGCCAAACTACCTATTCTGAAGAGAAATCTTAGGGATCGTCCTCGAAGGGGATTTAATCTGTAAATACCGACCTGAAAGTATTCCCAACTTAATACTGACATTCCTGTAAATAGTGGAACTATATCCTGAACACACACGTATCCGAATTTTTCATTATTTGCTGAAATCATGGAATAGTAACAGTTGCTTATACTTTCTTTTGTACAGTAAATTGTTTGAAATGGAATTTTGTATATAAAAATCTGTATTACTACTTAGATATCTATAAAATTCTTTCATGGAATCATTTTTTATGAAAAGCAAATATATACTAAATCTGTTTTATTTTGGTTTTTTTTTCCTCCTTTTTTCTTTGAACACTTATTTGAAATAAACTTAAATATCCAAGAGTTTCTCCTGTGGGACAGGTTCTGTTCCCAACCCTCCTTGTGCTCTGAGTGTACAGACATCTTCCTAAAAATGTCCCAGGTAGTTCTGATGTTTGACCTGCTTTAGAGACCCACTTGGAGATGACTGAATCCCACCTGAAATCCATCTCCAAGAGCACAAAGGGAGTTTTTTGGCTGCTTTTCACCTACAGACACTGAATATGAAATGATGGATCTTAGCCTGAGAGCTTTCCTTTTCTTCTGATTTAATCCTAGGCATCTGGAAGAAAACAACACAGAGGAGTTTTTACTAAGATATTTGAAACGGGCTCGTAATGAGGAAGAATGCTATTTGTTTCCTTTTTAATTGCAAAGTGTATTAATTATTAAGAATGAACTGGTGAAACTAAAGCATCAAAACTCAGGGAGTCTTTTGACCCCGTCGTGCTGGATTCAGCACTGAAGGGAAGCAGAATGGCTCCACTGTGGCTGTCCCATTTTCACTGCCCCGAGGGTCCTGTCCAAGCAAAGCTGGGCTCAGAACCTCACTTGCTGATTGCAGTTTTTTTCTCCTTCTCCCATTTAACTGTTCTGTGAGAAGGCAAAGCACGAGGCTTCACGCCAATCCTCCTTTCCTTGATGGAAAATATTAATGCTCCAAGTCAGGAAATTTAGTTAGAAGGCGGGAATTGTGTCCTGAGAGAATGGATATGGACACCATCAGCAGGTAAATCACAGTCTAGCTGGTAACTGCGTGGGATTGTCAGTTCTTAAAGACAAAATAGTACACATGAGCTCATTAGATATAAGATAATCCCTTCCAGAAAATGACTTGCACTGTGGTTGTGGTACTTTTCCTGAAAGTTTTTTTCATATTTGGGACGCAAAAAAAAAATGGTTTGCTTTTACCAATAGAAAATTTGAGGCAGGGTTATGCTAAAAAGGATTTACTGGAATAGAGGGGGAAAAAAAAGAAACTTAAAACAGGGAAGGAGGGATCTGGAAGTGATCAAAGAATACCTGGACATGCCTTGATGTGAGGCACAGTGACCAGGTTTGATGAAAGATAGCAAACCAAATATTTTATTTGTGCGAATACAAAGCTGAATTCTGTGTTGGTATGACAGCATGTCCATGACACGCATTCAACCTGTTCTCGGCATGCTTCTGCCCCAAAACCATAAGCACAAAACCACTTCCCAGCCCGGATTTGATCAAAGAAAAAGAAAAGTCCCAAACCCAACGTCTTCATGTATTGAAGAGGAAAGCCATGACACCAGTTTGCTTGGTCCAAGAGAAAATGCAGACCGTGGGGAAGATTCCTGCTGGAAGTGGCTGCATGGGCCATTTCTGAACCATTGCTGAATCACTGTTTGCTGTTTGCCATCCGAAGTTCTTAGCAAAGACACGACGTCAGTGGGTGCCTCCGAGGAGGAAGTTGTTCCCACCCCGCAGTGCGGCCGGTGTGAGTCTGAACCTCCTGGATTTCCATGTCATTGTGTTTCCAAGATACTGTCCTACAAATATTTTGCAGTCTTAAATAGCTTAAGGGTGAATAAGTCTCACGTCAAGGCACAGACACATTTCTATTTTTAACCCCCCCGCGCGCTCTGCTCCTGAGCGTTTAATGATCTTCTTGGCTGTTGTGATTTCCAATAAGCAATAATAATTTACTCTTCATCTTGATACCTCAGGAGCCTGACCTCTCCCAGAGCTCCATACATCACTTGAGTGCATTTATATTTTCCTACGAAGTTTTCAGAGTAAACAAGTTCTCTTCCTCTCGCCACTGAAAAAAACCCATCTTAAAATTTATATGAATTCCATTCAAACTCTTGTCCAATTCTTTGCACATTCGAGCACTATTTATTCTGTGACCAAACACAACATGCCATTTTTAGTATGGCAGAGAAAAACCAAAGTTCTTTTTTTAACCTTCTTTTTTTAGCCCAACAGGCCTTTTTGAAGAAAAAACCAACTATGAATGTGGTTTATTTTGAATTTTAACTCTATCTTTAATTTTTAAGGCCATGCGGGCCACCTGAAGCCAAAGAAAATATTTCCATTGATTCCCTTTGACTTCAGCATGCTTTGCATGAGGTTAAGCATTACTTATTGAGTGACTGGTTTCACTTTGGATAAAATAAAAACTCCTGACAGTTATTGTAGGTTACTTTTCTAACCCTCAGTGTCAGCTAAAGCCAAAATAAATCGACGCAGACACGTTGTGAGAGCAGTAAACAATTGGGTGCACCATTGTGCTGGTTTCCATGAGGCAAAGCCCTTGGAAAATCCAAGAAGATTGAAGGTTTTGAGGTCATAATTTTCATCTTCCTGAGTAACATCTCTGGAAAAAAAATCACGCCAAAACGCGAAACGTATCTGTTCGGATGACCATGAGAAAAAAGAATCAAAATACAAAATATTTAGCAGAGTGTTAGTGCTGAACAAGCTTGAAAGTGTAATGAAGTCCATTTTTCACAGTGAGGGGCATGTGGTTAAGCCATCTTATAGGAGAACAAAAGGTTATTCCCTGTTTTTACTGCTAAATGAAAAAATAGTGGTTATCTTCTGCAGCTGAAATATGAGATGGAGCTACAGAAAAGGCGCAAAGTAGGGAAGGGAGGAAGAAAAGGCTTTTGCCTGCTGTTCCCAGACCCAGGTTAGCCGACAGTTCAGCCACAGGAGTGTTTTTTCTGGAAGGAGGATGGATTCCTAAGGCAAGGACACCTTGTAGGTGGGTTATGGGGCAGCCTTTGCCAGTGTTCCCACAGCCGTGTGCCATCCCAACCACGCCAAGCCAGGCAGCGCTGCGGGTCTTGTGTGGAGATGGAAGCTGGAAGGCTTTGGTCCTGTGGGAGGAACGTTGCTCACGAGCCTGGAATTCCCATCTGTCCTGGCAGCAGTGTGTAATTACAGGAGCAGCTCACATTTCTCAACGTATTAATCTCTGAAATACATCTCCAGGTAAAGAAGGAAGGCAATTGCAAGTAATTAGCCATCAAGTGGGAAAGCAATCAATCTCAGCAGGCCAGACTGCTCTGGGTTTACTGCAAGACATGATGTGTGTGCACTGTGTGTCTGCAAGCTGGTGGGCTCTGACTCCTGGAACTGTTGGGGCATTTTACTCTCCTCAGGCACTGCTGGGAGTGGAAAAGAGGAGTTGTGAGCACCGAAGGAACGGTGAAACTCCTGCGAGTAAATCAGTGTGAACTTCAGCTCCATCTTTATCCTGTCTTCAAAGACAGTAAAACTCTCAGTAAAACTGAGAGGCAGTTCTGAACTTCTACTGAACCTCTTCCCTTTTGCCTCTCTGAATTTGACATCTGAAACCAAGTTTCTCCACCTCTTTACAAGGCTTGCCTTTCAGAGCTGGCGAGCTAAGCTGGTAATCACCTCTGGGGCTTCTTGAGGATAAGAAGTGACAATTAATTAATCACTGCCAGGTTTAGGTGCTCGGCAAAGATGTGGTACAGGCTCCCTTTCAAAAGCCTCACTCCAAAACTGGTGAAGAACAGCAAAGCAAAGTATGTTTAAATGTATTTGACTGAGCAGAGAGGGTGAGCTTGGGGCTGATCTTATGCTACAAGTCATTTAATTTTGGTTGTAGCTACACAAGACAAAAATGAAAATTCACTGTGTGGCTTTTTTGGCACCAAGCCGTGGCATGTGTAACTTCCTCACTTCTTCTAAAGAGTATGGACTGTAAGGAAAATATATAAATGCTATATATTGTATTAGATTAATCCAGCCTTCTCTCAGGAAGTCACATTCCCTTCCTAGACTTTTCATCTCTGGGAACAAATGCAACAAGTTTCCCACGTTTGTGTATGAAAATGGACTCCAAATTGTGGTTTAGGACTAGCTGGTATCTGGTTCTGACCACAGCACCGTGGGCTAGCTCAAATTACAGCATTTCTTCAGAGAGCAGAAAATAATACTTCCTCCCCAAAGAATCGAGGGAGAGGGATGATGAAACCAGATTTGCTTTCTTATTTATTATATCTAAATCCCTGTGAGTAACTCACCCAGTCATATCCTGTGTCACTTAGTGCCCACACAAAACTATTCATGTTTTCAAAGGAAATAACTGGATAATAACGGCACTGTGTTTGAGCAGACGAGGCACTCCCTCTCTAATCGGAATTGAGTAAAAAACTTACACCTTCCAGCCTCCAGGACAGTGACTCAGATGGAAAACACTGCATTGGCACATCCTGAAAAGAATGGAAATCACAGATACCTAAGGCAATACTTGTTTCTAGGAAATAACCCCCACCTCTCGGCTTGTCGTTATCTCCAGTCACAGCAGCGAGTTCACAGTACCTGAGTTTAACTCAAAAATCAAGCAAGTGGGACCAGGCCCACTCATTTTTATTTATTAAAGCAACAATTTCAGTACCTCTGAGAGACATTTAGATATTTTCTGGTTTCTGAAGAGGTCGCTCTGCAGGCTGGAAGCAGAGACATGGTTGGGAAAAAGTTTACATTTTTCACCAGGTCCAAAGCAGAGTCTGTTGGTGCAGAAGAGATAAGAGCTGAATATCCACAGACACCAAAATAAAGAAATCCCTGCTGCCATTATTTCAACGGCAGTGCTCTGCAGCAGGCAATGGAGTGCTGCTCCTCAGCAAGGAAAGGGGAAAAAAACCTCTCCTTGGGTGGGAGGACGAAGTCCTGTGGTACACGACTAATTATATGCTTACTTCCAAGTGGTGCAAAATGGATCAATTTTCTGCAAAATAATTATTTTTATTATCCTAACCTTTATTTTATAGCTGCTCAGAATAGTGTATTTTATAATACAAAGATGGAGATTGAAGAAAAACACCTCAAGTTACAGAAAATAAATGTTATTGTGTTAAGTATTTACCTTTTCATGGTTTTATCTGGTTTAGGAACTGGCAATACAGCAGCTCAGGAAAATAAAGAACAAATTATACATACTCTGCAGAAATGAACTGGTATTAGCTTCCAAGCCTGGCAATCAAAGCTGCTGGATTATTTCCCTGGATGAATAGCAACTTCCAGTTTGGATCTCAACTTGCTTTGCTTTGCCCTCAGCCAGTCACAGAGCAGGAACTGAACTGAATAGGAACAGAAAGGGCCCCGAAAGAGATCTGATGATCATTCACTGTTATTCGGGGAGGTTTTGTCATTTCACAACGACACTTCTCTGCAAACAACCCTCGCTCTCTGTTTTCTCCGTTCTTCTGTTTTTCCAAGTGCAAAATTGATGTTGCAGAGCTTAAGTAATAAATAAGGTTTAGACGAATGAGACGTGCTGGGCTAATATACACACACAGCTTTATTGACATGTGAAATGTTTGTCTGAATGATTTCATACTTCCAGGGTATGATGAAAATTCACTACAAAAATAGGTAAAAAGTCAAGTCAGAGGTTTTTAGCCGGAGAAAATAAACAAAAGTCTACAATTTACCCTTCCCCTAAAGTTAAACTAACTTCTTCTGCCAACAATAACACAACAAAACTGTATCAACAGAATTATATCAACACTTCTGCTGTTTCAATATTAAGTTCAAGCATCTGTTAACAACTTATTGCTTGTTGTTGTTGTTACTTGGCCAGATCTTTTATCTGTATACAACCTAGTCATGCCAGAGTTCACTCTCTTGTCAGTACTTATTTACTTTTCCCACACTCTGCTTCTAATTTTCTCTCTCAACCCACAATAATTTGACATTTCTTACAGGCCCTTTTGTCAGGGACAGTTTTCTCCTAAGATCCTCAGTCTCTTCACAAATGAGTTTCTTTACCAGAGCACTTTTTTCTACACTGGATGTTATAGCAACAGAGAGGTGATAGCTGACAAAATAAAAACGTAGAGATCAATTAACGCACGAAAGAAAATAAAGAAACTGTCTTTTCTCTGCTGAAAATGTGCATTTTAGGGTTTTGCAAAAAATGAGTGAGAGGCATTGAATAAACACATTAAGAAATTTTATGGAAATCAGTTTATTCACTATGGGACTACAAAAGCAAGCAAGCAAACTAAAAACCTCTTGCAGCCCAATTCTGCTAGTAGGGAGCGGGTTGGTTTTTTTATGCAAAATCTCCTCTTATCTTGAAGACAGCAAAGAAAAAAGGAGATGTTATTAATTCCATTGGGAGACAAGAGGAGGTATATTTAAAGAAGTGCACAATCGGCTGGGCCTCAAAAGAGAAACAGTTCCTCAGCACTGTCTGTGCCAAGAAGTTTGCCTAGCCTGTGTCTCAGAGCTGCCAGGAATGAGGGTTTTAAGTCCCTCCTGGGTTATCCGCTATCGAATTGAGTGGTAAATTAAAGAAATTATCAAAGCTGCTTCACTTAAACACCCGGCAGCTCCTAAATACTCCAGTTTCTCTGGAGCAGCAGAATGTCGGTTGGAAATCACGAAGCATCTTCCCGAGTTTCCACACAAATGCACCTCAGTCACCCAAAGTTCAGGACAGCCCCACATTTTGCCATTTTTGCAGTCCCCAAATGGGTGTTTTTTGCCTGAATGTCCTGGTGACCGACACCTCCCTGAGGGCTCTGCTGAAATTAATCTTTTCACGCTGTCTTTGCCCTGTTCCTGCAGCGAGGACCATGAAGTCAAAGCTAAGCCCGAAACACTCCCAGGCTTCGAGCTCCCTCTGCAGTATTTTGCAAGGACTCATCTTGCCTCGAGAAACCTGAGGATTATTCGGTTAGGAACCAGATCGTTCACAGCACTTAAATTTCTGGGAAACTTCCACTGAAATCTGAGCTGCTCCAGTAAATCATTTCTATTAAGTTTTATCCTGACGTGGAAGCGCTTACGATCTGTTAGGCTCGCCTAATACTTTCTTTGCCAAAGCCTCACGAACTGCTTCCAAAGAAAATCACTGGAATAAAGCAAGTTGCCGGGGTATTTTCATTGGTGAATGTGTCCAGTATGATTCAGACAGAATAAAAGACCCTACTCAATCACTCTGCCTTCCATTCAGAGTGAGTTTAAAAGCATTTAAGACTCTTAATTAAATATTGATTTGTGCCTTTTAGTTTCATGTTTCTTACTCATTTAGACACCTTTGGAATTTCATAAATGTGCAGCATCACTTCCACGCTCCTCGCACCTCAGTGCTGAATCTGTCCACTAGGTTTGTATGAACTGATTAAAATCTCAGTTGATGTTGTTTTCAATTGCATGTCAAGGTATAGAGAATAAAGGTATAAATTTTACTGATTTGGACTTCTCTCATGTAGATTTGTCTCTGAATTCGGCTGGCTGCCATCACTAGGCACATTGTGATTTGATCCCTGCTGTTTTGTAGAGTCACCTTCCTTGACAACATTAAAAAGAGACTTTATTTAACTGCATTTTATACTTTTTGTATCAGTGCAAGGGTTACTCCTGCTTCCTAAATTAATCCACACACAGCAAATATATTTTTCCTACACTACCCTTTCTGTTAATGTCTTTCCTTGAGCTTAAAGTATATTCAGGGCTGCAGGAAAAAAATAAAATCTCTTAAATCAGGCACATCTCGTCTCAGCTCAGGTTCTCAGTGGCGATTCCTCTCACTCTTCGCTTTACCACGAGACCCTGCAACAAGTTAATTCCCTCCAGTTTGCAGCACCTAGGGAATAAACAAAAATATCTAGTGGGTTTATCTAAGGAGGGCTTGTGCCTGTGGGAGTTTTAGAAATGTTTTGGGGGTAGGAGTTCACGTTGGAATGTGAGAGTGGAGCCGGAGATGAGGAAGATGATAGTGTTTAAGTCCATTTATCAGATGGAAATCTTTTTATGATGGGAGAACATAAGACTGTTAGTGTGTTGCAACAATAATAAATTAAAGTGTGCTGGAAACAACTTATAAATGGGGTAGCTTGGGGAATCAACATGCCAGTGCACACAGAAGGAACAAGGAACTTTCTGAATTGTCTACATGTGCTGAGAAGAAAAGCCAAAAGGCACCTACAAAACAATGGGATGAACTTGATCTTTCCCATTTAAGAAAAGTTCACAACCTTCCATCTTGTGTAAGAGTCGCCTCTAAAATACAGGGACTTAACATTTGCCCTATTTCTTCCCTTTTAAAGGTCAGGAGGTACTTTGTGTCACAATTAATCTTCGTGAGGAACAAAGGCCAGGCTGCATGCCCTGTGTTTCCAGGGAAAGGCTGCGGGTCTCTCGGGGCAGCCGGGGCCACACGGGGAGGGCAGAGGCTGCTTCCCTGGGCAGCTGTCGGGGAGGAAAACCATGGGAATGGCATCTCTTCGGGAGCAGGGCTCTGCTGTGGCCTTTCTTGCTCCTGGTGGAGAAAGTCCTTTTTAGAACCATAGAACCATTGAATAATTAAGGTTGGAAAAGACCTCATTGAGTCCAACCATTAACCCGGCACTGCCAAGTCCACCACCTTGTGTCAAAGCACCACAATCTATATATCTTTTGAATCCCTCCAGGGATGGTGGCTCCACCACTTCCCCTGGGCAGCCTGTTCCAATGCCTGTCCACCCTTTCAGTGAAGAAATTTTTCCTAATATCTCACCTAAACCTCCCCTGGTGATTTTCCTGTTGTCCAGCCCCTTTTCCTTGGGAAAAGAGACCAATCTCCTCCTGTCTACACGCTCCTTTCAGGGGCCTGTGGAGAGTGAGGAGGTACCCCCTGAGCCTCCTCTTCCCCAGGCTGAACCTTTCATCGTTGTACTGCTTTTCTTTCCACCTTTTGAAAAAAAAAAAAAACCACGGAGATTAATCCTGATAAGGATAGGTGTTCACAACAAGTCCAATAATTCAGTATTGAACAGGAAAGCTACAGTTCCCCCAGCTTCGGGCTTAGACGGGTGAGGTCACTCCATGAGTCTTGTGTCCAGTTCTGGGTTCCTCAATTCAGGAAGGACATTGAGGGGCTGGAGCATGTCCAGAGAAGGGAATGGAGCTGGGGAAGGGTCTGGAGCACCAAAAGCAGCTGAGGGGGCTCAGCCTGGAGAAAAGGAGGCTCAGGAGGGACCTTCTGGCTCTGCATAATTCCCTAGCAGGAGGGGGCAGCCAGGGGGGTCAGGCTCTGCTGCCTGGGAACAACAAACAGGACAAGAGGACATGGTCTGAGCTGCATCAGCAGAGGTTTAGGTTGGATACTAGGGAGAATTCCTTTGCAGAAGAAGTAATCAGACACTGGAATGGGCTGCCCAGGGAGGTGGTGGAGTCACTGTCCCTGGAGGTGTTTAACGAAAGGCTGGATGTGGCTCTCAGTGCCACGCTCTGGTCGACACGGTGGTGTTCGGTCATAGACGGGACTCGATAATCCCAGAGGTCTTTTTCAACCGAACTGATTCTGCGATTCTGTGATTCAGCGATTCTGCGATTCTGCGATTCTGTGACCCGGCCAGGGCTGAGGCGCTGAGGCACCGGGGCCTCTCCTGGCGCAGGACACCGCCCGCGCCGAGCTCGGCTCCAACGCACGCTCTGCGTTCAGCAGCACCAAACAAGCCCCTTCGCCTCGAGGAGGGGGCCGGGGCAGTGGGTCCCCAGCCCCAGGTTACGCGGCGGCGAGGCTGCAAAACCAGCCCCTCACGGGCGGCGGCGCGGCTGCAAA